>CM067369.1:198256311-198340311 GCA_034401795.1 Chaetoderma sp. LZ-2023a
CGGCTAAGTTAGCACATGGAAATTGAAGCCGCACGTTGCCAGTGCGTCAATAAAATAAAAATACATATACTGCCAGAGCCGTGCTGGAGTCAGAGTACAATAGGCGTAAAACCCTAGGATTGATTGTGACAGATGCATCCACAGATAGTCCCATATGAATCGTCAGTGTGTCAGTATATCAGACATGTGAAAGCTGGTCGGCCAATCCTTGACTTTATAGTCTTGGTGCGGTGGTCCAGTGGAAAGATGCCTGGTTGCTGATGCTATGCGGAGTTGCAGAATGGCGGTTCGATCCCCCGACCGCGAGATGGTGATCAACAAATTAAACTAACGGCTGCATCACTGTCGGCTAAGTTAGCACATGGAAATTGAAGCCGCACGTTGCCAGTGCGTCAATAAAATAAAAATACATATACTGCCAGAGCCGTGCTGGAGTCAGAGTACAATAGGCGTAAAACCCTAGGATTGATTGTGACAGATGCATCCACAGATAGTCCCATATGAATCGTCAGTGTGTCAGTATATCAGACATGTGAAAGCTGGTCGGCCAATCTTGACTTTATAGTCTTGGTGCGGTGGTCCAGTGGAAAGATGCCTGGTTGCTGATGCTATGCGGAGTTGCAGAATGGCGGTTCGATCCCCCGACCGGGAGATGGTGATCAACAAATTAAACTAACGGGTGCATCACTGTCGGCTAAGTTAGCACATGGAAATTGAAGCCGCACGTTGCCAGTGCGTCAATAAAATAAAAATACATATACTGCCAGAGCCGTGCTGGAGTCAGAGTACAATAGGCGTAAAACCCTAGGATTGATTGTGACAGATGCATCCACAGATAGTCCCATATGAATCGTCAGTGTGTCAGTATATCAGACATGTGAAAGCTGGTCGGCCAATCCTTGACTTTATAGTCTTGGTGCGGTGGTCCAGTGGAAAGATGCCTGGTTGCTGATGCTATGCGGAGTTGCAGAATGGCGGGTCGATCCCCCGACCGGGAGATGGTGATCAACAAATTAAACTAACGGGTGCATCACTGTCGGCTAAGTTAGCACATGGAAATTGAAGCCGCACGTTGCCAGTGCGTCAATAAAATAAAAATACATATACTGCCAGAGCCGTGCTGGAGTCAGAGTACAATAGGCGTAAAACCCTAGGATTGATTGTGACAGATGCATCCACAGATAGTCCCATATGAATCGTCAGTGTGTCAGTATATCAGACATGTGAAAGCTGGTCGGCCAATCCTTGACTTTATAGTCTTGGTGCGGTGGTCCAGTGGAAAGATGCCTGGTTGCTGATGCTATGCGGAGTTGCAGAATGGTGGGTCGATCCCCCGACCGGGAGATGGTGATCAACAAATTAAACTAACGGGTGCATCACTGTCGGCTAAGTTAGCACATGGAAATTGAAGCCGCACGTTGCCAGTGCGTCAATAAAATAAAAATACATATACTGCCAGAGCCGTGCTGGAGTCAGAGTACAATAGGCGTAAAACCCTAGGATTGATTGTGACAGATGCATCCACAGATAGTCCCATATGAATCGTCAGTGTGTCAGTATATCAGACTTGTGAAAGCTGGTCGGCCAATCCTTGACTTTATAGTCTTGGTGCGGTGGTCCAGTGGAAAGATGCCTGGTTGCTGATGCTATGCGGAGTTGCAGAATGGCGGTTCGATCCCCTGACCGGGAGATGGTGATCAACAAATTAAACTAACGGGTGCATCACTCTCGGCTAAGTTAGCACATGGAAATTGAAGCCGCACATTGACAGTGCGTCAATAAAATAAAAATACATATACTGCCAGAGCCGTGCTGGAGTCAGAGTACAATAGGCGTAAAACCCTAGGATTGATTGTGACAGATGCATCCACAGATAGTCCCATATGAATCGTCAGGGTGTCAGTATATGAGACATGTGAAAGCTGGTCGGCCAATCCTTGACTTTATAGTCTTGGTGCGGTGGTCCAGTGGAAAGATGCCTGGTTGCTGATGCTATGCGGAGTTGCAGAATGGCGGTTCGATCCCCCGACCGGGAGATGGTGATCAACAAATTAAACTAACGGGTGCATCACTGTCGGCTAAGTTAGCACATGGAAATTGAAGCCGCACGTTGCCAGTGCGTCAATAAAAAAAAAAATTACATACTGCCAGAGCCGTGCTGGAGTCAGAGTACAATAGGCGTAAAAGCCTAGGATTGATTGTGACAGATGCATCCACAGATAGTCCCATATGAATCGTCAGTGTGTCAGTATATCAGACATGTGAAAGCTGGTCGGCCAATCCTTGACTTTATAGTCTTGGTGCGGTGGTCCAGTGGAAAGATGCCTGGTTGCTGATGCTATGCGGAGTTACAGAATGGCGGTTCGATCCCCCGACCGGGCGATGGTGATCAACAAATTAAACTAACGGGTGCATCACTGTCGGCTAAGTTAGCACATGGAAATTGAAGCCGCACGTTGCCAGTGCGTCAATAAAAAAAAAAAATACATATACTGCCAGAGCCGTGCTGGAGTCAGAGTACAATAGGCGTAAAAGCCTAGGATTGATTGTGACAGATGCATCCACAGATAGTCCCATATGAATCGTCAGTGTGTCAGTATATCAGACATGTGAAAGCTGGTCGGCCAATCCTTGACTTTATAGTCTTGGTGCGGTGGTCCAGTGGAAAGATGCCTGGTTGCTGATGCTATGCGGAGTTGCAGAATGGTGGTTCGATCCCCCGACCGGGCGAAGGTGATCAACAAATTAAACTAACGGGTGCATCACTGTCGGCTAAGTTAGCACATGGAAATTGAAGCCGCACGTTGCCAGTGCGTCAATAAAATAATTAAAAAATACATATACTGCCAGAGCCGTGCTGGAGTCAGAGGACAATAGGCGTAAAAGCCTAGGATTGATTGCGACAGATGCATCCACAGATAGTCCCATATGAATCGTCAGTGTGTCAGTATATCAGACATGTGAAAGCTGGTCGGCCAATCCTTGACTTTATAGTCTTGGTGCGGTGGTCCAGTGGAAAGATGCCTGGTTGCTGATGCTATGCGGAGTTGCAGAATGGCGGTTCGATCCCCCGACCGGGCGATGGTGATCAACAAATTAAACTAACGGGTGCATTACTGTCGGCTAAGTTAGCACATGGAAATTGAAGCCGCACGTTGCCAGTGCGTCAATAAAAAAAAAAAATACATATACTGCCAGAGCCGTGCTGGAGTCAGAGTACAATAGGCGTAAAAGCCTAGGATTGATTGTGACAGATGCATCCACAGATAATCCCATATGAATCGTCAGTGTGTCAGTATATTAGACATGTGAAAGCTGGTCGGCCAATCCTTGACTTTATAGTCTTGGTGCGGTGGTCCAGTGGAAAGATGCCTGGTTGCTGATGCTATGCGGAGTTCCAGAATGGCGGTTCGATCCCCCGACCGGGCGATGGTGATCAACAAATTAAACTAACGGGTGCATCACTGTCTGCTAAGTTAGCACATGGAAATTGAAGCTGCACGTTGCCAGTGCGTCAATAAAAAAAAAAAAATACATATACTGCCAGAGCCGTGCTGGAGTCAGAGTACAATAGGCGTAAAAGCCTAGGATTGATTGTGACAGATGCATCCACAGATAGTCCCATATGAATCGTCAGTGTGTCAGTATATCAGACATGTGAAAGCTGGTCGGCCAATCCTTGACTTTATAGTCTTGGTGCGGTGGTCCAGTGGAAAGATGCCTGGTTGCTGATGCTATGCGGAGTTACAGAATGGCGGTTCGATCCCCCGACCGGGCGATGGTGATCAACAAATTAAACTAACGGGTACATCACTGTCGGCTAAGTTAGCACATGGAAATTGAAGCCGCACGTTGCCAGTGCGTCAATAAAAAAAAAATACATATACTGCCAGAGCCGTGCTGGAGTCAGAGTACAATAGGCGTAAAAGCCTAGGATTGATTGTGACAGATGCATCCACAGATAGTCCCATATGAATCGTCAGTGTGTCAGTATATCAGACATGTGAAAGCTGGTCGGCCAATCCTTGACTTTATAGTCTTGGTGCGGTGGTCCAGTGGAAAGATGCCTGGTTGCTGATGCTATGCGGAGTTGCAGAATTGCGGTTCGATCCCCCGACCGGGCGATGGTGATCAACAAATTAAGCTAACGGGTGCATCACTGTCGGCTAAGTTAGCACATGGAAATTGAAGCCGCACGTTGCCAGTGCGTCAATAAAATAAAAATAAAAATACATATACTGCCAGAGCCGTGCTGGAGTCAGAGTACAATAGGCGTAAAAGCCTAGGATTTATTGTGACAGATGCATCCACAGATAGTCCCATATGAATCGTCAGTGTGTCAGTATATCAGACATGTGAAAGCTGGTCGGCCAATCCTTGACTTTATAGTCTTGGTGCGGTGGTCCAGTGGAAAGATGCCTGGTTGCTGATGCTATGCGGAGTTGCAGAATGGCGGTTCGATCCCCACAACCGGGAGATGGTGATCAACAAATTAAACTAATGGGTGCATGACTGTCAGCTAAGTTAGCACATAGAAATTGAAGCCACACGTTGCCAGTGCGTCAATAAAAAAAAAAAAAAAAAAAAAAAAAAAAAAAAAATATATATATATATATATATAATGACCAGCTGATCTAGACCATAAACATGGTAACACGATGTTATTATTCAGCGGTGTTGCGCAACAGTTTTTATAAGCGTTAGTTGTTACGACTTTAGAATATTATAAATTTAAAGGCACACATTAATGCCGGAATGCTTGAAAATGAATTTGTTAAAATTGTAGTATACAAGAGCGTCAGGTACCTGTTGTTTATCAAACCATGTGATATCATAAGCTTGTCCTTGGATCTCACAGCCGTTTTCTGCAGTTGGCTGTTGACACATGATCTTCTTGCTGGCATCCGATTACATTTTCGCAACACATGATACACGCTTGATGTGCTGGTAGACCTCAGCTTCACACAGCATATCATGGTTGTATCGATGGCCAGAACAGCCAGAAATTACCCAGAATTCCTCCATGTGGCCTTTTTGGTGTCAATTTTTTATATTCCATAATTCTCATTGACTGTATTTGAAAAAAAATGGCGGGAATTTAATAAAAATGGCTGGCACTTAACAGCAGTGGTATAGTCTATTGAAGAAAATGTTACCTGATTTTGATTGTTTCAAAACTAATAATGAATGGGAAACATCACTTAATGTAACATTTTCTTCTATGCACTATACCACTATGATGGTGAAATCGTGTTTTACGCTATGATATTCACATATTGCCTCATTGCTTTCTTAGTTCTCGATGTCTGTCAACAACCTGTTTTTGAAAAAATGGTTTAAATTACCTTCTGAATCTGTATCAACATATGAATACAAAGATTCACGATTTTCTGATTTAATTCAGTTTATTTTCTAATTCCCCGCTATTTTAAATAAATTCCCGCCGTCTATTTTAAATACAGTCAATGAGAACTATGGAATATGATATTTTTTAAATCTACATAGTCCAAACCACCAATTCATGCAACACAAATCAGCTTTGAAGCAAAAATCAAGCTACGTTGCATAACGATCCCCGAAAACTGTGTGCTTATCTTCATGAAAAAGGTCGCGAGCAATGGGGGTAGTGGCCCTTTATTTTCTATAAATAGAGCTATGCGGATTTTCCAGAAGGTTGGCCTGTCCTATAATCTTTTAGAAGGTCCAATAATGTGAAAAATTGACACCAACCTTTGACAGCATGACGGAAACCCTAAATCTCAACATGAGTGCTTGCCCCCCCCCCCCCCCCCGCCCAGGATTTGGTGCATATGGCATCTGAAACACTTTGTAGATGTGTGTATTGAGTGAACGTGCTTGGCTTGTTTGAGATCCAGACATTCGCTAAGCGAACGATGGCATTACTTGCACTGAATGCCATCTCAAGTTGACAGTTGCCATCTTTGCAAACACGTCTTGAGCATCCTTATAATATCCTTGAATAATTTTAGAAGGGGCATTTCTCCCCTTGTTTTGAAGAATGTAGATGCGTAATCTGCTCCCGTATATATGCATGTATGCCAGGTACTGCTTGCTATAATGGTGTTACTAAGACTTTGCTAATTGTAGTCATATCTAAAGTCATCCCGGCCATGGCTAGTATATAAATAGATGACATTTCATTGTTAGAAGCAAACCCACCTCATAAGCGCGTAAGATAACACTCTTTATAACCCCTCAGTAATGTCACATGACCAAATGCTGTTATTTGATTGATTAAGATCAGGGATGGATGATTGGTATTTCTCTCACGCGAGGGCAATATCATACGGTATCCGTTCCCGCGCGAAATATGTGTTTTAGTTTTACTGCGCAGCTAGCCATAAATCTCATTATAATAATATGTGTGTTGCTCAAATGACGGATACCCGCCCGCTACGGAATTGTTGAATTTCAAGATTTCAAGTGACTCAATTTCAAGGCAACTATTCTGGAACGCTTTTGTATATTTTGAAACTAATTTTATGGGAGCTGTTGCTGCAGCAAGGTTGTATAATCCGTAAAACACTTGTAGTCGAATAGCAAATGCATTAGGCTGATGAGAGAATCTCTATCTTCGACGTCTGAAGGTAATAAATTCGTTACACCAGTGTTTAGACATCGGTGCAGGCTGTTACAACACGCAGACATCGGTGCAGGCTGCGCAAACAATTACATTTCCATCGCTACACTCGGGAAATATAAAATGTATACCCCTCGCTACGCTCGGGAGATACAACGTCTGCGCATGTGTTAAAAGCAAGTACCCCCGTCAAAACACTGGTGTAACTAATAATGATCACTATCAGTGGGTTTTCGCAATTAGTCTTAAGTGCCTGTAATGGCGTCAATCAGAATGGCTGTCATAAGGCAAAATTAAAAACGGTAGTAATTTGTTTTAAACAAAGTTGATTTTTCTGTTAAAGTGGGAGCACAGTAAGATATTTCTTATTACGGTGTCGCCTACTTCCAAGCAATGGACCTTTCCATTTTTAGCCATGCCCCGCCCATTACTACCTAAGCTCACCCCACACCTCACTGTGTTGGGATTGATCGATCCCCGAATGACCTAACTATCAATTTCCTGAAACCTATACAGGAAAGCTGTTGAATATTTTGCAACTAATTTGATTTGGGTGCGCCCAGTCAAATTAGTATCAAAATATTCGACATAATATTTATTAAATAGTAAAAGCAAACAATTTGTACAACAACGAATAGACCGTCTTCAAATATGCGTTCGAGACGTACTTATCGACGTCATTCATTATGATGCCATTCTGCACATCACGTAGTTGATTATGACGTCATTTGATGGGTGGATACTCTGGAAAGGTGAATTACCATTCATTAAAAAAATTAAGATGCGGTGTACATAATAAAGAAACTAATTGTGTACAATGTGGATTAATAGTAATAATACTATAAATATAAATGAGATTAAGATCAGTATATTGAGAATGCAGATTGAGCAGTTACAAATGATAACATAGTATAAAAAGATAAAGCGAATTTATCTGATTCTCTCAGGCAAGAACAAGCTTAAATTCTGTTATAATATTGACTTTTGTCAATTTGCCATTAGATATAACATTTTTGATATGAGAATCAGACAATAGCAGACAAAATAAGATCGGAATACATTAATGTGCATAGGTAACTGGTTATTTACGCTGTGTGGATATAAAATAATACTGTGTACATAAACTAGCCAGTAATGTATATTATTATACCAAATGGAGGAATCCAGTTTTGGCTATTCATCGCTAATTTCTAGCTAAGCTCCATCCATGCCCATATTGGGATCGATCCATGCACTCCCGGAATTATCATAAAACTATACAGGTAAGATGTTGAATATTTCGAAACTAATTTGATTGGGTGATGTTGCTGCAAACGCAGCCGCCCGGTCAAATTAGTTTCAAATAATTAAACAGAATGTTTATTAAATAGTAGACACAGAAGAGCCACAAAGCCGATACCAGAGTTAAGGGACAATAAATAGAACTCTAATGAGTTGAGCAGACTTGTAACAAGAAAACAGAGTCCGTGTTTGTTTATGCATCAACTTCTCTTGAACAAACTTCAATGGCCTTTAGTCATCAACATCATCTCCCAAATTTCGGGCCGATCATTTCATTAGTTCTGGAGTTGTTTTCTTGAAAAATCGGTCATCCAAGATGGCCGCCAATGATTCGGCCAATCAAGTTCACAAGTGAACAAATTTGGTTCAGTGCTTGTCCTAGAGGATATTTCATGAGATCTGAATCGATCCCTCAAACGGTTTCGGAGATTTTTTAAATTTCCAAAAAAATCGGTCAAAATCCAAGATGGCTCCCGGCCCAATTGGTTGAATCGCTTTGTTTGAAAAAACTTGAATCGATATGCCCTAAGGATGCTTCCTGCCAAATATAATTGAAATTGTCCCAGTAGTTATCGAGAAGACAAAGCACTTAGTCCCTAATCATATCTGCCAAATTTCGACCAGATCTATTCAGCGGTTCTGGAGAAGTCATTTTCGCTAAAACTAGGTCAAGCAAGATGGCCGCCGAACAATTTGACCAATCAAGTTCCCTTGAACAAACTTGGTTCAGCTCTTGCCCTAGATCATATTTCATGGGATTTGCATCAATCCCACAAGTTGTTTCAGAGAAGATTTTTAGACGTTTCTAAAAATCGGCCAAAATCCAAGATGGCCGCCGGCCCAATTGGCCGATCGGCTTCTTTGGAACAAATTTGAATCTCGATGCCCTAAGGATGCTTCCTGCCAAATACAATTGAAATTGTCCCAGTAGTTCTCGAGAAGACATTTTAAGTTTCCCATTGCTTTATTATGGGAGCTTATGGCGGGAAAATGATCCAAGATGTCCGCCAAACCGTTTATCCGACCCTTTCGAAAATTACAAATTTGAGATTAGAATATGCCAAAACAAGTATAAAACCAATTTCAGCAGCAAAATCCAGAAAATAAAAAAATCCAACATGGTCTAACATGCTATATTTTGATTGCCCCATGATGGCCATATTTCTTTACGCTTCAACTTCCCTTGAAAAAACTTTAATGGCCCTAATCATATCGGCCAAATTTCGACCCGATCCATTCAGCGGTTCTGGAGGCTGTTTTCGCTAAAACTAGGTCAACCAAGATGGCCACCCAAACCATTTGACAATCAAGTTCCCTTGAACAAACTTGGTTCAGCTCTTGCCCTAGATCATATTTCATGAGCTTTGCATCAATCCCCACCGCGGTTTTGGAGATTTTTAGACATTTCCTAAAATCGGCCGAAATCTAAAATGACTACCAGCCAAATTGGCCGATCGGCTTCGTTTGAACAAACTTGGATCCCTATGCCCTAAGGATGCTTCCTGCCAAATATAATTGAAATTGGCCTAGTGGTTCCTGAGAAATCGATTAAAGGAAAAGTTGATGGATGGACAGACACACGACGGACGGTCGCCACGGCATAAGCTCACTTGGCCTTTCAGGCCAGGTTAGCTAAAAATGCTGATCTGATTTGGCTCACATTTTAACATAATAGATGATGTTGTCTTGCAAGCTGATTTCCAAATGTTGGCCATGATCAGGATAAAAGAACCTGGAACCGGATTGCATCAAATTCTGGATCTGTGGATAAATCGGAAACTATTGTTCCCATTTGGCTTACATCTTAACACATGAAATGGTGTGACAATAAACAAGGATTTCGCAATGTTGAACATTATCAGGAAAATCTGAAAAAACGGGAAAATCCGAATGCCTTTTACATTGTAACAAAAATGGGAGGGTGAGGATCTGCAATCTCTTGCTAATTAGTAATAAGATAGGCAGAAGCAAAATATGGATCTTAGACTACTATAACTATCTACTATAAATGCTAGACGTTATAGTTATGCAAATGTTATAATTTAACCGAGTAAGAGCCACTGGAGGAGCCAGTGTATTACTACCAAAACCAGATGGCACTCATCGTTTCCGTACACATTTCTGCTGTGTTAATAATGCCACTTCCGCTGAACACATATTGGCGATTGTATCGATAACTTTGTCATGAAGTTTGACCTTTTAAAGGGGTATTAGCAAGTACCACTAATTGACACTGCCAGGTAGATATCTGTTTTCATCACAACCACTTGTTTCTTGGAATATATCAACAAGGCAATTGGGGTAAAATATCCTGGCACTTCTTTTCAATGTTTGATGAATACGCCGGTTGTCCCTATCAAGAATTGTGATCTACATATTGATGACGTCATTATCTTTTCCGATGATTGGGATGACCCAGTCAAAACTATCTGCACATTCTTCTCACGAATGAAAGCATAAAACTGTCAACTTATGTAAAAGTTAAATAACTAAAGCTACAGTAACATATTTAGGTCATGTGTCCAGACAAGCTTAACCCTTACCACTTTGGTGTCAAAGTTTTAAATTTTCAAATTAAATTAAATGATGAGCTGGTGTACATTTTTCAACAAATTTGGTGGGAGATGGTGCTGTCATAGACAGCAACATCATCTAGCAAAACTGTTGAAAGATGTACACAAGTTTCTTTGATATTGACAGTAAAATATATTTAGGTCACAGTGCAGACAAGCTTAAATATGTCCAAAGACATTTAAATTGGTAGCCATCCATAATTATGCATCACCTACAGCAAAAAAAGAGCTATGTTTTTTTTTACCAGTGGCCGGATTCTTCAAAAAATTATGTGAAAAATTTTCTATTATAGCAGCCCCTTTCACCAATATACTGAAGAAAGATATTCCATTTAATTGAACATTTCAGTGCAAGGAGATCTTTGACAAAATAAGAGCGGTACGATATTCTAACCTGTCTTAGTCGCACAAGATTATGGAAAACCTATGAACTTAGTAATAGACACCAGCAATACTGGTGTAGGCATGGTATTATTAACATAATCCTCTTCTATAGGATATTAAGCCTGTGACAGATTCTCGCATTCTTCTTCGATGTCTTCTTGCACCTGTTGGACTGATTCTTCTTGCACCTGTTGGACTGATTCTTTTTGCACCTGTTGGACTGATTTTTCTTGCACCTGTTGGACTGATTCTTCTTGCACCTGTTGGACTGATTCTTTTTGCACCTGTTGGACTGATTCTTCTTGCACCTGTTGGACTGATTCTTCTTGCACCTGTTGGACTGATTCTTCTTGCACCTGTTGGACTGATTTTTCTTGCACCTGTTGGACTGATTCTTCTTGCACCTGTTGGACTGATTATTGCAAACACATGACACAGAAAATGATCATGTTGTATGCTATTATTCAGATAAATTCAACAAATATGAACTACATTATTCTCGTGGAAAAAAGAATGCCTCGCATTAATTCTTACTCTTCGACAATTCAATATATACTCATGTGCAGCAAAATTCCGAATCGATGTCTACATGGATCATAATCCTCTAACATTGATACAATGACTGTCTTGGAACAATCAGACAATCTACAGATCGATTTTAACCATCCATCATTGTTATCTAAATATAATACATATTAAAGGCACATATTCACACCACAATGATTGAAAATAAAATATGTAATGAAATCATCATACGTTAAGATTCGTTTCATTTCATTACATATAGGCTCATAGTTTACGCCTCTAAAAGCGTATAATTTAAACAATTTTATTTTCAGTAATTTTACTTTAAGCGTTACGACAATGTTTTAGCAGATGCATTATCATGAACCTTTTTAACTGAATACATCAGTATTTATTTCAACAGTACTTTCATATTGATTCTTAATCACATCTATGTTAGTCTCAGTCTTCACGATCTCGATTAACCATCTGACTACTCAGTTTTTGCAAACATGTTCCAAGTGTTATATCTCTGGAAAACAATTTGTTTGCAAGCTAAGCCAACAACAACTTTCAGTCAAATTGTTTTCAAAATGTTCAGCAAGTCAAGAGTTTTGGTACCACTGAAACTATTGTCTGGGGGCTTGCAACAGCGGGACAGTTAAAGGGTCTGCCTAATGGTGTGAGTATTCTAACTGATCCAGATTTCGAGATACTTTTAGATGTCCTAACCCTTCGTTTGCATCAGCATATATAACAAGAGGCCCAAGGACCTGTGGCGATCACCTGGAACATTAGCACTTGAACCGTTTGCATCATATAGACATGATGGCTAATTGTCGGAAAATCCAAGATGGCCACTAGAGCTGGGCGGTATTGATATTTACATGACGGTATCGGTACCATGAAAAAATACCACAGTATACCATCATCTGAGCTTGAGGCATGCCACGAAATTAGAACAATTTTTTCCATTTCCTTTTCACTTCCATCTCCAATCAACGGTAAATATAGGTAAAATAAATAAATCGGCTTCCTGATTTAGAGAAGAAAAACACGGCTATTGCGACTGTTTAGTTTCACGATTTTATTAGGTCACTATTTTCATTGACGTAATATCATTCACCGGAATATCGGTCAAAGGGTGTGGTCGACTCGCTAACTATAACCTGCTGTTTGAGACATTGGGGGTGAACTATTTTCAATCTGGACTGTTCTTGCTATTAATGCGTGCGACTAGCAAATGGTAAATTTTATTTTGGCAGTCGAGCGCTTTGATAAACAGAGTCCAGACAAAATCCGCGAGTATTTAAACGGGGCGCGTATTGTACTCTTTTATTTCTGTTGGAGTCGTATATTCTGTTACTCGTGAAAACAGGCCTATACACATACATATAACACGACATTGAATATAGCCGATTCCAAAGCCTCTGATAATTACCGAGTACCCAATGTGCACTCGTTACTCGCCATGCTTCACGTGAACAATGCATGTAAAAATCTATTTCCGCAAACTTCCGACGTGTAGCTAGTAGAAAAATGAATTACAAAAACTAATACACTATAATTTTTAGGTGTCGTTAATCAAACTGGATTTAATCCTGAAAGAAATTTCTTAAAACAAGCCAGAAAAATAAAAAATAACGACTTCAACGCTGCTCGTTGTTAATAAATTAGCACGTGATCAAAACGGCGCGAGCAAATATGTCTTAGTAAATTTTCATTAATAAATTCAGCATAGTAATGTATTTTTCCACGGTCTAGTTCATGAACAACCAATCAGATACCTCTTTACGAGATTGGGGTTGTGTTTGAATAGCACGCAGTTTGTATGTTATTTTGTTATTCTACCGTGTTTGTTTGGTGATAAAATGCTTGGAGCAATAAATTACAAATAATAGAAACGGGAATAGGGAATATATTAGTGTAATTACTACCGGCGGACGGCCAGAGAATGAGTTTAGTTGTTTTAAATAAAGCAATTTTACCGCGAGACTTTCAAGACGTACGTTTGACATACAATTGTGCCTGTCATTATTTTGTAATTGACGTCTTGATGTGTGTTTTTACAACCCTTTCACCTGAACTCGGCTAATAGTTAGGGATGCCTGCATTTTTGGCACTATTAGCACTTATTTACCCTTGGTCAAGTCAGATTTTATGAAAATATTTCTCAAATATTGCTCAAACATTATGGACGGTATTCACTGTATTTGGAAATGTCAACGGTCACGGTATACCGCGGTCCTCACGGTACTACCGTCAGATCGCCCAGCTCTAATGGCCACCAAGGAAATTGACCAATCAAAATTCTTATTCGATTTCTTGAAGCCTATCAGCATAGGGTCGGTCCACCCAATTGTGTTTGATATCGAGCCGTGGTAATTGTGGTAGCGATTTAGTTCTGAAATTTTTTTGGAAGTCCAAGGTGGCTGCCGAAAAAAATAACCAATCAAAACACTCATTAGAAGTCATTAAGCTGATCACCATAGGATCATTCCACCCCGGTTTTGTTGAAATCTGGCCATTGATTAGCATTGTAAAGTATTTTTGGAAAATCCAAAATGGCTGCCAGAAAAATTGACCAACAAGTTCTGTATATACGTTCTGAAGCCTACCCACCTAGCGGCCTTCCAACTGATGTCACAAAAACTATGGGAAAGCCAAGAAGGGAGCCGAAGAAATTGAGCAATCAAAATTCTGTGTACATCTTCTGAAGCCTGCCACCATAGGGTCCTTACATCCAAGTCTGGTTGAAATCGCTCATGCATTTAATGAAGAGTAGAATTTTAATCAATTTCCGGTAAATTTTTCATAAAATTCGAGATTTTCACCAAAAAATTTACCAATTCAAATTGTCTTTAAGTTCTGAAAGCTACACCCATAGGGTCCTTCCAGCCAAACTAGATCGAAATCTGCTAAGCGGTCAATGAGTAGCGTTTTGACAATTTCTGGTAAATCTTTCATAAAATCTAAGATTTTAGCCCCCCAAATAAAAATTCTGTATAAAATTCTGAAGCCCACACCCAGTGTTCTTTCAGCTAAATTAGTTTAAAATCTGCCAAGCTGTTAATGAAGAGATATGTTTTGACACGTCTCGGTCATTTTTTGGGATAAAAGCTAAGATTTTCACAAAAAGAATTGACCAATCAAAAATCTGAATAGAAGTTCTAGAGCCTACCACTATATGATCCAGTAAATTCTAGTTGAAATCCGTCAAGAAGCTAAGGACAGGATGCATTTTGACATTCTTTTACAAAACCTAAGATTTTAACCAAAAAAATGGACCAATCATAAATTTGAATAGAAGATCTAGAATCTAAGTCCACAGAATGCTTCAAGCCAAATTTGGTTGAAATCTCTCAAGAAGCTAAGGGGATGCGTTTTGACACTTTCCAGTAGATTTTTCACAAAATCTAAGTTTTTCACCCAAAACAATTTGACATTCTTTTACAAAACCTAAGATTTTAACCAAAAAAATGGACCAATCATAAATTTGAATAGAAGATCTAGAATCTAAGTCCACAGAATGCTTCAAGCCAAATTTGGTTGAAATCTCTCAAGAAGCTAAGGGGATGCGTTTTGACACTTTCCAGTAGATTTTTCACAAAATCTAAGTTTTTCACCCAAAGCAATTGACCAATCAAAAATCTGAATAGAAGTTCTAGAGCCTACCACTACCAAAAAAATTTAATTGAAATCCAAGCTAAGAACAAAATGCATTTTGACACTTTCAGGTGAATTTTTTTTTAAAATTTTTGAAAAAACCCCCAAAATATTTACCAATCAAAAATCTGATCTAGAATCTAAGTCCACAGAATGCTTCAAGCCAAACTTGGTTGAAATCTCTCAAGAAGCTAAGGAGATGCGTTTTGACACTAATTTTCACACAAAAAATTGACCAATCTAAAATTTTAACAGAAGTTCCAGAGCCTACCACTATGTGATCCTTCCAGGAAAATTTGGTTGAAATCTATCAAGAAGCTAAGGAGATGCATTTTGACACTTTCCGGTGAATTTTCTACAAAATCCAAGATTTTAAACACAAAAATTTACCAATTAAAACTTTGAGTAGAAGATCTAGAATCTAAGTCCACATGATGCTTTAAGCCAAATTTGGTTGAACTCTCTCAAGAAGCTAAGGATGAGATGCGTTTTGACAATTTCTGGTAGATTTTTTACAAAATCTCAGATTTTCAACGAAAAAATTGATCAATCAAATATTTGAATAGGATTGTAGAGCCTACCTCCAATAGGATCCTTCCAGGAAAATTTAGTTGAAATCTGTCAACAAGCTAAGGAGATGCATTTGACACTACTCGGTACATTTTTTTACAAAGGGGGATTTTCACCCAGAAAATTGACTAATCAAAAATTTGAATACGGCCATAGAATGCTTCAAGACAAATTTGGCTGAAATCTCTCAGGAAGCTAAGGAGTTGTGTTTTGACACTTTCCAGTAAATTTGATTTCTGACCCAAAAACTGAAAAATCAAAAATCTGAATAGGAGTTCTAGAGCCTACCTCGACAGGATCCTTCTAGCCACATCTGATTAAAATCTGCCTAGCGGTTTAAGAGGCGATACATTTTAAAGCAAAAGTTGACGGACAGACAGACGGACATATGGCCATTCTGGCCAGGTGAGCTAACAATGAAACATGTAAATTTCCTAATGATTAGGACATGAAACTGTTTAAATCTGATGTTATTAGGCTCAGTGATCAATTGACAATATACTGTGAAATGTCCTCTAGAATTTGTGCACTATTGTTGCGTGATGTCCATTGGTTACGCTAGTATCATCAGTCTACACCTGGCTTCATTAGAAAACTGCAAAATCAAATACCAGTGCAATTCAAAGAAAACTTCCCTCTGTGTCGATGTATGTTTCAATATGACAAATTTAACCTCTGCTGGAGAGAGCTATGTATATAGAAGTGTGTAATAAACAGCAACACCCAAATCAACATTTCTTATTCACATACCCTATGTTGTCATTGTATCACACGAGCAGATTATACGGTAGCATGTTCTTAAGGTAATACTTGTGTTACCATAGAAAACCTTCATTTTGTCATTTATTTCATTAGAGCAAGAATTAATGAGCTTAAGTCACATTTCAGTAATAAACACCACAACACGCTATAAATGTGTCATACCATGGAAACAACATTTAAAGTGATATGCGTTCATTCATTCTAACTCTTCCATGAATTGAATGACACCCTATGCGTCAAGGATGGATGCAGTATTATTAACCCAACATGAGATATGGACCACTAAGTTGAGATTGAACGCAAAGCATTATTGTTGACAAATAACTATGTTTTATTATTATCATACTGACCTTGGCCTTTAACCTTTTGATTCCAATGTGATTGTGTCATGCCAGCTTGCTATCAGGAAGAACATGTACAAATCTGGGCCTTAACTGCTTAACCGAACATGAGCTATAAATCGCTAAGTTGAGCTAAAGGTCAAATGCTAATGTAAGTTTCAATGCAAGGTCAAGATGGCCATAACATTTGCACTGTTGACCCCAAAATCATGGTGCCATGCCGGCTCATTATAAAAAAGCATGTGTCCGAGTGTGTGTCCAGTATGATTAACTAAACAAAATGAGTTAAATACAAAATATTAATGTTGAAAAAAATAGTTTTAAGAGTACAAATTATGGCTGAGCATTTTATGAGTAACATTTTAAACGATCTCCAGGATATTTTTGGAAATGCCACATGCCAACCAAAATAAAATTGACCAATCCAAATTTTTTGAAGTCTTGAAGCCCACTACACTAGGACTGTTACACTTAAAATTTCATTGGAATTGGGACATTGATTAAGATGTCGCGTTTTAAAAGCTTTCCGGAAAATTTTTCAGAGGATCCAAAATGTCCACGAGAAAAATAAGCCAATCAAAATTCTGAATACAAGGTTTGGAGCCTACAACAATATGAACATTCTAGTCAAATGTGGCTAAGATCAGCCAACAGGGTTACGAGGATGGTTTCAGAAAATCTATAATGGCCTTCAAAAACATTGACAAAGAAAAAAGCACCATAGGATCATTCCACTAAATGTTCCGCTGAAATCAGGCAATTGATTTAAATGTGAATCAGTGTTTTATAGGATTTCCGGATAAATTTTTTGGGAAAATCCCGGAAAAATCAAACAATCAAAATTTTGAATAGATGATTTGGAGCCTCTTATTATAAGATCCTTCTATCCAAATTTGGTTAAAATTCACCAAGCAGTTTAGGAGCTTTGTTTTTAAGAATTTCCACAACATTTTCGGAAAATCAAAGATTGCCGCTGGAAAATTTGACCAATCCAAATTCTGAATAGAAGATCGAGATCCATAGGATCCTTCATGCCAAATTTAATTAAAATCTAAGCGGTTTAGAAGATACCTTTAAATATTTCAGGAAATTTTCTTGAAAATACAAGATGGCCGCTAAATAATTTACGTGTGCGAGCATATTGCCATAGTACAGTCGTACCCAAGTTAAGCAGTCATGTTTTCAATGATTTTGGAACATTAATTGGAGTTCAAGATGGCCACTGAAAAAATGTACCAATCAAAATTCTGAATAGAAGTTCTAGAGCTTAGCCCAATAGGATCCTTCCAGCCAAATGCAGAAAAATGTTTGCCAAGGGTTAAGGAGGAGATATGTTTTACAGAAACATATTGACAGATGACGGATGAACGGAGCCGCCATGCCATAAGCTCACCTGGCCATTCTGGTGAGCTAATAATATAGTAACACTTCTAATAAATGCATTGATGATTACAAGGCAGTTTATTCATTTCATAAGTATGTACACATTTCTGTTAGTGAGTAAACACATTAATCCGATTAGGCAACATGTGTTATAAAACAGCATTTCTCAAGTAGTTCACTAAACAAAGTCCTTGATTGAACATGTTTTGGAGGTGTAGCCAAGATGAAGAATGTTTCTCATTCAATTTCTCCAGTTCCAAAATCAGATCAGATTCAGAGGATATGATATCACCATGAAGCTAAAAATAGAAACAGAGTTAGAAATCAATGGAGGAATCCAGTTTTAGCTATGCTACACCCATCTCTAGTTAAGATCCACCCACACTTCACCCATGTTGGGATCGATCGATCCCAGAAATCCCTGAATCTAAATTTATAGAAAACTACACAGGTAAGCTGTTGAATATTTTGAAACTAATTTGACCGGGCGCCCAGATAAATTAGTTTCAAAATATTCAACAGTATGTTTATTAACCCTTACCACTCTGATGTTGATATTCTATATATTACCGAAACCAGTGTACATTTATCAACAATTTTGGTGGACGATGTTGCTGTTTTTCCACCAAATTTGTTGATAAATTAACACCAGTTCATCTTTTAATTTAATTTGAAAATTAAAAATTTTAACATAGTAAATAGTAGACATACAATTTGTAAAACAACGTATACAGTCCGTGATCAATAAAGCGTTCGTGACCAACTTATCTAAGTCATTCATGATATAATTGATTATGACGTCATCCTACACATCACGTAGTTGATTATGATGTGATAATTGATGGATACACTGGAAAGGTCAATTACAAGCTTGGTTGAAAATAAAAGCCCATCATTTCAACAGTGAACCATGCAGGTACATGTAAAGCTGAGTATGTAGAGACCAATTTGACTAGCTGTCACTGGCTTCCTGGATCGATGCACCACAGTTTCGGAGGAGATTTTAAAAGATATTTCTAAAAATCGACCAAAATCCAAGGTGCCGGCCATCCCGAATTGGCCAATCGGCTTCGTTGAACAAACTTGAATCTCTATGCCCTAAGGAGTTCCTGCCAAATATAATTGAAATTGGCCCAGTGGTTCTCGAAGACATTTTAAATTTCCAATTGCTTCAGTATGGGAGCTTTTGGAGGGAAAATGATCCAAGATGGCCGCCAAACAGTTTATTTAACAGTATCGAAAATGGAAAATTTAAAATCAGAATATCAAACAAAAATCCAATTCCGGCCTCAAAATCCATCCAATAAAAAAATCCAATATGGTCGCCAAACACGCTACATTTCGATTGGGCCACGGCGGCCATGTTTTTTGACGGATCAGTTTCCCGTGAACACACTTCAATGTAGGCTGGCACGATTTCCCGATTTAAGTGAAAATCTCAATTTTGAAAAAATCACGATTTTCTACGATGTAATTGAAAAAAAATATCGAAAAATCGTGAAAAAATTGAGCAGACTAAGATTTTAAAGCTCATCATTCAGCAGTAAAAGAATACAGTTATAATCCATTCGCGCATGTATTGTGTTTTTTCTTGATCGCTTCACGCATGTGTTCACTAAGTCCTAATCAAAACACAAAGCTGTATGGTAAACCAGCTAACAATAGCGAGCTAACACATTCGTCATTGAGAAAACTAACTAGTTACTCTGTCGAACCGCCATATAATTTTCTTTCTTCCGCTGCAGACCCTGAGTCTGTCTTGAAATACCAAGTATATACTTAGTTGCAGAGTATTAGGCAATAATCACTGAACATAATTCTTTTAAATTCTTTTAGCAATTTCAGGCTGTGTACTAATTTCTTCCTTTTTAATTCGGTTGTCATGCCTAATTAAAGAAAATAACGTACCAACATTCCAGATTGTTGTATTTTGAACTGTGCGTTCTGTTGATTACTCTTAAATGTAAATTGTACATTCTGAAAGCAACTATAAACTTCACCATAGGACGAGTTTACACTGTTACTATTGTAGCTACTCAAAGCTGCCGTCCTATGTATGTGGATTGCGCAGTATCTCCCCGGGTACTAATATTAGTGTCCTCGCTCTACTCGGGTAATGACCTAATCTTGTCCTACAAAGGGAGGCTATAAGCGGAAGCGGGAGTTATATTTTTACTCGACGACATTTTATGTCAAATTTTGATGAAATAAACGATGTTTAATAAACTATACGTAATATTTAGGCGGCTCCAATTAATAATTTCACTCCCGCGATGATGGATATAAGGTATACATTAAGCATAGACGTAGGATTGTAAGAATTTGTCGCATGAAATTGTGTTCTAATTTCGTGCTATTATTTCCTATCATTTATTTCAACTTTTTCTAGAATTTCCAAGTCCCAGTTTTGGGCTAATCAGATATTTGTCAGAATTCTCTTCTAAATGTACGTCAATCGATCACATGATGTGGTTGCTATTATTAGCTTGTTGTATGCACTGCCTACTCGATAGGGTCAGTTTTAGACACAGTACAATGGGGGTGAAAAAGCTATTCCAGCTTTCAACAGTCTAGCAAAATCATGTTATATTTTTAGTGATTTTTATGTGAATATAACCTTCATTGCGGCACTATAATCAATCCAGATCAAAGGTCCTAGCCAAGACATCATTAGATAAACAAGAGACCCAAGGGCCTGGACGCTGACCTAGACCATTAGCATTTGACCCGTTAGCATTTGAACAGACATAAGACTTTAAATTCAGAGGTAAATGGAGTTTTAGTGATACAGTGCATCATAAAGGATACCCATGCCTTCCGCTGAACCCCACTTTTCGCTGAACACATGCAATTAATCTTGAAGTTGGGTGAACCATGCATTGATACTACAAGTAGAATGCATCCATACACCAAGATTGGTTAATGCACACAAAAATCTCATAAAACTATACTAGCTCAATCAAGAATTTTCAATCCTGCTCAGTGAACCGTGAAAAGTACATGTAAATTTTGTAGGCCCACTTTGATATGCGACACAACAGTAATGTACAATGCATCCATACACCAAGTTTGGTTACTGTATACAAAAAACTCTTGAAACTACAGCCTGGACAAGAATAATCTCAGATGTTTAGTGAACAGTAAAAGGTAGGTCATGCTGACCTACTTTTTTATACAAGAATAAACGAAATCTAGGATTTCTTTTTTCACGAGAGAGTTGATACTTACCTCCCTAATACTTTTGATATTGCTAAATATCGGCTTTCACTCAATAAAACACTCAGATTAAAAACAGTTAGGTGCCCCTACTGGGCAGGGAGTCAGAGGTAGTCCGGCGGATGCTCGCCCCACCACCGCGCATGCGCCGACTACTACTTCCTCTGGCTCATTTATTGGCTAACACATGCAACTACCAAGAGCCTGAAGACCGAGCCTCTGTGGGGCGGAGAGGCCGGGTCAGTATCTAGGGAGGTAAGTATCAACTCTCTCGTGAAAAAAGAAATCCTAGATTTCGTTTATTTCACATCAAGAGTATACTTACCTCCCTAATACTTTTGATATTGCCAGAATTCGAAAGTGAATCTGGCGGGAGGGAGGCGAGGTCAAAAGACCAGCTCTTCCCTATACGCTTTCAAGCGTTTAAGGCACTTATGACGTCTGAAACTGTGTGAAAACACAGTCAGGATTTGATAAACCATCGGATAACACAACCGATGCCTGAGAGATGACCGATTTGTCATATGCGCTCCCCCCCCTCCCTTGGGAGGAAGATTAAATGACCTCAATGTCCTACACGCTCTCTTCGTACTAGTGCTAAGTACTATAGGACAGAGACGAAAAGGCTCCATTTTCGTATACTCTCTCTAAAGAACCACAACCCACATAAACCATCACCATATTAATAACACTGGGTAACGTGACAATACAAAACAATGAACAACACATGAACAAGACTGACCTTGTTGTACTAGGAAGCTGTCATCATGAATCCAGTAGAGAAGGATGATACAGTCCCGACAAGTGGTTGTCACCGTCGCTGAATGGCGAAGTATATAAGCAATGCGGAGGCACTCTTCACAAACATAAAGCGGTTATTGTTTCAAAATCGACAAGGCGAGAGGGTTAGAGGTGTCACGGAGGTAATGGTCTGTAAAACTTGACTCACAGTGCCACTGAGCCACTGACATAATATCATCCACAGGAACCCCACTAAACAGGGCAGTGGATGCCACGACACCGCGGACACTGTGAGCCTTGGCCACGTCAACCTGTCGCCCGGTGGCGGATTTGTGACAAAATTGAATACATTCCACAATCCACCTAGAAATGGTGTCCTTAGACGCCCTACCATGGGGTTCAATATATGACAACCATAACGCTGACTGGTCGGTACGCCACTCCGAAGTACGCTGTTTGTACCGAAGCAGCGCCCGTACGGGGCACCATACTTTAGAATTAGGATCATATCTAGTTAAAGATGGCAAAAAAATAGGTTGACCTGGATATTTCAATGACTGATTTTTAGACAAGAAATTAATCCTAGGTAGAAGCTTAAGGCCTTCCCCTGTAACCACAAAACGGTCAACCTCGGCTGATAAGGCGTGAATTTCACTCCTACGCCTCGCCGAGGCCGCAGCAATTAAAAATACAGTTTTAAGAGTTAACATTTTCATAGAAATGGAACTAAGTGGTTCAAAAGGCGTATCACCTAGCACCTGGAGCACCAGTGATAAACTCCAAGACGGAATCAGTGGAGGATTCCTTGGTCTTAGATTGCCCATGCCTTTAATTAATACATTTAATGTACTTACTTCATCACTCCCCCTATTAGCCAAGCAAGGAATAACAGTCATTAAAGCTGACTTATAACCAGCAATAGAGTTAGGCTTGAGGCTATAGGCATCATATAGGTGACAGAGGAAATCAGCCACTACCTGAATAGATGATTCCATTGGATCAATACATCTTTTTGAGCACCACTCTGCAAATCTGTTGATTTTATAATTATATGCTCTGGAGGTTGACCCCCTCCTGGCTTTGGCCATAAACATGGCCGCTTGCTCAGAAAAGCCCTCCTTAATTCTAGATTCCTTGACAACATCCACGCAGTCAATCGGAACATTGACGGATTGTCGTGAAGGGCCTTGCCCTGGAAGATAAGGTTGTCCATCAGAGGCAGCGGAACCGGATTGCAGACCAGAAGGTCCAGCAGATCCGTATACCACGATCGGCTTGGCCAATCCGGGGCGATCAGAAGCACTTGGCACTCCTGCTGCCTGATTTTCTGAAGCACCTTTGGAATCAGGATTGCTGGGGGGAATGCGTATGCATACATTCCCTCCCAGCTGATAGCTAACGCATCTGTTGCGAAAGCGCTTGGGTCTGGAATAGGAGAGACGTACGTCGTCATCTTCGCATTCTTCTTCATTGCGAACAAATCTATGTTGGGTTTCCCCCAGTGGTCGAACAGACGATCCGCCACACATTGATTTAGTTGCCATTCCGTGGGTAAAACACTCATCCTTCGGCTCAATGAGTCTGCTAGCAGATTTAACCTCCCCGGAATATGAACTGCTTTCAAGGTGATCCCATGATCCAGGCACCAACAAAGCAGTTTCCATGTCATCATACAGAGACTGGGCGACTTCGTTCCGCCCTGGCGGTTTATGTAAGTCACTACTGTCGAGTTGTCTGAACGAATGAGAACAATCTTGCCCTGAACATTCTTTAAGAAATGTTCCAGGCCCAGGACTACTGCTCTTAGCTCTAGTAGATTGATATGTTCCTTGGACTGATCCAGATCCCAAAGCCCTGATACTGTGGACTCTTCCAGACAAGCTCCCCACCCCTCCATCGATGCATCTGTATACACAGTCACCTGAGGGTGGGGAGGGGTTAGCAAAACCCCTCCCCAAGAGATTCTCTGTATTCAACCACCATTGCAGGTGGTGAATCAGAGGCGCCAACACCGACACGTTCGAGTCCAGCGAACCTGAACTCTGGGTCCACTGTGTCATGAGAAACAACTGGATCGGGCGCCTGCGCAAGGCGGCCTGCGGAATGACTGGTTCCAAAGAAACCATCAAGCCCAGCATTCTCAAGTAAACCCGTGCCAGGACATGACGACTGTCGCACACCGACTGAATTACCGAGATGAGTATTTGAACCCTCTCCTGAGTGGGGTACACATACCCTGTCTCCAGATCGAAGAACATGCCCAGGTAAACAAACTTCTGGGATGGAGTTAGCTCTGATTTCGGGAAATTGATCACCCAGCCCAAGTCCGAGAGAGTTTTCAAAACAATCTCCAGATTGGCTGACAACGATTCCCGGGTGTGTGCTTTCAACAGCCAGTCGTCTATGTACGTGTGGACTGCTATGCTTCTCCTGCGGAGGTATGCAGTGATCGCGAGAACCACACGGGTGAAGACCCGAGGAGCCGTGGAAATTCCGAAGGGTAACACCCTGAATTCCCACCGCCGGCCCTGAAATGCAAATCTCAGGAAGCGACGGAAACTCCTCTCTATGGGAATGTGGAAATAAGCATCCTTCAAATCTATCGACGCTGTCCACATTCCTCGCTCTAACCCCGCCAACACCGAGCGCACAGTCTCCATCTTGAAACTGGGCGTCTCGATGAACTTGTTCAATGGCTTGAGGTTGAGAATCGGCCTCCACCCTCCGGTGTTTTTTGTTACTAAGAACAGGGTTGAATAGAAGCCCGGGCACCTCTGTGCCGGCTGAATGGCTTCTTTTAGTATGAGGGAATTTATTTCCTCCTCTATACACAACCTCTGATCCGGATCCCGTGGAATGGGAGTCCAGATCGGCGCGAGAGACAGTCGCGATGGCGGGCCTGTCACCCAGTCGGGACGATACCCGACCGAAAGCCATCGCAAGACTAAACGGTCCTGAGTCAACCGCTTCCACTCTGGCAAGTGGGCGGCCAAACGGCCGCCCACCGGTCCACCTAGGGATAGAGGTGGACATAAGGAGGGCCAGAGTGGCACTGTTCTCTCGGCCTGAAACACCGGAGTGGTTCCCACCGCGGTAACCAGGCCATCAGGCCCGATTACCGCGACCAGATCCCCGCTCGCCCCGCCCAGCGCCGCGCGCACCACGGTGCGCGGGCGGCTGTCTGGCTGGGTGCGACTGGGGAGCCTGCGCCCCCCTCGCTGCTGGCCAGGGTTGTTTGATTTAAATCAAATGATTAAAATCAGTGATTTAAATCATGATTAAAATCAGTCCAAAAAAATCAAAAAAATCATGATGCGATTTTTTTAAAAGTCTGTTTTTTTAATAAAATCATCATATTGTATTACTTGCTTTATTTCATCTGTATACACCCAATAACCTTTAAAAACTGTTGTTTTGACCTTGCCTCACAGTTGTTTTATAGGTGTTGCTTCTGTCCCTGATACTATAACCCCATTATCCCCATTTACTGCCCAGACTTTGCTAGATTATCAAAACATTCAGGCTAACTCCTTTCTCTGACTTTGATAAACAATGTATGTAAACTGATGGACATTGATGGATAAAAAAACATAGACAGCACTCGTGTAAGAGAGATCTGGTTTACATGCAGCCAGGTTAAGAAAACACATTGAATCCCACAGTACATATAAGCAAATAGAATGTTTCTTAACTCATCATTTGTTCAAAATAAGTTAAGATGCCTGGAAGGAAGCAAGATCGCATTTGGATGTACTTTGATAAGGATGTTGAGATTGGTAAATCTGGTTGTAAGGCTAAGTGTAAAGAATGTGGCAAATCTATGCAAGGCATAGTAGCACGTATGAAGCAGCATCATAGTGAATGTAAGACTGATACACAAGATACACCAGCAATAACAGTCTCTACGCCTAGGAAGCGCCCTGCCCCAGAGGCAGGGGAGTCATCACCGTTGTGTACGCCTACCAAGAGAACCAAAATCAGTGCAGGTAAGAGAATATAATATTTTGTGAATAAAAATTTAACTGACAAACAGACTGATAATCTGACCGACAGACCACACACTAACTCAGCCTAACTCTTGACCAAGTAATTAAAACTGATTAATAGCTAATCCTTCAGTTACAGTCTATATGTTTTCTACAGTTAAATAATTTTGCAAACAAATACACTGCCTTATTTAAAAATAAATTAAATAAACAAGGCAATCAAAGGGTTACCACCTTAGTTAGTCTATTACTGTGAGATCTTTATAGGACAGCAGCTTTGTTCAAGAGCAGACCCCTTTATTGATTGTGTGAGGTGATAACACCTGTGGTGTTACATAACAGTTAAGCAGTCAGGTAGTTAATTGGCTTAATTTGGACACATTAACCTTATCACTGCATAGTACTGTAATTTTAATCCCAAATTCCTAAAAAGATTTATGTCAGAAAACTATAGTGAGACTCATCTAAAAACTACTAAATATTTTGAAAACAATTTGTCTGAAACTTCTTGGTGAGTAAATCACCAACAACTTTCAGTCAAATTGTTTTCACACTATTTAGCAGGTTTTGAGTAATGCAGCTTGAAACTATTCTCAAGTAGCTCAGAGCAGTCAGCCAGTTAACCCTTAGCACACTAATGTCAACATTATCCCACATGTGTCTACCTTTCCTGGCTGAAACAGTAATATTGCTAAATTAATAACTAAAAAAATTTACTTGAATATTTTGAAAACAATTTGACTGAAACTTCTTGGTGAATAAATCACCAACAACTTTGAGTTATATTGTTTTCACACTATTTAGCAGGTTTTGAGTAATGCAGCTTGAAACTATTCTCAAGTAGCTCAGAGCAGTCAGCCAGTTAACCCTTAGCACACTAATGTCAACATTATCCCACATGTGTCTACCTTTCCTGGCTGATACAGTAATATTTTATTTTGCAGGTCTAGACCACTATGTTTTGAGAACATCCCAAATTGAGAAAGACGCCATCGATGAGCAAGTCGGTCGCTACGTGTACGCTACTAACACACCATTCTCTGCAGTCACACATCCAGAGTTCATTAAACTAGTCCAGATGCTGAGACCAGGCTACTGCCCACCAAGTCGGTATGAAGTAGCCGGTAGTTTACTGGACAAGGTTCAGCAGTCACTGCAGGATGAGTGTAAAGAAAGGCTTGAAGGCAAGACTGTCTCCATGTGTTTAGATGGTTGGAGTAATATACATAATGAACCTGTAGTTTGTGTCTCTGTAACCACTTCGGATGGTGATTCCTATCTTACTGAGACTGTGGATACGTCAGGCCACAGTCACACTGCTGAGTACATGAAACAGGCTGCTAGTAGTGCTATTAAACATTGCGAAGAACAGTTTAAATGTAACATAGGTAGCATTGTAACTGACAATGCGGCTAACATGCGTAAGATGCGTGAAGAACTGAAGAAAGACCACAAAGACATTATTGCCCATGGATGTTCAGCCCACCTCATGAACCTACTTGCTCATGACATAGAGATCAAGGGTGTTAAGGAACACGTCACACAGATTGTGAAGTACTTTCGCAATACACATTTACCAGCAGCATGGTACAAGGCAGAGGGAGGCAAGCGACTCGTCCTACCACAAGATGTCCGCTGGAATACGCTAGCTGACTGCCTTCAGTGCTACCTGGATAACTGGTCCATCATTTTGAAAGTGTGTGAGGAAAATAGGGATAGTATAGACACAAATGTGGCTAGTAAAGTGCAAAATATTGGGATAAAGAGACAAGCAGAGGACTATTTGAGGCTCCTTAAGCCAATCTCCATTGCCCTGGATATAGTACAGAGTGATAGCTGTTTTCTCAGTGATGCAGTTAGTGTATGGAAGAAGTTGGAAAAAGACTTTGAAGAAGGTGGGGTATCATTAAGCATTATGAAGAAGTTCCACGAACGATGTAAGCAGGCACTCACTCCTGCCCACTATCTCGCCTATATTTTGGATCCGCGTACTGCTGGTAAAGGATTGTCTACCAAGGAAACTGACAGTGTGATGGAGTATGTGTCTGTGTCATCCCCAGACAGAGCAGATCCATTTAAGGATTACTTGTTTAGTTCATCTGTTCTGGAATCTGTGTCTCCCTTTGCCTGGTGGAAATCTCTATCAGACAGAGTCAGTGACCATGTGCTAAACATGATATATGCAATACTTGGTGCTACTGCCTCTAGTGCAGGTGTTGAGAGAATATTCTCAACTTTTGGTTTTGTGCATTCAAAAGTGAGAAACCGTCTTGGTACTGAGAAAGCTGGCAAGCTTGTTTTTGTTTACAAGTTACTTAACAAATGAATCATCATATACATGTATAACTATATTGATCTGATTTGAAATAAATTAATTAAATTGACTTAAAATTGCATATCTTATCATTAATTAGTAATATAAAAAACATGGTTATAAAAATCTGATTTAAATCAAAAAAATCCGATTTTTTTGATTTTTATAAAAAAATCATGATTTTTATCAACCCTGCTGCTGGCCGAATCGCCCGTGGCCTAGGCCTACGTTGCGACGGTGGCTGGCCTCTGACCTGGCCAGCACCACCTCGAGCCTGCAGAGGACGATACGCAGGGGGTGCCGCGCGAACACGCTCCCGCCGGAGCA
The DNA here is from genome assembly GCA_034401795.1 of Chaetoderma sp. LZ-2023a. Lineage (NCBI taxonomy): Eukaryota > Metazoa > Mollusca > Caudofoveata > Chaetodermatida > Chaetodermatidae > Chaetoderma > Chaetoderma sp. LZ-2023a. The sequence goes on from CM067369.1 coordinate 198,284,961, forward strand.
CCTCAAATTGTTCCCGCAGCGCCCTCTGGTTATTAACCAGAGTGACCGTCTCCTGGAGGTGCCTGCATCCCTCACCTCCAAAGAGACCAGGACCTGTCATAGGCGTCCGCAGCAGCCTATTATACAGGTCCTGGGACGGGCACAGATTGTCAAGCGCAAACGTGCGCCTCGCCCGGACACTTCTGGTCACCGCCCGCGTCAAACAGTCCAAAGCCAGGTTGATACCATCCTGGATGGCTCTCTGGACTGTTACCGGGCTTGGTTGGCGTGATGCGGAGGCCGCTACCACCCCCTGTAGCAGCTGGGAGACGTGGGACAGAGCGGCAATCGACGCCCTCCCACTCTCCTCCGCATCACGCAGCGCGGCATTCGCCGAACGCAACGCGTTCGAGCACAAGACTCCCGTGTCAGAACGGGAGCCCGGCCGCGCATCTTCGCCCAAAGCCGCGCGATCATCAACGCTTGGCTTCGGCACCACACCGTACCGCTGGTAATCCAGGGGCACGATGCGGCACCGCTTCGCCACCTCGCGAGGGGCCTTCGCGAGACGTCCATTCACCTTAATGGACGCCTCCGCCGCTTCGAACATGTCCACGACATGCTCAGCCAGCGGTAGAGATGGCATAGCGGTAGCCGCCGGCCTACCAGCTAACCACGGCCTATGGTCACGCTGGCTAGCCGGCAGCTCCACGGGTAGATCGGGCCGAACACTTACCAGCCACTGGCAAGCGTCCGACCAATCCTCCTCCGTGGCTAACTGCGAGCGCTCTACTAGACGAGGGCCTTCGTCTTCCTCCAGAGCACTCGCAGTTGACGTCGACGGCGGGTAAGCTGATACCCCTGGCAAGCCTGGAAAAGCATGCGGGCCCGAGAGAGCAGGCATGCTAAACTCCGCGGCTTGACCAGGAGCAGGCGCCGTGGCAGAGCGTGGGGTAAACACCGCTCTACCACGGGTCTGACCAGCACCAGCAACACCATCGGCAAGCCGAGGTATGCGGTATCCGTGGTCAACAGCACCGCCCGGGGACACCCTCTGGACCGTGAAATCTACTCCTGCGTGAGTAGAACCATGGAACACGTCGCCTGCATTCCCCGCGAGGGGTGCACAGACGTCGTATTCCATGGCCACGTCCTCAGAAGGCGACCCTAGCAGGAGATCCTCTTCTTCCTGGCCAGAAAGATTAGACTCCGGGTCAGCAAAGAGAGCTAACCCGGACTGGCCAGGAAAGGTGCCATAGGAGGCTTTGACACCTTCGGCGCGCGGATACCCGGGGTCTGATGAGCAGACCGCGGGTCCCAGCAACAACCGTTGTCCACGGCCCCTCGGCGCGGCGCCATGCCTGCTGCCAGGGCCTTGGACTGCCCCCAACAAAGGGGCCACCTCTGAATCCACAACCGGACCGGACCTAAAGAGACCGGATTCAGAGGCGGGGATCACCTGCTCGTAAGCAGATGCCGAGGACAACAAAGGAGCTGGCCCAGGGAGCATGCCGCGAAGCAACTCTGGGACCAGATCCTTTATTGTCCTCTGCATCTCTTGCAACATTTCGGACCTGAAGGCCTCCATATCCACCGCGGATGAGGCCTTCTTCTTACCCTTCTTACAAACTTTCTCCTTCTTCTTCCTCTCTTCCTCCATCACCTTCTCCCTTGCCTGCAATGCGAGAAAATCAGACATTAAGTCTCCCCCCCACTGCTTACATACGTCGCACTTCAGCAACGGTCCACAGGGACTGCAGCTGAAGCACAAGTGCGGAACGAAGCGGCTTTTAAGAAACCTCCCGCAGGACGGGCAACCAGGTCTCTGAAACAGGACAAAGGACAGGGACAATGAGCAAGATAGTTAAGGTTAGCGAACTCAAAACCAACTAAAAAGAGAGGGACAGGATCATCAAGATCGGAAATCAAGAAGAACCAGCCATGGACAAAACGTTAATTGTTAATAAAAGGCCAAGGCCGATTATGACGTCATCACTCCCGTGACCAAATTAATCGATCCGCAACAAGCACCAAGTGCAAGAACGAATTGTATAAGTAACCGGAACATTCCCGTTGAATTGGCATTTCGAGTACACAACAATCAGATATACAGAGATAACTCCTTCCAATTCTAGCATTGGCAAAAAAGGAAATTATCTCCCCTTTTGTTTATCAATAATTAGATACCTGACACTTGTATAGACAAACCATCCAACGTGATGAACCGGAGAACTCCACCATAGTACGCCTCTACATTCTCTCCACCTAAGGGGAAGGAATTGGAGCAAGAGGGCAAAGTGAGAAGACCTTTATAACAGGCCTCCAACTCACTGAACATAGATTTTTTGGTTAGATAACCTAACAGTATTAGTAGGAAATGGAACCGTGGTGGAGAGAAAACATATCCTCTTGTGCCGAGAAGTCCATCAAAGCGTCTATGTGATACCTGTGGACAAAACACAAAGAGAAATGAGACTTATGAAGCACCATGTTGTAAAAAACCAACATAAACAGGCGCTAATCACGGTAAGCGCGAGTCCCGGAAATACATTAAACCGGGACAAAACACGCTAGCATATCAAAGAATTCACCTGATAAAGAGATCCCGCTCCTTCTAAAGGCGAATCCTCCCTTTCCGACATGCTTCCAACGTACAAGAATCGTCAAATGTGAGTAAAAAACAAGGTAACGCGCAGAAAAGTATAGAGAACACAAAACCGCATGTAACCCTTTGCCAATAAATGAGCAAAGAGGAAGTAGTAGTCAGCGCATGCGCGGTGGTGGGGCGAGCATCCGCCGGACTACCTCTGACTCCCTGCCCAGTAGGGGCCCCTAACTGTTTTTAATCTGAGTGTTTTATTGAGTGAAAGCCGATATTTAGCAATATCAAAAGTATTAGGGAGGTAAGTATACTCTTGATGTGAAAACACCTTTAAGCCATGATCCATTCATATACGGTTTGGTTACTGCATACAAATAAGAGACCCAAGGGCCTGTGACACTCACCTGGACCATTAGCATTTGAAACATTTGGATTTTTTAAATATACATGATTCTTTACATTAAACAAGATGGCCACAGGAAAAATTGACCAATCAAGATTCTGAATGGAAGTTCTGGAGCCGAGCATGATAGGATTCCGTGGCACAGATTTGCTTAAAATCTGGCTACTGGTTAAGGAGTAGCATTTTAAAGTAAAAGTTGACGGACAACAGACGGATGATGGACGGTCGCCATAGCATAAGCTTATTTGGCCCTTCATGTCAGGCGAGTTAAAAATTGAGGATATCAAAATTCTGAATGGAAGTTCTAGAGCCTATGATTATAGGATCGCTTCAGCCAAATTTGCTTGAAATTGCTCAAAGTAGCAGAAGCAATTTGACAATTTCCAGTAAATTTAAAAATAAAATCAAAAATTTTGACCCAAAAAATTGATGGATCAAAATTCAGAATAGATGTTCTGAGTCATGCATGATAGGAGTAGGACCCCTTGACCTAAATTTGGTTAAAATCTGCATATTGGTTAAGGAGGAGTAGAATTTTAAAGCAAAAGTTGAGATGACAGATGGTCACCACGACATAAGCTCACTTGGCCTTTCAGGCCATGTGAGCTAAAAACTATTGAAACTACAGCCTGGGCAAGAATGATTTCTGATGTTTAGCGAACCGTGAAGCAGGTCATGTTGACCTACTTTTGATACATGACACACAGGTAGGCCGTGATGCATCCAAATACAAGCAGAGGTATAACAAGACATAAAATACAAAGTTAGAAATCAATAAGCATAATATTTAGTAAGAAATTAACGACAGACTCTTACCGCACAATCAGATCAAATGTTAGGTTCCATCCAGCCAATAAAAAATCCAATATGGCCACCAAACACTAAACTTTGATTGGTCCATGACAGCCATGTTTATCACGAATCTAATTCTCTTGAGCAAACTTTAAACGCCCTTAGTTATCGATGAAATCTAATGATTTTCAGCTCGATCCGTACAGCAGTTCCTGAGACGTTATTTTTTAGAACACGATGGCCACAATCAAAATTCTGAATGTATATTCTGTACCCAATCTCCATCGGGCTCATCCACCCAACTTTCATAGGAAGCCACCAGGTGGGTCTTGAGAAGTCATTTACGTTGTTCCCATTCATTTCTTATAGGATTTCCGGAAGTTATGAAAATCCAAGATGATCCCCAGAAAAAAATCAACCAATCAAAATTCTGAATGGTATTTCGGGAGACCATCACCATGGGGTACTTCTGGTCAAATTTGCTTAAAATCAGACCATTGATGAAGGATGAACAGCATTTTAAGGGATTTCTTAGCTAGTCCAGACCAAAGTAAAGACGAGCTAAAAATAAGAAATATTATTTCTGTCTAGTTAGACTAGTGCAAGGTAGTATTAGATAAATTGTAGCTGCCATTTTTGTATCTAGTTATCATCAGATATCAATTTGGATCTATAGTTCTTGTCTAGTATAAAACCAATCCACAATATCTGAAGAATCTTAACTTAATACTAGTTTGGTATACGTAGTCTAATTACATATTAAACAAGAGGCCCAAGGGACCTGTGTCGCTCACCTGGAGCACCATCAATTTTTGTCAAAATTGTTGGTGGGTGGTTTAGTAGTCTTTTAAATGAGTTTGTGGACATTTTTGCAAGTGCAATATGGCCGCCAAACACATCACATTTTGATTGGCCCATGTTTTTTTGATGGATCAACTTCCCTTGAACAAACTTTAATGGCCATTAGTCCTTAATCATACGACACAAATTTCAGCCTGATCCCTTCAGTGGTTCTGGAGTCGTTTTCGGGAAAACTAGGTCATCCAGATGGGCGCTGAACCATTTGGTCAATGAAGTCCTCTTGAACAAACTTTTAAAGATGTTTCCTAAAATCGGCCGAAATCCAAAATGGCTGCCAGGCAAATTGGCTGATCGGTTTCATTTGAACAAACTTGGATCCCTGTGCCCTAAGGGTGCTTCTTGCCACATATAATTGAAATCGGCCTAGTAGTTCTCGAGAAGGCATTTAAAATTTCTTATTGCTTTAGCATGGGAGCTTTTGACAAGAAAATTATCCAAGATGGCCGCCAAACTGTTTATCCGACAGTTTTGAAAGTAGCAAATTTGAGCTCAGAATACCAAAAAACATATATAGAGCCAATTTTGGCTTCAAAACCCATCAAATAAAAAGATCCATTATGGCCGCCAAATGATACATTTTGATTGGACCACGGCAGCCATGTTTTTTGACGGATCAAATTCCCTTGTACAAAGTTTAATGGCCCTTAGTCCCTATTCATATCTCCCAAATTTTGGCCTGATCACTTCGGCGGTTCTGGAGAAGTCGTTTTCGAGAAAACTAGGTCATCCAAGATGGCCACCGAACCATTTGGTCAATCAAGTCTTCTTGAACAAACGTGGCTTACCTCTTTCCATAGATGATGTTTCATGAGTTTTGAATCAATTCCTCAAGTGGTTTCGAAGAAGAGTTTTAGACGTTTCCTAAAATCGGCCGAAATCCAAGATGGACGCCGGCCAAATTGGCTCCATTTGAATAAACTTGGATCCCTATGCCCTCAGTCTGCTTCCTGCGAAATATAATTGAAATCGGCCCAGTGGTTCTTGATAAGTCGTTTAAAGGAATGGCAAACGGACACGCGATGGACGGTCACCACGGCATAAGCTCACTTGGCCTTTCAGGCCAGGTGAGCTAATAATACTACATAAGGCTTATTTTTTGTTTTTGTTATGAATTCTTTCTGATATAAGATGCGCTTGAGTTTTAAAGGCGGATAGAGGTTCAACTGCAGACTGTCTAGATGAACAAAACACTCATGCAACAACATACCTGCAGAAATAGGCCCAGATATGATTCTGCGAGCTCGAAATTTGCTTTGGTGTCCAGGATGTGACTGATAAAGCATAAGAACTGTACCATCAGATGCACGGAACCACCTCCTTCTGGTGACAAGGAACGTATCTCAATGTCAATGGAAGACGGTCCTAGCTTTTTAAAATCTTCCAATACAGACAGAACTGCAGGGTACAATAGATATATGTGAATATGTATTTGCATCAGAAATTGAGGGATCCATTTCTAGCTAAGCTCTGCACATTTCTTACATGTTTTGGAATCAATTCAAAACCTGAATTCCAAGAATCTAAATTTCAAGATAACTATGCAGGTAAACTGTTGACTATTTTGAAACTAATTTGTCCATGGGACTATGGCAGCAACAGCTCCAAGTCAAATTAGTTCCAGAATATTCGAGAGCACATGTTTATTAAAATTGGAAATCCATCAGACACTCAATTCGTACACGCTTGTGACAGACTGTTAAATTTCTCTGACAGAGCCACATTTTGATTGTGACGTATTTAATTATGACATCTGTTACACGTAGTCGAGTGACAGATCAGATCCCTCTATTTTAATACCTACATGTATTATTATCAGGTGGCTCATTTAGCACTTATGTTGTGGGATATCTCATTAAGAGATTGATAGACAGGACTCACAACATGTTCAAGAAACAAGACGCTCAAGGGGCCTAAATTTCTCACCTGGAACATAGGCATTTCAACTAGAAAGACCATCGCATATGAGGAGAACCATAAAGTTTGACCAGAACTGCAACATGAACAAGGATGCATCCAGATTTGGTTAAAATTGGTCCAGTGGTTCTCGAGAACACATTTTCCATTACTTTACCTATGGGAGTCTTTGGCTGGAAAAAACCCATTTATCTGACAGACACTAACAGTTTTGAGTCGAAAATTTTAAATCACCATAGCCTATATAAAACCAATTTCAGCTTCAAAATCCATAAAAAAACAAATATTGTTGCTTAACAATTCTGATTAGTTGATGGTGGCCATGTTTTTAGAATGTACTAGCATCAATTCTCTTGAACAAACATGAATGGCTCCTAGTCCCTAATATTTCCCAAATTTCAGCCCAATCCCTGTAGCAGTTCGTCGTTTTTTTTTTTAATTAGGTCATCCAAGATGGCCACCAAAGCATTTGGTAAAGCAAGTTCCGTTGTACAAACTTGGTTCACCCATTGCCCTAGATGATGTTTCATGAGTTTTGAATAAATACCCTTGGCGATTTCGGAGAACGTTTCTAAAAAGCGGCCAAATCCAAGATGGCTGCCGACCTTATTGGTCTATGAGCTTACTTTGAAAAAACTTGGACCCCTAAGGCCCAAGGATATTTCCTACCAAATTTCGTTAAAATCGATTGCTTTAGTTTAGGAGTTTTTGGCTAGGGATGCGCGGTTTGGCCTACAGCCATATTGGTTTCAATATAAGTTATTATTTAGGCAGTCCTATTTAATAATTTCTCTTCCACCATGATATTTTCTAGGCATACATTAAACATAGCGCTGAGTGATGATAATTTTTTATACCAATTTTCGATTTTTTTAAAGGTACGTTTTTCAAAATTTAACAGCGTCTTATACTTGAATCCAAGTGTTTTTTGGGTGGATTTTGGTTAAATTTGGGACAGCATCCTATATCCGAGGGCGGTCTTTAGTCGAGAAATCACGGTAATGAGTAGTGTTTTAAAGCGAAAGTTGACAGACGGATGGCGGACGGTCGCCACGGCATAAGTTCACATGGCCCGAATGAGCTAAAACCCTGCATGGTTTTTAGCAAGGTCACAATGACTTTGGCCTTTTGACCCCAACATCATTGTGTAAAGCCGTGTCATGATAAGGAGGCATGTAAGTTTTTGTCCAGTATGATTAACGAAACATGAGATATAAACAGAAAAGTTGAGCTAAACACAATTTGGACGACGATGCCACGGCCACCACTACTGATGCCGGACTATGTGTATGTATCACAATAGGTAGTAAAGTCGAGCTAAAAAGTGAAAAGGGTGAGGGGGTTTGAAAGATCTCTGATGATAAATTACACCTGTTTTATATAATTTAGATGTCATAAACTGAAGGTGGTCGCTTTAATTAACCATTTATTGGTCAAGCCGGCCAAAACTAGCTTCTGCAGTGGTCTTGTGGAATGTTCATTAGCAGGCCATGACAATTTCTGAAATTTTACAACTGAAATGACTGGTTCGGTTATCGAGTCAGTCATTTCAGTGGGAAAATTATAAAAACTAGATGGACCGAGTCCCGCGTGTCAAGTCATTTAGGTTTTCTGCATGTCACACATCATGTGTGGCAGGATTTCTTAAAATAGTATACCACCCCTCCCCACCCCACCAACCTGTGACAAATCAAATGCTTATTTAAAACTCTAACATTATTATAAACTAAGTACATGTACGTAAAACCATGTAAAAGTAAGGAAACTTTTAAATTCATTTTAATTTTGATGCAAACTGAATGCAATGATGATATATAAAACAAAAGACCATTGAAAAACTTTAACATTCTTCTGATTCTGGGGTTAAGCAGGATTTAAAACACAACGATAAATTATGTCAAAAGCCGGCAAACGGTGCATAATACCACGCCACAATGACAAACCAATGACTGAGAGCGATCAGAAAATATTTATTTCATCCTCAAACCCAGACCAGTCATCCTTATGAAGTGTCAAAGCAATCAGTCAAACAGTCAAGGAGGTATTGTCAGGAAACCAATTTTCAAGATGGCCGCCACTGACTGGTAGCCATATTGGATTTTGGATTATAATAAATTTCGATAAGTTTCTTCACCAGACATATTCCACCGAGCCTATTAAGTGATCTGATAAATGGTAACAGAGATACCATCAGAAACAAACTTTCAAGATAGCAGTCCGTGGCTGGCGGCCACCTTGGAGTTCGGCTCATCGTCAATTTCTCATCCAGACCTAGTCCAACCACCCTATGAAGTTTCAAAGCGATCCGATAAACAGTAACAGAGTTATCATCTGGAAACCAATTTTCAAGATGGCCACCGCTGGCTGGCAACCATCTTGGATTTCGGATCATTGTCAATTTCGATAGGTTTCTTCCCCAGAGGTAGTCGAACCACCCTATTAAGTTTCATAGCGATCCGATAAACGTTAACAGTTATCATATGGAAACCAATTTTAAAGATGGCCACCGGTGGCTGGCAGCCATCTTGGATTTTGGATCAATGTTAATTTCGATAGGTTTCTTCCCCAGAGGTAGTCGAACCAGCCTATGAAGTTTCATACATTTGTAGTGATCCGATAAACGATAAGAGTTATCATCTGGAAACCAATTTTCAAGATGGCCACCGGCGACCATCTTGGATTTCGGTTCATTGTCGATTTCGATAGGTTTCTTCCCCAGACCTAGTCCAACCACTCTATGAAGTTTCAAAGTGATCTGATAAATGGTAACAGAGTTATTATCCGGAAACCAATTTTCAAGATGGCCGTTGATGACTTGCGGCCATCTTGGATTTCAGATCATCGTCGATTTCGATAGGTTTCTTCCCAAGACATAGTCCAACCACCCTATGAAGTTTCAATGCGGTCTGACAAACGGTAATGGAGTTATCATACGGAAACCAACTTTCAAAATGGCCGCCGGTGGCTGGCGGCCATCTTGGATTTCGGATCATTGTCGATTTCGATAAGTTTCTTCCCAAGACCTAGTCCAACCACCCTATGAAATTTAAACGTGATCCGACAAACGGTAATGGAGTTATCATCCGGAAACCACTCTGCCGTCAGCACACCCACCGGCCCGGACGGATGGCACAATTACATAATACCCCGCCAAATTTTTGGGCAGGGTATAAAAATTGGAAAATCTTATTGCCATGTAGACTAAATGCACTGATTTTAGAAAACAAAACTGTAAAGGGATTGGATAAGTCCTTGATTGATTAAATGTCAACTGAAAAACCTTTAACATTCTTCTAATTCTTGGCGTAAGCAGGCTATATACCATACAAAAATATTATAAGGCCAAACTCCGGAAACGCATGGGAAAAAAAATCACAATTATGACTGAGACTGGATGCAATGATAGCGTAGAACAAATCTGCAAAGTTTTATTGACATCGGATAAGTCCTTGCTGAACTCAATGTCCATTGGAAAACTTTAACATTTACCTAATTCTTGGTGCAAAGTAATCCAAACACAGAAAAAACATGGATAATCATTTCAATGATGACGGAGACTAGATGGGAAGATGGTATAGATCAAATATGCAAAGGTTTATGAACATCGGATAAGTGCTTGATGAATTAATTAGCCACTGAAAAACTACATCGGACACCGGACGTCATTTGGATCATTATGTGGAGATGGGCTCGACAAAAATTGTCTTCTCTTGGCCTGCAAATGGACATGTAAGCAAATATTCTGATCTTGTTTACAAAATTTGACCATTAACGGGTTATATGCAAGTCAACGGGTATTGATTAAAGTGGATTCAAACAGGTACTAACGTTGTCGACCTGGCTGAAATTACATGGCAACATCTGATGTTACAATAAACAAGAGGCCCAAAGGCCTGTGACGCTCACATGGACCATTAACATTTGAACCATTTGCATTTAATTAGACATGATGGATAATTTTCAGCAAATCCAAGATGGCCACCCAAAAGAATCAAGCAGCTAAAATTCTGTATAAAAGTTATGGAATGTACCAGACTAGGGTCCGTCCAGCTGACTCTGGTTGAAATCGACCATAATGAGTAGTAGCCTTTTAAATGATTTCCAAAAAATTTCAGAAAATCCACAATGGGCATTGGAAAAATTTACCAATCAAAATCTGTATACATGTTTTGAATCCTACCGCCATACGGTCCTTCCAGCCAAGAATGATTGAAATCACCCAAGCAGTTAATGAGTAGTCTTAAACGATTTCCAGCCATTGTTTGGAAATTTAAGATGGCCACTGAACAAATTGACCAATCAAAATTCTGCATACAAGCTCTGAAGCACACACCCCTAGGCTCCTTCCAGCCATGTTTGCTTGAAATCGTTCAAGCGGGAGTAGTAGCCTAAACGATTTCCCAAAATTAAAAAAAGGATCCAAGATGGGCGCCGAAAATATAGATCAATTAAAATTCTGTATACAAGTTCTGAAATCTACCAACCTAGTATCCTTCCAGCCAAGTCTGGTTGAAACTGTCCAAGCAGTTAATGAGGAGTAGTGTTTTAAACAATTTCCCGCCATTTTTTAGAAAATTCAAAAAGGCCACTGAAAATATTGACCATTCAAAATTCTGTAAATAAGTTCTGAAGCATACCACTCTAGGGTCCATCCAACTGAGTTTGCTTGAAATCAACCAAGTGGCTAATGATGAGTAGGCTTTTAACCGATTTTCAGAAAATCCAAAATAGTCGCCAGGAAAATTGACCAATCAAAATTCTGTATACAAATTCTGAAACCTCCCACCCTAATATCCTTCCAGCCATTGGCCAAGCAGTTAATGCGGAGTAGTGGTTTAGACTATTTCCCACCATTTTTTGGGGCAGTTCAAGATGGTCGTCGAAAAAAATTGTCCAATCAAAATTTTGTATACAGTTTCTGAAGCAGACTACTCTAGGGTCCTTCCCACTGAGTTTGATTGAAATTGGCCCAGTGGTAAATGAGGAGTAGGCTTTTAGCTGATTTGAAAAATCTCACCCTCCCAGCCAAGTTTGTTAAAAATCGGTCAAGCGGTTAATGACTAGGTTTTTAAAGAAAAAGTTGATGGATAAACGACATACGGATGCTGGCCGGCCGGCCGCCACCCTTCGGGCCAGGTGAACTAAGAAATGGTAATCCTACACTGCACTTACACTGCTCAGAAGATTGGGATTCATCCAGTTTCTTGCCAATCACAGTCAATGATTGCAGATACCCAGCACCGAACTGTCTGTTAGTCTGTCAAAGAAACACATCACAAACACCACAACATATAAATTGAGGAGCAATAGAGTAAGTAGCTAATAACTTTAACCCATTAACACTGATATTAGCCAAAAATGGCTTTTGCTGTAGCCTTGAGAAATGTTCATTTGCAGACCAAGAGATTATTTTGAAAAATTCACCACTGGAGTGACTGGGTCGATTAGCGAACCAGTCATTCCAGTGGTAAATTTTCAGAAATATACTTTTCTTGGTCTGCAAATGGACATTTTCTATGAAAAAAATTTTCTTGAACAAATTCGAGGGTTAAAAACCCTCAGAACATGACATGCTATTCCCAGAAATGTGATAGGTGCAATGAAAATGTGAGTGATGGATCCATTTCTAGCTATGGCCCGCCCATTTCTAGCTATGCCCCACCCATTTCTAGCTATGTCCCACCCATTTCTAGCTATATCCCGCCCATTTCTAGCTATGCCCCGCCCATTTCTAGCTATGTCCCACCCATTTCTAGCTATGCCCCACCCATTTCTAGCTATGCCCCGCCCATTTCTAGCTATGTCCCACCCCTTTCTAACATTGCCCCACCCATTTCTAGCTATGCCCCGCCCATTTCTAGCTATGCCCCACCCATTTCTAGCTATGCCCCGCCCATTTCTAGCTATGCCCCACCCATTTCTAGCTATGCCCCGCCCATTTCTAGCTATGCCCCGCCCATTTCTAGCTATGTCCCTCCCATTTCTAGCTATGCCCCGCCCATTTCTAGCTATGTCCCACCCATTTCTAGCTATGCCCCACCCATTTCTAGCTATGTCCCGCCCATTTCTAGCTATGTCCCGCCCATTTCTAGCTATGCCCCACCCATTTCTAACTAAGCTCTGCCCATTTCTAGCTACGTCCCGCCCATTTCTAGCTATGCCCCGCCCATTTCTAGCTATGTCCCACCCATTTCTAGCTATGCCCCGCCCATTTCTAGCTATGCCACGCCCATTTCTAGCTATGCCCCGCCCATTTCTAGCTATGTCCCGCCCATTTCTAGCTATGTCCCGCCTATTTCTAGCTATGCCCGCCCATTTCTAGCTATGTCCCGCCCATTTCTAGCTATGTCCCACCCATTTCTAGCTATGCCCCACCCATTTCTAACTAAGCTCTGCCCATTTCTAGCTACGTCCCGCCCATTTCTAGCTATGCCCCGCCCATTTCTAGCTATGCCCCGCCTATTTCTAGCTATCCCCGCCCATTTCTAGCTATGCCCCGCCCATTTCTAGCTATGCCCCGCCCATTTCTAGCTATGTCCCGCCCATTTCTAGCTATGTCCCGCCTATTTCTAGCTATGCCCGCCCATTTCTAGCTATGTCCCGCCCATTTCTAGCTATGCCCCGCCCATTTCTAGCTATGTCCCACCCATTTCTAGCTATGCCCCGCCCATTTCTAGCTATGCCCCGCCCATTTCTAGCTATGCCCCGCCCATTTCTAGCTATGCCCCGCCCATTTCTAGCTATGCCCCGCCCATTTCTAGCTATGTCCGGCCCATTTCTAGCTATGCCCCACCCATTTCTAGCTATGTCCCACCCATTTCTAGCTATGTCCCACCCATTTCTAGCTATGTCCCGCCCATTTCCAGCTATGCCCTTCCCATTTCTAGCTATGCCCCACCCATTTCTAGCTATGCCCCACCCATTTCTAGCTATGTCCCGCCCATTTCTAGCTATGCCCCGCCCATTTCTAACTAAGCTCTGCCCACTTTTTACGGGTGTTGGAATTGATTTATATACTTTGAAACCTGAACTCCCAGAATCTAGATTTTAAGGTAACTCAGTCATGTAAGCTATTAAATATTTTGAAACTAATTTGACCTGGTTGCTGACTATCCATGCAGCAACAGCTCCTAGTTAAATTAGTTTCAAAATATTCAACACAATGATTATTAAGTCAGGGTTACATCACTACGATTGTGACCTCAGCTAACATGTGATGTATTTGACTTAGATGTCAGACACTTAAGTGACAGAGTGCGATATTGACAAGATGAATAATACAATGCACTACAATATTAACTCTTACCACTCTCCGGTGTCAATATTTTATCTTTTTACTACATGTTATTATCAAGGAAACTGGTGTGCATTTTTCAAACAATTTTGATGGACGATACATCTTCCAACAAATTTTTTGAAAAATGAACACCAGTTCATCTTTTTATGTAATTTGAAAATTTTAACATTAGAGTGGTAAATGCTGATACTCACATGAGCAACCCATGGGTAAAAGCATCTTATATCCATGTAGCACTGATCTGGCCAAAGTAGTTACATCTACAGTATCACATATAAGACCACTGAGATCATCATCACATATTATTTGATACCAGGGTTGGGGTCGAGTACAGGCAGCTGTACTGAGGCTGAGTATGAGTACTTTGGCAAAGTACTTGAGGCTGAGTACAAGTACATGCACTTTTTAGCAATTGTACTGAGGCTGAGTATGAGTACATTGTAAATGTACTTGAGTACGAGTACAAGTACATGTTAATATCAAAATGTCATCCAAGGTGGCTATGGAGAAGTGGGGGGAGAACAGCCATACTATAATATTACCATGTGCTTGCTATATGGGGTGGAGTCGCTTTAAATTCCGTAAATATACATGTAAATATAAAATACAGCTTCTGTAGTGATGTTTCCCTTTATTTACTAAACAAGGCTACCTTGTTGAATATTTTGGATATACATGTAATCAGACTGAATGGTGTTGCTACCATGGGCGGCATTAGCTCCCAGCCAAATTAGCGTCAAAACATTTCACAGAATATTTACTAATGCTTTTAACAATACCGAGAAAATGACAAATTTATTACAAGAAATAAGCAGTTGAATATTTTTTAAATAATTTGATTGGCAGTTGCTCCTACATGTAACTTAGGCAAATTATTTCCAGTCAAATTATTTTCAAAATATTTAACAGAATATTTACTTCATAAAGAATATGCTTAATTCCTGGCGTGATTGCTATGAATGTATAATATACGGCTTCATCAGTGAAAGGGTTAAATTAGAAATAATTTATTCCAGATAAATCAAGCAGTAATGTTGAACATTTTGAAATTAATTTGACTGCTAAACATTACTGCCGATGGCAGCATTCGCTTCCAGTCAAATTATTTTCGAAATGTTCAACATTGAACTTTATTCTTAAAATAGTTTATGTAATATTAACATTGATTAATCCTTTGACCCTCAAATTTGTTCAAGAAAGTTTTAATTTTCTCATAGAAATTGTCAATTTGCAGATTATCTCATAGAAAATGGCTATTTGCAGACCAAGAGATGATTTTTGAAAATTTACCTAGGGTTAGGGTTAGGGGTTAGGTTCTTATCAAGCCAGTTATTCATTCCGGTGTTAAAATTTCAGTCTTCTATTAGTCTCCAAATTGACATTTTCCAAGACCCCTGCATAAGGCTTTTTCCGCTGGATTGAGTGTTAAAACGTTAAGAGTTGGGAGGTCTATAAAGCCTGAAATAATTGGCGTTGTCCAATTTCATTGTCAGGACTATCATGCATGAATGGTATCTTATCAGTAGGCATATAATTGCCAGGCCAGGTATCTGTTGACATAAGGCTTGTGCTCTTGTACAAGCTCTGTTCTAATCCGCCCAACATCTCTCAACAAGTGCTTTCAATGATAAATGATGAGAAATGACAATTTTTATGCTGCTAAAAAGATTCTATTGAACATTTTGAAAGTTGTTTAGTGGTAGGTCTTGATGCTTTTATGGTTTCCAGACAAATTATTAAGTTTACCTGTATGACTGACTTGAAATGTAGATAAAGAGGGCTTTAATAGTGCAGGTGTTAAAATTCTTTACTTGTTTAATATTAATTCCTATTAGCTAGCATACCTACTGCAATTGCCCATTTCAACACAAACATTCAGAATTTCAATTTCAAACACAATTAACAGCTAAATTTTTTAATATTTCAAAGTTAATTTGTCTAGAAGCAGTTGCTGGCTCAAGAAGCAATGGATTATAGTCAATTTATGTTTAAAATATTCAACAGTCTATATGACAGCCTTGCAATTTAGATAAAAAGGTTTCATTCGTGTCATTAGTCAAATGCTTGTTATCTTATTCCCTATAAGCATACCTACTACAGCAATTGCCCTTTTCCAGGCAAACATCCAGAATTAAAATTTTAAAACTTTTAAAACAGATCACTACATGTATGAAAACACATTACAAGGCAGATTAATTAAAAAAATTTGAGCAGATAGCACCAAGTCAGTCAAATTGTTTTTAAATATTTATTAGATTTCACATCACCTCTCTGAGAACCAGTGCTTGAAATTTTGAATGAAAACAATAAAGTATGCATATAATTTTAAGTAGAAAATCGATAAGTACTCAGCATGCACTCTTAAGTACTCAAAAGTACAAGTATGTACTCGAGTACAAGTACTTTGGAAATGCACTGAGGCTGAGTACAAGTACATGTAGTCATAAAAAGGCATGAGTACTGAGTACATGCGAGTACTTGAAAATCTGTGCTTGAGTACATGAGTACATTGGCTCCAAACCTGTTTGATACCGTACAAAAGCCTGTACCGTCCATATGCTATATTATTATTATTTTAAATCAAAACATGAAAAATATGAAAATCTAGACGGGAAATGTGATCATTTCTGTACTAAGCATGGAAATTAAGGTCCAAATGCATAAGGTTTGAATTCATTTTATAGTCATTGCACACCAACTTGATTAATTAATCAGATTGAAATTGTATTGAGCAGGCACTGAAGAAATGTAATAGCACCATTCTTACTGCCATCAACCTATAAAGAATCAATTTTGATTGACCGATGACAGCCGTGCATGATTATTCACTTGTCAACTTCTTTTGAGCGAATCATACTTCATAAATTGCAGGTCAATCCCTTCAGCACTCCAAAGGAGGCATCATACAAACTAGGTCATCCATGATGGTCGGGTGCAAGAACAATTAGATTCTCTTATACAAAGTAGGTTCTGCTATTGCACTAAATCATGTTTCTTGACGCTCCCGTTAATGGACCTTTCCAGTTTATCTCTCCATCATATAACGTCATAATCAACTGTATGGTGTATAGGATGAAGTCATAATCAATAACATCATGAATGATGTAGATAAGTTCATCAGGAATGCATAATTGATGATAGACTAAGCATTGTTGTATCAATTGTATGCCTTTACTATTTAATAAAGATGCTGTTGAATATTTTGAAACTAATTTAACTGGGAACTGTTCCTGCCATAAGCATCAACAGTACCCAGTCAAATTATTTTCAAAATAATAAACAGCTTACTTGAGTGAAGTTTCCTGGAAATTGGTATTCAGGCAGTTCAGGGATGGATCGATCTCAATATGGTGAAATGTGGATGGAGCTTAGCTAAAGATGGGTGTCTAGTGACTCATTTAGGTTAATTTCAAGCCCTGTACATGTATGTAGATCCACATTACAGTAAAGAATGCAATGATACACATTGAAAAATTACATCATGCACAGGTATTAAGAAGAATTGACCTTTCCACGACATAGATCAAACAACATTACAACAAATTCTTCATTATGTCAGAAAGATTATTTTGAACATTTCAAAGTAATTTAACTAAAGGTTCATGATTACTGGTTAACGGTAGCAGAGTTATTATACGGAAAACAATTTTCAAGACAGCCACCGGCGGCTGGTGGCCATTTTGGATTTCTGATAATCATCTACTTGTATTTCGATAGGTTTCTTCCCCAGACCTAGTTCAATCCATTTACGAAATTTCAAAGAGACTAGATAACTGGTAGCGGAGTTATCATCTGGAAACCAGTTTTAACGATAGCCATCAGGCGCTATCACATACAGGTACCTTGCCAATTGTTTAGCGGGGTATAAAGTCTCTTGCAAATGGACGTTCAACATGTTCAATAAGCCAATATTTAGAACTCCTTGACCAAATTTAGCCATTAAATTGTTCAACATTCTTCCTGCATTACTTGGTAAGGGGTAGCAAAGTGTGGAGAAACATTGTCGTCAACCTTCTACAGGGAGACGCACATAAATTATGAGTTGAGTGGTAATGAAAGTAGAAAAAAAATAAATCCAAATTGAACGCACACGCACACACACTTGCACGCAGTCACTCACTTGTTATTGGTAATACTGTATATATTTCACATACCTGCCTATCTTCAGAGGCTGATGGGGCTGGAGAAAACTTTGGTTCTAGTCCCGGAATGGTCGGAAGAAAAAAAGGTGCTGATTTTGGTTTCTTTGGTGGAGCTTTTGGTTTGTTCCTTTGCTATAAAGGAAAAGAAATCTGATAAGACTATGTGGATGATGTTCAACTAATAAAATACATTATTTTACATTAGGTTTATAAAACAGAGTTGCATTAACCCGTAGCACTTTGATGTCAATATTTTATCTTTTACTGTGAAGTAGCAAAGAAACTGTTGTACACTTTTCAAACAATTTAGGTGGATGATGTTGCGGTCGTACCTCTCTACGGTCAGCAACATCTTCCAATAAATTTGTTTGAAAAATGAACACCAGTTCATCGCTTAATTTAATTTGAAAATTAACAATTTTATGTTGAGTGGTAAACGGTTAAATGAAACAATAAATTAAATCTGTCATGTTCACAGGTAACACACACATTCAATATTGTCTCAATAACAATGACGAACACATCTCAGTACTGTAACCATATTCAATACTGCTCAGCATGCATAGCGAATAAAATCATGTGAATATAACTTAGTAACCACAATTAATATACCTTTAATTAGTAACCATAAGCAACACAAAAGAGGCCTAACCTTCTGTCACTCACCTGCAAGATTAGTATTTGAAATGCTTCATAGTCCATGAAGTTAATAAAATTTCTCCAGACTGACACAGATTCAATAATGCTCTAATAGAAAATAATTTCCTTTGAAAAAATATGAGATGTTAGCAAAAACACTCTTTGATTTTTTAGGGATTAGTAAAGTCCAATATGGTTGCCAAAAAACGGCGCAATCAAATTTCTCATTAAATATTCTGAATCATGTGATGCTGGGGTCCTACAAGCCAAGTTTGATAGAAATCAGATTATATTTGAAGGAGAGAAAATGGTTTGAAGGATTTCTAAAATATTAGAGCATAATTAGAAGAACAATAGAATCCCAAATAATGGTGACTACAAATAATAGACTAAAATGGCGGGCGGCTCAGAAGCGACAAAAATGGTCACAAAAATTTCTAAATATTTTCTCATCTTACTACTTCAGAATAACTTTAAGCATGCATATCTTACCCTAATGATATCCAGATCGAGCAGATTCAGCCAGCGCGACGTTGGCAGCAGAGACAATGTCACCAATTCATTTGAGATTTGTTCCGGTGATTTGTATTCACTGAATAATGAGTCACTTGCTTCATCAGGTTCTATGCCTTCATCGTCCGATAAAGCTGGGAAGCGAAATGAAATATTTTTCACTATGCAATGACATTTATGCGAACATTAACAAACTTAAGCGCGAGAAACAAAAACAGAAACATGTTAGTTAGTAAGAAATGTTCTTCTGAATATTTTGAACATAATTGAATTACGGTAGAACACATTGCCACCTTAGGCAGCAATGTCTTTCAGTCCAATTCACCTTTCCAGAGTATCCATCCATTATCAGACCTCGTATGACATCATAATCTGCTCAGCGCATGTATGATGATGTCAATCATTACATCACAAAGGGTTCCATACAGACCATCAGCAATTCTCAAATGGTCCGACACGTTGTATGAATTGTATGTCTTTGTAATTTATGAATTGTGTCTTTGTAATTCTTTGCTAATTAATAAACATGCTGTTGAATATTTTGAAACTAATTTGACTAGCCGCTGTTGCTGCCTTAGGCAGCAACAGCACCCAGTTAAATTAGTTTCAAAATATTCAACAGATTACATGTGTATTTTTTTAGGAATTAATAGTCAGTGTTCAGAGATCGATCGATCCCAACATGAGCAAGGTGTGGGTGGCACTTAACTAGTGATGGGCGGGGCATAGCTAAAAATGGAAAGGTGCATTATGTTTAAAATATTCAACAGTACGTTGATTTATTTTGGAAACATGTTAAACAAGATTCGTGTACGATAAACACGAGATTAGCACCTTTTCTAAATTCACCTCAAAGTTTATATCAAGGCCAGTGAGCTTATCCCTTGGACCTTTTGACTCCAATATCATTGCGCTATGTGTCCGAGTTTGCGTCCAGTATGATTAACCAAACATGAGCATGTGAACTGATAAGTTGAGCTAAACGCAAACTGGCCGCCGTCACTGCCATTGCGGAATGACATGCAGGATAACACTGGGACAATATCTCATATTACTTCGTAAAGTGGGAGCTAAAAACAACTATATTCGAGATTAGAAATTTTTGATTTTTCCATTAATTTTGCTTTGTGAGAGTCCTTGACCATATTTCTTTTAATTATCATGATTAATTGAATGCTAAAATAATGGTGCAAGCCTATAGATTTTTGAGATACACAAGATGACATTTAAGCTTGGCTTTGCACCTTGGAGGCCAGGTAAAAAAGTAAAATATAATACAAATGCTAGTGCGCGTGCGTGCGTGTGTGTGGGGGGGGGGGTATAATGTAGGGCCAAGTATGATAAAAATTCAGTCTGGAACACTATAACCTCTGAAACCATTGGTGAAATTCAGGCAAATTTGTTAAATGATTTACCCATATGATTTTGGATTGCCAGATGACATTTACATTGGGGTCTACCCCAAGGAAGCAGGCTTAAAAATCATAAAAAATGGTATATGTCATGGTATATTCTCTGAAATAGTTTGATAGAATTCAACAAAGTTTTTTTTAAATTACCAATATGATTGCGGATTGCAAAATGAGATTTATATGTATATTTCATCCTTCCCTCTTGGGTGGGGGAGGGGTGTGGACAGGTGGGGTTTGCCACAGGGTCAAAGCTGAGGAAAGCATGGGAATTCGCTATGGCATTCCATCAACTGCACATTCTAGTTAGATTTTACCTTGATCTGGGAAAACGTACATGTATGTCTGATTACTGTATTTTGAGGCTGTAGTAGTAGAAACATCCTCCAGATGCAATCAGTCCTTCTTCGCTTTTGCCCACTGTGTCTTGTCCTCAGCTGAAATCCTTAGCTTCCTCAGGTTCATTCTTGGCTCGAGTGTATCGAGTCCTGTTTTCTTGAGGTCACCGCATAGCAGATTTATGCAATGACGTCCTCTCCTGGCTTTGTACTGGCTGGCTCCGACTAGGGTGTATTCCAAGGCTCTCTGTGCTGGTCTCTTTTGGCATCCTTAGCACATGGCCAAACATGGACCATCTTTGCTGGGCAACTTTTACAGACAGCGGCGACGTGTTACACATCTTGAATAGAGCATCATTGGAAACTATGGTGTCCAGTGATGGTGCGTAGGTGTTTGCGGTGGCAGGCATTGAGAGTTTGTTTAAGAGATGCCTTTGGAGCAGCCCAGCTGTTGCAGTTATACAGCATCAAATATACGCAGTTGCATTTTATAAACGTAGCGTTTTTAGCATGGACATCTTTGATCTACGAATCCATAGCTTCCAGAAGGACTGGAAAACTATGTTCCCCATGACGCAGCGTGCAGCAGTACTGCAAAGCAGTGAGCCCAGGATTTTACTTTTCTTCCATGGCTCGCCGTCACGAAGTGGATCGTCATTTTCTTTAGTTTCATGCTTTGTAAATATGTAAATGTATATGTGGGTAAACTCTGTTTTGGATTCATTAATAGAGATTCTCAATTTTTGCTTGCATCCATTGGGAGAGGTTCATCAAGGGGGTTCTTTTCCTCATTTAGGAAGTCCACATCATCGGCATATTTTATCTCTAGCGGCATACCCAGTATTGACACTGAGGGAGGGGTGTGTGTGTTTGGTCTTGTGGCACTTTGCCGCATGGATTTCAATGCAGCAGCAAGGTAACAAGTGAAAAGCACCGGATATAGACCATCTCCCTGTGGGGAGCCGATTGACGTCTCAAACTCTACAGACTTCACTGACTTGACTCGTACTCTCAGCTTGGTGTCTGCAAGCAGTAGTCTCACCAGTCGTAGCTCATCTTCATTGCAACTAGCCTGGCGTAGTACATCTAGGAATTTTTTAGCATTTAATTGTGTCGAAGGCTCGTGACATGCCAATGCCCATTTTGTGGAAGTCACAGTGTTTGGACATTACTACCGACACAAGCATGCGTTGACCACATACAATGTCTGCGCAGTTGCGTCCAGGTTTGAAGCCACTTTGACATGATCCGGTGAAGTCATCAATCTTGTCTCGGATATGGCATAGAGTAACATTGGATAGAATTTTCCCTATACAGTTGTGGAGCACAATGGGCCACAGATTGGCTGGCTGTTAGGTGGCTTCTTGGGCTTGGGTAGTGCAATAAGGATGACTTGGTCTATAGCGTCGATGGGAAGGTGGTGCATAAAAGCTGAATTAATTAGGTGTGTGATTGGTATTGAGATGCCATTTGCATATTTGAATAGTCCATTGCTCATGCCATCAGGTCCTGATGCACGTCCATTTTTCAGGCCTTTAAGTGCCTTCTCAATTTCTGCCATTTTAATTGTTGTTAGTAATGGCCTAGGGTCTCCTGAGAACGGATGCAAGGACTCAGCATCGTGGTCAGTGAACTGTTCCTTGAACAATTCTCGAATTGCCTCGGCTTTGCCCTGGTCAGTCCCAATAAAGTGTCCTTCAGAGTTGTGTACAGTGAGTGGCGGTGGTGTGTAGTCAGTAACTCTCAGGGATCGGGCTGCCCGAAAGATTTTGTGACAGTCATCCATGGCAGTGATTAAAAAAAGCATCCACTTCTGTTTCTACGAGAATTGATAATACTTACAAGATGTACTATTATGATAATGTCTATTATCTAGTCTATCTCAAAATAAACAATTAAAACTCCACTCTCCATGGTCCTGCCCATACTGTGTCCGGGAATTACCATAGCCTCCAGGTACCGAGTCAATTCCCAACAACCGTCAGATTTGTCTTATATTTGTCTTGACAAACAGTGAAAGCAGCTCAGCCTCACCTCAGCTGGGTTAATATTAGTCACTTAAACTAAGAAAACACTCGCCATTCTGAGTGCTTGGTCTTTCTTGATCATCGCAGGAGCTTCGCCCAATCCACGGTCGTTCACGGATCATGTGCATCACCAGTGCCAGTGCCTGCAGAAGAAACCTACGATGTGTGCGCAAACAGTGGTCGGAGGTGGCTTTAAGTGAGATTCGATAAATTGGCAACGGCTACCGGATTAAGTGCACTGGAGATATCGCGAAGGTAGAAATCAGAAAATCACGACGTGGCATGCCATTGTGCTACAGACATCACCTCCTCTAAAGAGACACTCTTATAAAGGGCTGATGCTGCTGCTAGTGCTCAGACTTGATGGGCATTCGCACGATCAATCTGCTTTCCTGTTGCGATTTTATGCAACAATCTGAATTGCATCGACTATCCAACCAGACACCATGGTGTCTTTCGAGGTGTGAAGATGAGGAGCTTTGAAACATAACCACAGAGATTTCGGTCTTCTCGTCACTCCTCAGCACGTTTCTTATACATCTTCAGACATCTGAAAGGACACCAAGCAGAAGAACTTGGGTCATGTCTAAATAAACTTGGCAAATTGATCGGCTGTCCTGGATATTTAAATGACTGATTCATTGCCAGGAAACAAAGACGTGGTAATAGTCTTAAACCTTCACCCGTAATGACAAAACGGTCTTGTTCGGCAGAAAGCGCATAAATTTCGCTTCTCCTTCTCGCCGATGTTGCTGCAACCAAGAAAACTGACTTAATAGTTAACAGTTTAATATCTATAGATCTAATTGGTTCAAAGGGAGCATGCCCTAAAACCTGTAGAACAAGAGATAGATTCCATGCTGGGATTGGAATTGGCTGTCTAGATCGCAGATGGCTCATTCCTTTAATAACTTCATTTAAAGTGTCATTCTCCACTCCTACAGCGGCCAGACTGGGAACGACTGAAGCTAATGCAGACTTATATGCTACTACATTGTAGGGTTGAAGGTACAAGTTTGTAAACATCGTATAAATGACAGATAAAATCTGCTACGTGTTGAACAGATGCAGAAAAGGGATAAATATCTCTTCCCTTACACCACTCTGCAAATTTGTTGATTCTATAATTATATGTTCTGGTGGTTGACCCCCTTCTGGCTGAAGCGACAAACTTCGCTGCTTGCTCAGAAAAGCCACCCTCAATTGTTCACTGCTTGATAACATCCATGCAGTCAATTGGAAGATTTCCGGTCTGTCGCGGAGAGAGAGGCCTTTGTTCTGAAAAATTAGATTCCTTTTGTCTGGCAGAGGAATTGGATTGCAAACCAGAAGGTCCAGCAGATCCGTAAACCATGATCGGCCTGGCTAATGAGGAGCGATCAGTAGTACTTGGCATATGCCCTCTCTTATCTTTGCCAGAACTTTTGGGATGAGAATCGTTGGAGGATACGTGTACACGTACATTCCTTTCCAACTTATCGCCAGGATCGGTGACACATATGTGACCATCTTTGCGTTTCCTTTCATCGCACAGATCCACATTTGGCTTGCCCCAATGTTTGAATAGAACGTCCGCTACTGATTGGTGAGCTGCCATTCCGTTGGACGACAAACCGTCCTTCGACTGAAAGCATGCCCTAGGATGGTCAATCTTCCTGGAATGTGTGATGCCCGAAGAATAACATTCATCTCTTAGCACCGTAGTAGAAGGTTCCATACCATCATACACAATTCCGATGATCTCGTCCCGCCTTGGCGGTTCAGATAAGACACCACTGTGGAGTTGTCTGTCCTTATTAGGACAATCTTGTCTCGGATTAAGGTCTCGATTTCTAATGCCACCGCTAATAATTCGAGAACATTTATATGTTTCTGCGCATTGTCCAATCCTATTCCCCTGACACTGACAGATTGTCCAATACTGCTCCAAAACCCGTCGTCGACGCATCTGTGAAGATGGACATCTGCGGTTGAGGAGGTAGTAGAGGAATACCTCGCAGGAGATTCTGTTCTGATAACCACCACTGAAGATGGAATATTAATGGTTCTTTTACTGGAATCCTCAGAGATAACGGATCCATTCTCTGAGACCAGAATGACATTAGATACATCTGAATCGGCCTGCGCCTGAGTGCCGCACAAGGAACCACCTTCTCCAGAGATACTAGTAAACCCAGTATTCTGAGAAATTGACACGCCGTCAGATACATGTAGGCTCCTAGAGAAATTGACCCCAGAACTGAAATCAAGCTCTTGACTGTGCTCTCTGCCGGAAGAGCCACACTGTCCCTGAGATTGAAAAGAATTCCCAGATACACAAACTCCTGGGATGGAGTCAATTCTGATTTCTCTAGATTCATAATCCATCCTAGGTCCTTTAGTAAGGCCATCACTACCTGAAAATTGTTGCACAGAGTGACTGGATTCCCCGCCTTCAGCAGCCAGTCGTCTATGTAAGTATGAACAGCTATGTTTCTCCTGCGAAGATAAGAAGTCATGGCGAGAATCACTTTGGCGAAGACCCTCACGGCTGTGGTCAGCCTGAAAGGTAATGCATTGAACTCCCAGACATTGTATTGGAACGCAAAGCGAAGGGATTTCTGAAAAGGAATTGACATTGGAATATGAAAATATGCATCCTTCAGATTTCTCGATACTGCCAACATGCCTTTTCTCAGCCCCGTCATCACTGCTACCAGTCTCCATATGCGATTTTGGTGAAAGAATGAATTTGTTCAGCGGTTTGAGGTTGAGAATCGGTCTCCAACCTCTGGTGCATTTCGGGACGAGGAAAATTATCAAATAGAAGCCCAGGGAGTTCATACGGGAGTCGACGTTAATGGAACTAATGATTGACGGTTCGTAGCCGTTTCTTAGCCAATGACAGACTAAACAATCTTGCACAACCTGTTCCCACTGGTTTGAGAACAGATGAAGTCTGCCTCCGACGGAAGGAACCTGCACACAGCTCACGGTCGATGTTGCGCGACAAGACGTTAATTCGTTTTGGTGAAGATTCTCGACTCCCTGCGTTCCTGGTGCCACCGGTACGGGTCTCATCAGAAGCCCATCAGGACTGGCCCCCACGCTTGCCTCGCTGCTTCTTGGAATATGACGGTCCGGAAATGCCACCACAGTTATCCTTACGGTAGCTGCCGCCACCCTTCCTGCCGTCTTCATACAGCCTCTTATTAGAGGACCTATATGATGGCGAACGGCCAGGTCCCTGAGAACCGGATGCCCGATGGGCATCTCGGCCAGATGGACGGAAGGCCGATCTTTGTCGTTGCCTCTGCTGCTCCTGATGGTGCTGTTTATAGGACTGCTGTGGCCGAGTCCTTTTCGTCAACTTCCACGACTTGCCAATGACCTGCTCTGCATCCATGGACGCAACCTTGGAGACAGCTTGTCTTGCTGAGCCGCCAAACAAGCCCGGACCAATGAAGGGTGCATAAGACAAAGCAGTCCTCATTTCTGGTCCTGGTTCTATACAATCGAGGACCATTCTCCTCTGCTCCACCAATGATCTAGTGATCACTCTGGCCAGGCGATCTTGGGATAAGTGCATCTCTGGCACTTCCCCACCTTCCGCCACGCAGGTCAGCATCCCCTGCAAGACGGTACAGCCATGGGAGAGAGCAGCCATAGCCGCTCTCGCCACATCCTCAATAAGCGTTAGCTCATTGAAAGCATCTTTATTAGTCTGAGAAACCAAGCGTCGAGAAGGACCCTTGAACGTCCCAGCTAATGGTCTATTCAGTGCATCACATTCTCCGACTGAAAGCCGAGGAACACAGGCATACTGATGATAGGCCTGCTCTGGAAAGCGGACCTTACTCCTAATCCCCTTAAGGGCCTTGGGTAATGTGTACTCCGGCTGAACCAGAAGGTACGCCGCGACTTCCAACATGTCGGAAGTCTGAGTGTCCAGGGGTAGACTTGGCATGACCGAAGAGCCTGTCATCAGAGCGCTAGCCGCACGCTCTGACATCCGTTCCATCGCCGGATCGCGCTGGGACCCTTGGTCAGATGTCAACTCGAGATGTTCGGACATCCATCCAAGAACCTGCACCCATTCAGCCTCGGTGCAGAATGATGATTCGTCCATTAAAGGACTACCATTTTCATCCTCCTCACCCTTGGATGAGAAGGCCACCGACGACCCACGCCGAGAGCTATGGGCCAAACTTCCAATTCGAAGCGGCTCAGTGGCTCAACTACTTGCGGCTCAAGTATCTAGCGAGTCACCAGATACGGAATCACCGCAATCCATCGGCTCCAGCACGGAAACCGGGACTGCGGCCGCTAACACGGCAGGACATGGTACTTCGAGAGGAACCACCATAACCGCATCCGCGATGCCGACGGGAGCCATGACACACTCCGGAAAGAGTGCACTCCGGATGGAAGATGCCCGACGGAATGTCCGAGCAAAACCCGGGGGTGAGCCGCGGGAAATGCCGGAGTTACCTGTGAAAGCTCTGGCATGCCAGTCTTTCATCAGGAGAATATCCTCTTCCTCTACCGTCGGCTCTTGAGCCGATGCGGGAGAAAGGTCAGGTGCATGTTCCTCCGCAGAACTGGCCTAACCACCGATAGGTTGGCCTGCACCAGGCTGCATCGACGGAACCGTGGACTGGAACGACTCGAACATCGCCTTGAATTGAGCCGCCCGAACACTCAAGGCTGAGTCCATCCGCTCATTCAGGCGCTCCTCCAGAACTTTAACTGATGCCTGATCCATTTTGGCCGCCTTATCCTTCGTGATTCTCTCCACACTCCCACGCCGATCACGATCAAACTCCGTCACTAAGGTCGACGACCACTTTACACATACATCGCAAGGACTTCCAACCTTATACTTGGCTTCGTTTGGATCTGAGGTGACGTCGATGTTAGCTATCTGCTCCCCTAGGACGTTTTTGTATGACATTTGAGTGTCAGTGTCGCTGATGAGCTAGGGTAGGTTGTAGGCGACTCTACACTCTAGCCTGGTACGGCGTTTATACAGTAGGTAGAGATCGTTCATCTGAAGGGGTGTATGACTGGGTTATGGTCAGAATTGGTCTGTGCCTCCATAGGAATGAGCATTCCGAAGTAGCGGTTTTGCTTCTGTCTTGCATAGTATGAAGTCCATTTGGTTGAAGACAGTTGTTGTAGCCTTAGAACCTTTTGGGGCTTTGTGATCCGCAATGTGTCCATCCATATTGTCCGGTAATGGCATGGGTGTTTAAGTCGTATTTGTGGCAAATAGGCCATTTGAACTAAGGAATGCCACCAGTGCGTCTCCATTGCTGTTGCGTGTCCCCTCTCCATACGATCACATGCATAAGCCAAGCCCTGACCTTTTGTCAACAATTCCGAGTTTTCCCCAGCTTGGAGTTGAAATCTCCATGCTCGAACAGTTGCCATCTAGCTGGGATTGTAATGGCGGAGCTCAGTTCTGTATAGAAGAAATTTAGTAATGCTAGATTCTCTTTTGCTTTTTCGGTAGTTGGGCCATATGCGTTGACAATGCGACTCTTAGTGGTGGCGTGTTGTCGCATGGGTATAACCAGGTCGATGAATGCGACACGAACACTGACATATCCAAAACTAAGTCATGGTCCAAGACCCTTGGTCCGATTACGAAGCCTAAACCTTGGTATGTGGCCTGTTGTTGCTCCATGAGCACTAACTTATGGCAAGCATAACTCAGCACTAGTCATATTGATATGATTTTGCGGATACTGAAATATTGAGATATAACATAAAACTGGCATAACATTCTGGTTAGGCAGACAATCTGCTTTCCTTTAGCAAAATTCAATAGTAATATATATCTAGCAAGATAAGTGACTGCTCTTCGTATGGGATCATGATATTTTACCTGTATTTAGCGACCACACTTTACATTTTCTTGCTTATCCGGACCTGTCAAATTGTTGTTTGGAGGCTAGAGTAATTGATAAACAAGCATTCTGTAAGTATTGCTTTGCAATACATGTCCCCTACCTGGTGATACAAATCTTTAGAGAGTGACAGTCAAAAAATCCATTAAAAATTGACAGAAGCAGCTGAAACTCGAACTTGATATATCTATAACTTCTCATAACATAGCAATAAACCAAGTTTCAGTTATATATGGTGAAGGAGAAGGAAAAAGTCTTGAAAGCTGATATGTTTGTATTTCATAAGTCGAAAGGGGACATAACTCCATCAAAAAATGACGCAAACGCCCGAGACTCAAACTTGGTCTGTAACTTCTCATAACAAAGCAATGTAGCACTTCTCAGTAGAATATCTTGAGACTGCGAAAAAAAGTGTGGGAAACTAATATTTTTCGTGTTTCATAAGACGAAAGGGGAATAACTCCATGAAAAATCGACGAAAATGTCTGAAACTCGAACTTGCTCTGTAATCACTTAGACTAAAGCGATGTACTGATTTTTTCTTAAATATCTTGGTGCGAAAAAAATTGCAGAAAGCTGATATTTTTCGTATTTCTTAAGTCGAAAGGGGGCATAACTCCATTAAAAATTGACGCATACGCCTGAAACTCGAACTTGGTCTGTAACTTCTCATAATAAAGCAATATACCAATTCTCAGTTGAATACCTTGAAAGACTGAAAAAGTGCGGAAAATCAACTGCGACAGACAGACAGATGGACGGATGGACAGACGAAGTGCAAACCTATAGTCTCCCCCAGTTTTACTGGTAGGGGACTAATAAAAGACCAGTTCTGGTCACACGTTCCCCCTCCCCACCAGGGCTTTTCATTACAACCCCAATTTTTTAAATTCAAATATTGTACACTCTTTCAAGAAATCAAGGAGAATTACTTTGGTGATTACAGACAGATTTCGGCTAAATGCAATCCAGTCACGGTCTCATGTAGAGGGATGTATTTTCGAAATTTGAATTGAATCCATCCAGGCTAACTGAAGTTATCAAATGGAAAGCAAATACTTTGCAATTTCTCAAGAAATCAAGGGGATAACTCTGATGGTTATGGACACATTTTTGCCGATATGCAATCCCAACCGAGGTCTTGTTATAACGTGATATTTGAAATTTGAAATGAATCACAATAGGCTAACTGAAGTTATCGTGCGGAAACTATACGATTTTTCAAGAAATCAAGGGGGATAACTGCTGTCTGGACAGATTTTGCCGATATGCAAACCCCACCAAGGTCTTGTCATAAGTTGACAACCCAAATTTGGAATGAATCCATTCAAGCTAACTGAAGTTATCGAGCGGAAACCCCATATTTTGAGATTTTTCATGAAATGAAAGGGGATAACTCCAATGTTTCTTGACAGATTTCGTCGATATGCAGTCCCCACCGAGGTGTTGTCATAAGGAGTTGACATACCAAATTTGCAATGAATCCATTCAAGCTAACTGAAGTTATCGAGGGGAAACCCCATATTTTGAGATTTTTCATGAAATGAAAGGGGATAACTCCAATGTTTCTTGACAGATTTCGTCAATATGCAGTCCCCACCGAGGTGTTGTCATAAGGAGTTGACATACCAAATTTGCAATGAATCCATTCAAGCTAACTGAAGTTAACGAGTGGAAACTAAATGCGGATGCACGGACGGACGGGACCCATTTCTATAGTCCACGCCGACGATGTCGGGGGACTAATTAATGATTACTGCTACAAAAATTGGCTGTTTATAAAAATACACTTCTCGCAAAAAATAAAATAAAACTTATTTTAATTAACCTCATGTGACAGGGGATGGTTAAAAATGTCTAAAATATTATTTTCCTTGCGCTAATATTCTATAATTTCGGCCCGGTGTTTGTTAGAAAAGCATAATTTCAAATGAATGTTTTGTGTCATAATATTTTATGTCAATTACTACAGCCTGGTTAGTTAGAGATTTCCTGGAACTGTACAAGTTTGTGGTGTCTGCCCAACGTCCCAAGTAAAGAGGAAACGACACTATCAGAAATACTTCTCAATCCCTGCGAGCTCTATTGCTTTCTTATGTCGCCGGGTTGCTAGATAACGATTGATACAAGCTACTCTAATGGGAGCAAGCATAGGCCTATCTATTCTCAGCATATGGTGGTCTATTAAAAATATTAAGTGTTATAATGGCTAAGTTGTACCCATGCGCCCACATTTCCACGATTCCTGGTGGTTTCATCCCATTGCAAATTTGTCCTATAAAGCACAGGTTTTAAGTAGCCAGGAAAATTAGTAAACCATAGCTTTACATTCATATCCAACATTTTTGACTCATAACCTTGATATTTGAAAGTCAAATATTAATAGGTTTAGATGTTCGCAAGACACTGAGAGGTTTTGTGGAAGAGTGTGGTTTAGCGCCCTTTCAGTTTCATCCGCTAGGCCTGGCGTACGCGGGAAGCAGACGACACCCACATATGAAGGGACGTATTATATAATCTGTTCCTTGTTTTTTTTAAAAACTATTATTTGAAGCGTATTTTGTTTGTGCCGCCCAATTTTCTCATGGAGAATCATTTAATTAGCGTTTTTAACTTTATTGATCACAACACGAGGGGATCCCGGTTTTCGTATCGCCGCCATTTTGGTTTTCCGGGATTTCATAGGTCTCCAGTCTACCTAAATAGAGTCTCCATTCTCCAGTGCTGATTTTTAATGAAATGTTATCTATTTTAAGAACATCCTAGAATGTCAAACTTTCTTTTATACTGCCAAATTTTTTTTTATGTCGCTGAATACTATCCTCTGCCTGTTCCGCCTGACTGACGACACCGACGCCTAGGCCCTTAAATCCATAAACTGCAACACACGCACCGATCTTATTATTTCAACAGCAACCGGTTATGATTCTAGGTTCTAATCCCCAGGATATTTCGTTTATATACACTAGGTTATCAGTTCCATTTTTCCCGTTTCTTGATCTTTTTATTCACATGGCATTAACTTAATTTATTTCTTCTTGATTTGATAGCATTATTTTTGATTTTCATCTCACTTTAATATGTCTGTTTCAATTTTAGCCTAATTTGCCTTCTAGATTTAATTTCACACACTTTGTCCTCCCCCAGACCAAAACCCAAAGTTATATCTTTACCCAATAAAAGGTACACCCTCACACACCCCTCCCCCTTCACACCCCAACCCAAACACCACCACTGCAACACACGAACATGCCTTGCGACAGTGCATTAGGAGACAGCAACAATGCGACATTCATCATTCACCGAATTTGTTTTTGTTTATTTTAGTTTTCAAAATATTACTTAGATCTATGAGACACGAACTTCGGTCATCCCCGAAATAACCACAAAAAAAGACAAGAAAAGATGTTCGCAAAGTCTCATTGGGCGAGTTTATTTGGGAGGAGACGGTCACTGATAATCTTGCAATCTCCATGCAGGTGCTATTAAAACGATCTCTGCGCAGGCCGTGGATATAGATGTAATTTCATGACAAATTAGAACCATTATCAGGGCCGCTTTTGGGGTGACTTAAGCTGTTTTGGGATATGATTTAACTGAAGACAGTTATAATTTAGCATTTAATATCAGCATTCGTGTAATTTCTTGGTTTTATTGTGGAAATTTGTTCAGCGAATATTTCAGAAGCACTAATATACGTTGAATATGGAATCACACTACCCAAGCATCATTCCTATTTTGCCAATATCAATAATACCAATATCAAAGGTATACTGGTATGGATATTGCTATCGATTTCTGCATTCATTTTTCTAATACCGAGAAGCCCTCCATATATATATACCTGTTATCTCCTTACTTGCACCAGACATTCTTAACAAAGATGGCTCAAAATCATCAGGGAGTGGATTCAGTGATATATGCTTGTACAGGCCCATGTTTGACCAAAGGTAAATACCAAGATCGTCAACATGTGATGTGGCCAGAAAGTCACTAGTGGGTGACATGGTCAGGCTTGTCACAGCCGAGTCAACGAGGAAACAGTCGATCAATCTACAAAAACAAAAATATAGTAAAAATAATCAGAAGTAATTTGTAAAATATTTATATGGTCGGAATCAAGATTACATTATCTAGTTCAACTACAATAGAGGAACCCATTACTAGATATGACCCGCCCATTTCTAGCTAAGCTCAGATCATGCTGTGTGTATGTTGTAATGCGCCTTTCCTGTTTTAGCTATGCCATGCCCATATCAATCTAAGTTCCACCCACACCACGTCCATGTTGGGATTGATCGATCTCTGAACTCGCTGACTATGAATTTCCAGTAAACTATCCATTGTAAGCTGTTGAATATTTTGAAACTAATTTGACTGGGTGCCAAGTCACATTAGTTTCAAAACATTCAACAGTCTTTACTAAATAGTAGACATACAATTCGTACAACGCATAGTCCGTCTTCAATTATGTGTTCGGGACGTCATTCATGAGGTCATTGATTATGATGTCATTCTACATGTCACAGTTTTATTATGATGTCATATGAAGGATGGATAAAGTGGAAAGGTCTATTGATTTAAACAAGCCCAATTTCAAGCTTGTCAAGGTAATGTACAGGTAACCTGTTGAATATTTTGAAACTAATTTTTCACGAGAAAAACTGCATGGGAATTTAAGCTTGTGGTCAATTTCAAGTTGCTGATTTGTATCTGTATCTATATTTGTTTACTGAAATGAATGCCAGGTCAATGTAGCGCTCAGAGTCTGTCCCAGTTGTCTGCCAATAAGGCCATATATACACCTGTGCAAAAGTTAAGCACCACCCTATTTTTACGCACATGCGAGGGTATATTCATGTGCTATGAAGAAAGCAATAGCATAAACATTTATGTACCCATCCATCTTAGTGCAAGAGGTAATAATGCAACTAGAGGAATGCTGATTATGATGGTGGGGAAACACTATGTTTTTGTTTGAACTTGAAAACGAGCCCTGAATATGGTTACGTTGACACAACTGACAACTATTTCCCTACAGTTGACACACGTGGCTAGATTGTCAGTAATGGTGTCTGAAAACGAAGTTTAACATCTGTGCACGAGTTTGAGACTGTCATTATTAATACCGGGTATATCCACCTTGTGCCTGGATGACGGCCTGGACACGACGTCTCATGCTGGTCACCAACCGACTGATACGCCATTGTGGTATTCGTTGCCATTCAAGATGGAGTGCGTCTGTTAATTCCTGTAGGTTCTGCACAGGAGGATCCCTCCTCCTCACCATGTTTCCCAGAATGTCCCAGATATGCTCAATAGGGTTCATGTCAGGGCTCCTTGCTGGCCATGGTAGGGTTTCGATGGCATTCTGGCGGAGGTATTCATGCACAGCTCTAGCACGATGTGGTCGGGCGTTGTCATCCATGAATATAGGGTGGGTTCCAGGTGCATGATTTACAAAATGAGGGACCACAACTCTATCCAGTATGGAATCTTGATATCTTTGTCCATTTAGTGTTCCAGGTACAGTCAACAGATCCAGCTTACAATCAAATGAGATGCACCCCCATATCATAACGGAACCTCCACCAAATGGAACTTCTTCCATGATGTTACGTTGGTCGTACGCCGTGCGTCTGGACCTCCATACACGAGTTCGACCATCTGTGGCATGAAGCAGGAACCGACTTTCATCGGACCAGTGTACCCGTCTCCAGGATCTCATGTTCCAGTGTCTTCTTTCGTTGCACCACCTCAGACGCTCCTCTTTGTGGTGTGCAGTGAGGAGAGGACATCTGACAGGTCTCCTAGCTTTCATGCCAGCAGCATACAGTCTCCTTTTGACGGTAGACATTGACACTCTATTGCGCGTTTCCCATTGCTGGCTGAGCACTCTGCTGTTGGTGAATGGAGATCTCCTAACAAGGCGTACTAGGGCTCGATCATCACGGGCAGTAGTCGTCTTCGGTCTTCCAGATCTAGGCCTGTCCTTCACCTCGTTAGTTTGCCCATGTTTTGCAATCAAACGACTGATTACAGTATGGTTAATGTTCAGCTGTCTGCCAATCTCTCTGCATGACATACCAGTGGTATGCATGCCTATGATTTGCCATTTCACACGATCACTTAACCTTCGTCTTGCCATAGCGGTTCACAATCAAGAGCTAATTCTCTCTGTACAAATAAACCACGGTCATGAACACAAAATTCCTAATCTTGTCGCCTAAATCTGTATGTAATGATCTACACCTCAAACTGGACTTTTACATAACTGAACACGTGTGCTGTTTCCCGCCACGCACGGACATCAAGCGGCGTGAAGTCATGCATGCATGTGCATTTCGTACTTGGAATTATGTCAGCTAACGTGGGTACCAAAAGTATGGCAGCCTAGTTGTACCATCATGTTTCTACGTTCTATTGTTTTTGCTGGTGCTTAACTTTTGCACAGGTGTATAGTATCAATTCGACATTGGGATAATAAACTTCAGGGTAGGTTGACATTTCAGAGGATGTTCAACCCGGTTAAGCAGGATAAGCCTAGTCAGGGTTGTCCCCGGATGTGATAGGCTTCGCACAACCTCTGATGATTTATCTTACTATCAGTGTTGACCATACTGATGAGGACCAACATGAAAGTGCGTGCTTTCGACATTATTGTCAAGTTCAATTCCGAGGTATTTTCCATGAGACTAACACATATTGATATAGACTTACACATGGAAAAGCAAATAACTTACCCTTTAATGGTCATACCGGCCAAAACCGGCCTCTGCTATGGTCTTGTGGAATGTCCAATTACAGGTCAAGTGAATAGAACTTTTGAGATTTTATCACCGGAATGACTGGTTCGATAACCGAGCCAGTCATTCCAGTGATAAATAAAAAAAATTGTATTCTTTTGGCCTGTAAATGGACATTCAATCAGAAAATATTTATATTTTCTTGACAAAATTTTACCATTAAAGGGTTAAACAATCGTCAATCACAGTAATTAATGCATTGGCATAACACAGACATGACAGAAAATGATAGTTTATTAACTCGCAGATACTCAACAGATCTCATTTGTACAATTTGTTTTCTAGCTCAAAGATTCACAAAGGCGAGCATTACTCATCAATCGGATAAATATTCTACAGATAATTTAAGTGACATAATTTAATGAAAACGTTAAACAAGCAGCCTAAGGGCCTGTGACGTTCACCTGGAATACAAGCCTAGAACCCAAGGGTTCTTTCAGCCAAGTTTAGTTGAAAGTAGGACAACAGTTTTTCAGTAATAATGCTCAAATCAATTTTCTGGAAATCTTCTGAAAATTTTTAGATCAAATTGCTCCATACAAGTTTGGAAGGCTACCGCTATAGGGTCATTAACAAGCATTAGTTTTTTAAAGCAAAAGTTGCTGAATGGATGGATGGACGGATGATCATTATAGCATAAGATCCAGGTGAGCTAATAATGCAGCAATAATTACAATTTCTAAACTAGTCCAAACATATTAGTTGCAAATTGCAATGAGCATAAGTAGGTCTTTTAGTCAAATTTTTGACATTTCTGACGAAGCTATGGAAGTCACAATGATAGCAGATCGCATTTTTTTATCATCTACTAATTATAATGTACTGGTACATACTTTCCTGTTGGCATATCCCAGATTTTCAATGTTGCATCCATGCCAGAAGTTATCAGCCATCTAGCGTCTGCACTGAAACCCTAAAATGTAGAAGAAACATGACTAGGAATACGCAATGCATCCATGGATAAAGATTACAAATTTGATATTTTGTTACATACATGTATTAAGGTTATTTGTCAAACAATAATTATGTCTAGTACCCAGCAGGGGTTCTCATGCACCCCCTGGTGTTGTTTATGAAACCCATTTTTTTAGATTCCTAAATATGCCTAGTAAACGAAAAATGGTGTTAACAGGGTCCTAATGTCCCACAGGGTTTATTTGGCAGCCATCTTGGATTACGTCACACATTACGGGGTTTTTTTGTCTGTAATTTCCGGAACTTTTGAACCAGACTGCATACAAAGGCAAATGACCCCACTTTTCCAGACAATTCGACCATGAGGAATCGATTGGAAGATATTTTTGTGATTCTAACAATTTTAATGTCTCAAATCGAGGAAAAGTTGGGAAAGAATCAGAAAAAATCACTAAATCGGGTGAGAAAGAGTAGGTGCATGGGGCTCTGATGAGTAGACTAATACATCTTGCCGACTTGCGTCTGATCACTGACAATGTGGAAACTGGCCAACAACTTTGTTTTTATACTGCCTCTGCTCCCGTGGGCCTCTGCATTCTACTTAAAAACATTTTACATTATCTAACAATTACTCTACCCTATTGCCAGTTCATTAATTCTTCAATATTCTTCTCATTTGCAGGTAACAATCCTACATGTATATGGTGATGGTTATAAGTAGTTTATCCAATCCAAGTAGTCTAGTTAGTTATATCAAATAACTGGTGGTGAATAATAAGTCACTCAATCATGCCTAAGTCTGACAAGAACCATCAGAAGACGGCATATCACCCCGAATCCAAACATTTCAGATAAACATACATCATAGCTAAACTGTAGTTGTGTTGACATCTTGAAATGATTGCCAGAGATGGACGGACCGACAGAGTGACACATACATTCTATACAGACGCATGGATGTACAGGTATACGGATAGCACATGCACATCTTCAAGTGGTAATGAGTATCCTTACTAAGTTTCAATAGAATCACAGCTAAATTGTAGGAGTTGCGTTGACAAGAAATGATTGGTACTGCAGTTTATGTTTATTTATCAGCTTAAAGGTATTTAAAGGGAGAAAATGCTGTAATGAATAATTTTCTGGCTGCGAAAAAAGCACATGCACATCTTCGGATAGTAATGACTAGATTTACCATGTTTCAAAAGAATTGTAACTAAACTGTAGGAGTTGCATTGACAAGGATGGACCGACAGACGAACATACATTTTGGACAGATGGATGGATGTACAAGTATACGGATAGCACATGCACATCTTCATGTCGTAATGATAACACTTACCAAGTTTCAAAAGAATCGCAGCTAAACTGTAGGAGTTGCATTGACAAATGATTGGCAATGCAGTTTATGTATCAGCTTTAAGACATTTAAAGAGTGATAACTCTGTAATGATTAATTTTTTGCCCACGAAAAAAGCACATGCACATCTGCACATGATACTGATGTGGACAAAATTTAAAGTTAATCCACTGAGACCTCTAGGAGGAGTTGCGTTGACAAGAAATGATTGTCAGAGATGAATGGACTGACAGACGGACATACATACATTTTGGACAGACAGATGGCCATACAGGTATATGGATAGCACATGCACACCTTCACGTGGTATT
This sequence comes from Chaetoderma sp. LZ-2023a, assembly GCA_034401795.1. Lineage (NCBI taxonomy): Eukaryota > Metazoa > Mollusca > Caudofoveata > Chaetodermatida > Chaetodermatidae > Chaetoderma > Chaetoderma sp. LZ-2023a. The sequence continues at coordinate 198,323,160 of CM067369.1, forward strand.
GATAACACGTACCAATTTTCAAAAGAATCAGACCTAAACTGTAGGATGAGTTGCGTTGAGAAGAAATGATTGGCAATGCAGTTTATGTATCGGCTTCAAGATATTTAAAGGGGGATAACTCTGTAATGAACAATTTTTTTGGTCGCGAAAAAAGCACATGCACATCTGCACATGATACTGACAATGTCGACAAAATTTTAAGTTAATCCATTGAGACCTCTAGGAGGAGTTGCGTTGACAATAAATGATTGGCAATGCAGTTTATGTATCGGCTTTAAGATATTTAAAGGGGGATAACTCTGTAATGAAGAATTTGTCGGCCGCGAAAAAGCACATGCACATCTGCACATGATACTGATAATGTCGACCTCTGGGAGGAGTTGCGTTGACAAGAAATGATTGTCAGAGATGGATGGACTGACAGATGAACATACATACATTTTGGACAGACGGGTGGCTACGGGTCCCGGGTCACGTCTATACACAGAGTAAACAATTTAAGCAGTGTTGACAAAGTTCTGTACGGAAGTTTGAACGTGCCCTGTTATGAAGGGCTACAGTTGAAAGTTTAAGAAATGCGGATGCATTCTGGCAGATCACAAGACGAGATGCGCCGCATAGCTCATGGGGCGCATCGAGCAATGTCCCCTGACTGCGGTCGAAATGTCTAAAACTGGGCACAACACACGTGTGGATTTGGAACTACCACTGGTTGGCGTGGTATAGCAAATCTGGCAAGTTATCCATCGAGCACATCACTCGCCCTACATACTTTGATGAGCTTACATCGGGTCCAACATGCCCATCCGCAAGAAGGTCCCTTTGCGGTGTTAGTAGCTGGGGTTGCCCTACTTAAATTTCGTTATTGCCCCCGGATATCTTTCCGGGAGCGTACAAAATCTGTGATGCGGATGCGGTAGGCTTGTGCCAGAGACGAGAACTCAAATCCAAATGGAACTGCTGCTGTTGTATGTAACTCTGCTAGCAGTAAGCAGTTGCCTGCATCTCGCAATGCCCTGGCCACAATCTACCACCTTCTCTCTTCTGTTCTGACTGCTCTCGATTCTGATTTTTCATCCCCTTTTATATTACTCGTGACGTCACAGCTTGAGCACCACAACATGCATGCACTATCGCTATTGAGAAGTATATTTTGAAAGGAATTTGCTGGTTTAATTAGGGATAACTCGGTCTTTTCTGGACCGATTTTAAAATGGTAAAAAGATTTGGAATCCTCGCTTCATTCTGGTTATGATCGATACCAAGAATGACGAGGAGAGTATAAGTTAAAGGAATTACATTACCAACTCGGTACAAAATATGATGCTTTTCTCTTCAATGCTAACACGCGTTGGCAAGCAATTTCTGACACCCGCGCATGCGCGCGAGGCCATCTCACGAACTTTGTCGTTTTTAGATCCTCTCTCATATGGCTCTATACACGCGTACTGTCCTACCCAGGGGGACGTGCTTGGAATGTATCCGGTCAGGCCGTTCCGCACCCAGACTGGCTGGGACGGTTCATACCGGACCGGTTGATCCACGCTACAATGAAGACATTTTGCCGACTTGCGTCTTGTCATTGACAATGTAGAAACTGGCCAACAACAGTGCTTGATGAAGGAGAACCAGAACATAGCTGTCTTCTTGAGATGACCCTGAGGCACCTTATTTTCATACTCGTGGTACTTCTTTACAAGATCCAGATTTGAGGGACCATTCAGGACGAGGTCAAGGTTCTCACGGCTGCATGACTTGGACGAGGTTGAGTATGGCCAATGGATTGGTGATCTGGATGCTCCCTTACGGATTGAACTGCTCGATCATCAGCCTCTCCATTGCGGGAGTGCTTTCATACAGACTCCCGAGATCAAATGTATTTATCGCCTACAGTTATCCGCCTTCACCACCAATGATGCTGTAGTTACCCGACTGCCTCAGCAGCACGTGTACAGTAGTCTAGAGTACTAAGTGATGGGTTCGTTGATGAGTGTGAAGTAATCAATTGTTGGCTTTTTCATTGGTGTGTTTCCGGTAGCAGAGATGAATCCGCCAAGAGCAGATAATCAGTAATGATCTGAGTGATTAGGTATGTAGACACCTCACCAATGGCCTTGGCCATAACTGTCTCCAGCTCCAAGTTGAAGCTATAGGAATCGGAGTGGCTTAACATGTTCAGGATGATGGTGAGCTGTTTGCTACAGTACAAATGGTGGATGGTGTTGCAAAGCAGAATATATTTAGGAAGCTTCCGCACCCCCATCTCTAACAGCACAACACAAGTCTTGACCGATTGAGAGAACAAGTCATTGAATTCTCACTCTTCTCCCCAACTTCAGGTGTACCAATCATGACTACACTAAGGAAACTCAGCAACTCTCCAGACAGCAACTTGTCACACTGGACTTCCATATCAGCAGCTTGAGGCCAAGACAGGTCTTTTGACTCCTTATATACTTTATGCATTAGTCCACGGATAAGAAGAGCAACATCGGCACACTTATCTATGGAGGCAATCCTGTATGCGAGTGCCACAGCATCGGCAACTGTGATGCCGTTATTATAAATGAGATTAAAGGAGACCCAAGACTTGTCACTGGGGCAAACCTTAATGAATCTGATATTCTCACTGATTTCATTTGCCCTGATATGACCATGACACTCATTTCCGATCTTGTCACGGCAGTAGAGGCGACAATGAGCCTCAAACACATGCAGATCCTTACCCAGCACCTGTCAATGAAAACAAGTCTTCCCTAGTGCACCGGTTTGAGGCTCAATCTGTTGCCATAGAGATAGAGACTCCTTGTGCTTCCATGAAGCAACTCTTACAGGCCCATCTGTTTTCCCATATGCCTTTATTTTATGTTTCTCACAGAATATGCACTTGGGTGGGAATAATGGTGATGAGCACATGCATACACCCACAGAGTATGGTACTTTACGAATGGAATGAGATCTCTCTGGAGTTTATGCATTAATTGATGTTTCAGAATTCTTCAACCGACTCAGCTTTGCTTCAAATCGCTGGTAGCATTGTCTATGGTATCGATAGGAATCCAGATCCACATCAGGAGTTTCTGGGATATGATCACACTGCATCTATGCACCAGGTGGGTCAGTAAGTCGCTGTTGACGGATTGTACGGAGCTGTGTCAGCTCGTCAGTTGATTCTCTCATGATGTTCTTAAATGAATTGAAATGACTATGGTCAATGCCAAACACATGTAAGACACATGTTTGAGGAGGGCGCTTTCGGGATTCCAACACAGATGAATCACTTTTTCTCCTTTTGTCAGACTTCGGCATGATTGGGTGACTTATTATCCACCACCAGTTATGTAATATAACTAAATAAACTACTTGGATTGGATATACTCCTTATAACCGCCACCATCTACGTTTAATCATATAGGATATGTTACCTGCAAAAGAGAGGACTATTGAAGAATTAATGAACTGACAATCTTTTTGTGTAGTGTAATTATTAGATAATGTATTTAATAAGTAGAATGCAGAGGCCCGTAGGAGCAGAGGCAGTATAAAAACAAAGGTGTTGGCCAGTTTCCATATTGTGACAAGACGCAAGTCAGCAAGGTGTATTCGTCTAGTCATCAGATGGGGTCCCCATGCACCTACATTTTCTCAGCCGATTTAGTGTTTTTCCGATTTCCCCCAACTTTTCCTTGATTTGAGGCATTAAAATTGTTAGAATCACAAAAATATCTCTTCCACTCGATTCCTCATGGTCGAATTGTCTGGAAAAGTGGGGCCGTTTGCCTTTGTATGGTCTGGTTCAAAATTACTGATTTTTACTGTCACGCATGACGTAATCCAAGATGGCCACCAAATAAACCCGTGGGACATTAGATGACACTGTTAACACCATTTTTCGTTTACAAGACATATTTAGGAATCTAAAAAAATGGGTTTCATAAACAACACCAGGAGGTGCATGAGAAACCCCTCTGGGGACTAGACTTCTAGCTAAGCTCTGCCTCCTTTATACCAAGGTTTGAATCGATTTTAACACTTTGAATACTGAATTCCCAGAATCTCATTTCAAGGTAACTATACAAATGTACATGTAAGGCGTAGAATATTTTGAAGCTAATTTGATAGGGAGAAGCTACTGCTTCAAAAAAGCATCCGCTTTTGTTTCTACGAGAATTCTTAATACTTACCAGATGTACTATTATGATAATGTCTATTATCTAGTCTAGCTCAAAATAAACAATTAAAACTCCGCACTCTCCTGGTCCTGCCCCTACTGTGTCCGGGAATACCATAGCCGCAGGTACCGAGTCAATTCCCAATCACAGTCAGATTCGTCTTATGTTTGCCTTGGCAAACTGCGAAAGCAGCTCAGCCTCACCTCAGCGGGGCGGCTGAGGCAGGGAGGGCCATAGTACATCTGGTAAGTATTAAGAATTCTCGTAGAAACAAAAGCGGATGCTTTTTTGATTCTACTTCGAATAATACTTACCAGATGTACTATTATGATAAACTCCGGATTTCGACAGCCAGAAAATGCCGGTGGGAGGAGGTGAGGCTCGAACCAGCACTCAACTACCATCCAACAGAGAAGGTTGTGAAGAGACTAGAACCCTGGCATATGCTTGGGTTCTGCTATCTGACTCATAGAGTGCTAAACTTCCATGGTCTAGACCGCACTCCCCCCCCCCCCCCTCTTTTGTCCGCACAAAATTCAGAGGGCTGTCACTGGGGATGCAACACCCACCAGACCCGGGTCAGCCCCAAGTCTCAGCTAGGGCAGTCCAGTAGAGTGCAAAGAAGCTATTACAACTTCTAACTTTGAAAAAATATCAGTATATCGACTAGATTTTCAAATTGGAATGAGTCTAATGTCTGGTTGACAGGATAAGAATACTCTTGTACCAGACTATTTACCTAAGCAGTCTGGTATTTCGACTGTAAGTAAATATATTTATAGTCACTTAATTAATGTAAACACTCACCATTTTTGAGTGCTTGATCTTTTCTTGATCATCACAGGAGCTCGGCCCAATCCACGGTCGTACTCAGTCATGTGCATAGCGTTTGTTCAGTGTAGGCGGAAGACTTTAGTGATGTGTGCGAAGTAGTGGTCGGACGTGGCTTAGTTTAGGTTTGACAGATTGGCGACGGCTACCGGATTAAGTGAGCTGGAGATGTCGCGAAGGTAGAAATCAGTGAATGACGACTCGGCATGCCATTGTGCTACAGACATCACCTCCTCTAATGAGACACCCTTATAAAGGGCCGATGATGCTGCTAGTGCTCGGACCTGATGGGCATTCGCATGATTAATTTGCTTTCCTGTAGCGATTTTGTGTGACATCTTAATAGCGTCAACTATCCAACGAGAAATAGTATCTTTCGAGGCACGTAAATGGGGAGCTTTGAGACATAACCACAGAGATTTCGGGTCATCCCTCCACTCATTAGTACGTTTCTTATACATTTTAAGACATCTGACAGGACACCAAACAGAAGAGTTTGGGTCATGTCTAGTTAAACTTGGCAAATTGATCGGCTGTCCTGGATATTTAAGTGACTGATCCTTTGACAGGAAACAAAGACGTGGAAGTAGTCGTAAACCTTCACCCGTGACGACAAAACGGTCTCGTTCGGCAGAAAGCGCATGAATTTCGCTTCTCCTTCTCGCCGACGCTGCTGCAACCAAGAAAACTGATTTAATAGTTAACAGTTTAATATCAATAGATCTAATCGGTTCAAAAGGAGCTTGTCCTAAAACCTGTAGAACAAGATATAGATTCCATGATGGGATAGGAATTGGCTGTCTAGGTCGCAGATTGCTCATTCCTTTGATAACTTCATTCAAGGTGTCATTCTCCACTCCTTCAACAGTGAGACTGGGAATGACTGAAGCTAATGCAGACTTATATGCTGCTAGGGTAGAAGGTACAAGTTTGTCAACTTCGTATAAATGACAGATAAAATCCGCTACGTGTTGAACAGATGCAGAAAAGGGATTAATATCTCCTCTCTCACACCACTGTGCAAATTTGTTGATTCTATAATTATATGTCTTTGTGGTTGAAACTCTTCTGGCTGAAGCAACAAACTTCGCTGCTTGCTCAGAAAAGCCACCCTCAATTGCACGCTGCTTGACAACATCCATGCAGTCAATTTGAACATTTCCGGTCTGTCGTGGAGGTACAGACCCTTGTTCTGAGAGATTAGATCTCTGGCGTCTGGCAGAGACTGGATTGCAGACCAGAAGGTCCAGCAGATCCGTAAACCATGATCGGCCTGGCCAATACGGGGCGATCAGTAGTACATGGCACTCCCCCTCTCTTATTTTTGCCAGAACTTTCGGGATGAGAATTGTTGGAGGGTACGCATATGCGTACATCCCCTGCCAACTTATTGCCAGTGCGTCTACCGCTAAGGCTAACGGGTCCGGGATCGGTGACACGTAAGTGACCATCTTTGCGTTTTGCTTCATCGCAAACAGGTCGACATTTGGCTTGCCCCATTGTTTGAATAGAACCTCCGCTACCGATTGGTTGAGCTGCCATTCCGTCGGACGACAAACCGTCCTTCGACTGAGAGCATCCGCTAGGATGTTCAATCTTCCTGGAATGTGTGCTGCCCGAAGAATAATATTCTTCTCTTGGCACCACAGCAGAAGGTTCCAAACCATCATACACAACTCTGGTGATCTCGTGCCGCCCTGGCGGTTCAAATAAGACACCACTGTCGAGTTGTCTGTCCTTATTAGGACAACTTTGCCTTGAATCAGGCTCTCGAACTTTCGAAGTGCTAGTAGTTCGAGCACATTGATATGTTTCTGCGCATTGGTCCGATCCCATTCCCCTGACACTGACTGATTGTCCAATACAGCTCCCCAACCCGTCAACGATGCATCCGTAAAGATGGATATCTGAGGTTGAGGAGGTTGTAGCAGAACACCTCGCAGGAGATTCTGTTTGGATAACCACCACTGAAGGTGGAATATCAATGGTTCTTTGACTGGAATCCTCAGAGATAACGGATCCGTTTTCTGAGACCAGAATGACATTAGATACATCTGAATTGGCCTGCGCCTGAGTGCCGCATATGGAACCACCCTCTCCAGAGATACTAGTAACCCCAGTATCCTGAGAAACTGGCGCGCCGTCAGATAGGCTCCTAGAGAAACCGACTCCAGAACTGCAATCAGGCTTTTGACTCTGCTCTCCGCCGGAAAAGCTACGCCGTCCCTGAGATTGAAAAAGATTCCCAGATAGACAAACTCCTGGGATGGAGTCAGTTCTGACTTCTCTAGATTTACAATCCACCCTAGATCCTTTAATAAGGCTAGGACTACCTGCAGATTGCTGCGCAGAGTGACTGGATTCCCCGCCTTCAGCAGCCAGTCGTCTATGTACGTGTGAACAGCTATGTTTCTCCTGCGAAGTAAAAAAGTCATGGCGAGAACCACCTTGGTGAAGACCCTCGGAGCTGTGGTCAGGCCGAACGGGAGAGCATTGAATTCCCAAACATTGTCTTGGAATGCAAAGCGAAGGTACTTCTGAAAAGGAATTGACATTGGAATATGAAAATATGCATCCTTCAGATCTATCGACACTCCCCACATGCCTTTCCTCAGCCCTGTCATTACTGCTGCAACCGTCTCCATCTGAAATTTGGGAGAAAGAATAAACTTGTTCAACGGTTTGAGATTGAGAATTGGTCTCCATCCTCCGGTACGCTTCGGAACGAGGAACATGATCGAATAAAAGCCCGGAGAAGACTGATCCTTGACTAAATGAATGGCCTTCTTCTGATGAAGAGATTGTATTTCTAACTGAATGGCGTCTAGACGATCTGATTCCCTTGGAACAGGAGTCCATATTGGAGTCGAGGTTAACGGAACTAACGATTGATGGATGAGCCAGTCCGGATCGTAGCCGTTTCTTATCCACTGACAAACTAAACAGTCGCGCACGACCTGTTCCCATTGGTTTAGGAATAGCTGAAGTCTGCCTCCGATGGAAGGAATCTGCACACAATCGTCGGTCAAGATTAGCCGATAAGACGCTAAATCGCTTGGGTGAAGATTCTCGACTCCATCTGTCTCCGAAGCCATCGGTAGTGGTTCCGCCGGAAACCCATCAGGAACGAGCCCCACAGCCGCCCCGCGGCTTCTTGTGGTACGATGGTCCGGAACCGCCGCCACGGCTATCGTTACGGTAGCCGCCTCGGCCCGAACCGCCACCCTTCCTGTCTTCCTCATACGGCCTCTTACTAGAGGACTTGTATGAGGACGAATGGCCAGGTCCTTGCGATCCGGATGACCTATGGGCATCACGGCCAGAAGGACGGAAGGGCGATCTAGGACGCTGCCTCTGGTGCTCCTGTCTATGCTGACGGTAGGACTGTTGCGGCTGAGTCCTCTTTGTCGACTTCCACGACTTGCCAACCACTTCTTGCTCCGCCACCATTGACGCAACCTTGGAGAGCGCTTGTCGTGCCGAGCCGCCGAACAAGCCTGGACCAATGAAGGGCGCAGAAGATAACGCAGCCCTCATTTCCGGTCCTGGTTCTACACAATCGAGAACCATTCTCCGTCGCTCTGCCAACGTTCTAGTGATTACCCTGGCCAGGCAATCCTGAGACAGGCGCATGGTGTCCCGAATAACTCCGGGAGCAGCCTCTGGCACCTGTCCGCCTTCCGCCGTGCAGTCCAGCATACCCTGCAAGACGGTACACCCGTGCGACAGCGCAGCCATGGCTGCCCTAGCCGCATCCTCAATGAGCGTAAGCTCATTGAACGGGTCTTTGTTGGTCTGCGAAACCAAGGGACGTGACCGCCCCTTAGCCTTCCCAGCCAACGGCCTATTCAGCGCCTCTCGTTCCGCAACGGAAAGCCGTGAAACCCGGGCGTACTGATGATAGGCCAGCTCCGGAAAACGGATCCTACTCCTTATCCCCTTCGGGGCCTTTGGTAATGCATAGTCTGCCAGGACAGATCGCATCCATAACGCGACTACCGGCGGCACCGGTGTCTAGCGAATCGCCAGACACGGACTCCCCGCAATCCATCGGCTCCCGCACGGGATCCGGGACTACGACCGCCTTAACTACGGCTGGTACCGTCACTCCGATAGGAGCCGCACCTAACGCCGCCGGCATACCAGCAGGAACCGCAAAACACGGCTCCGCCGGCATTGCCGGTTGCACAAATAGCGGATGGAATATGCCCGACGGAACGTCGACATCACCATCCGCCTGGCAAACCCGTACAAATCCCGAGGGCGACCCCTGGGACGTACTAGGCATTGCCGTCATCGAAAGATCCGGCATGCCGGAATCCTCCATTAGCAGCAGATCTTCCTCCTCTACCGTCGGCTCTTGAGCCAAGGACAGAGAAGGGGCAGGTGCATGCCCCTCAGCAGAACTAGCCGGACCACCTAACGGTTGTCCTGCACCAGCTTGCCTCACCGGGACCGTGGACTGCAACGAGTCAAACATCGCCTTGAACTGGGCCGCCCATACGCCCAGCACTGAATCCATTCGTTCATTCAGACGACCTTCAAGTCCCATAAGAGACGCCTGCTGCACCTTCGCTGCCTTGTCCTTCGCGATCCTCTCCAGCCTCGCACGTCGATCCCTGTCAAACTCTGCCACCATTGCCGACGACCACTTCACGCACACATCACAAGGGCTGCCGACTTTACACTGAGCGCACGCCACACAGTGATGTCCCAAGTACTTCCGCTTCATGAACCTGTTGCACTTCTGGCACAACGTGTCCGGATTCTTAGGTTTCTGCGAACACAGAGAAAAATTAAAACGCTGCACATGACAAGCGATGACGAGCACACGCACAATCGACTTGATAGTTAAGATTTCTTAAACACATTAACTTTCTCTTAAATTAATGATAACCAAGTTCTTAGGCAGGAAATATTTGAAACTTTTTTTTTTTTGAGTGAAAATTTTTTAAAACACACAACTCAGCCTTTAACTAACGTTAAATAACCAAGGCTACATCGCCGATCGCTACAAACACCCTCGACAATGAAGCGAAAGCTAAAAATCGGCGATAAACAGAGTGCATAGACACACCAAGCCAAAAGCGACATAATACATGGGCGCCGCCATCTTGGCCAAGGGCGCATCCATCTTTAGAGGAACCGAGTCGCAAGAGAAAATTAACCGAGTACCCGAATTAAATAAAAAGTTAACGGGTACAGAAGCGACTCCAACAATGGCTAACATTTTAAAACAATGTGCCAATTTAAGGAAATTTCAAACAGTATTTACGGCACGAATGTATAAATTCTAGATTGATACAACCTGCCCCTGTGATGATTTTCCAAGTTCCTCCATGAAGCCACCGATGTAATCCTTCGTAACAACCGATAACCGCTTAAATTAACCAAAATTTGAGCACACTAAATTTGCGACTTTGACAAAACGCAAAATAGACGAATCTGTGATTGGGAATTGACTCGGTACCTGCGGCTATGGTATTCCCCGGACACAGTAGGGGCAGGACCAGGAGAGTGCGGAGTTTTAATTGTTTATTTTGAGCTAGACTAGATAATAGTACATCTGGTAAGTGTTATTCGAAGTAGAATATGACTGCAACAGATCCCAGTCAAATTAGTTTTCAAAATATTCAACAGAATGCTTATTAAATTACAGATTCACCCAAGACATACGATGCAGACAAACACTATCAGACATTTGTCATTTTCGTGATGACCCTACATAATTTTGATGGTGACATAAGCTAACAAGTGACATAGTTTGATTCTAACATCGGATACATGATTGATTGATGGATCAGATCCCTCCATTATTATTTTTACACTTGAGAGATTCATAATGATGCAGGCTGAATGAGGTACAGGTTGTTGAAATCATAAGACATTTGTTGAATTAAATGAGCAATGAAGACCTGTTGCTATATCCTCAAATATATCAACACACAAACCCTACAAAAAGAATTTAACCCTTTAAAACCAATACCAGCAAAAAATGACTTTTAGTGGTCTTGAGAAATGTCCATTTGCAGACCAAGAGAACATTTTTGGAAATTTACCACCAGTGGAAGATTTTCAAAAATAGTCTTCTAGTCTGCAAATGGACGTTTTCTATGAGAAAATTTAAATTTTCTTGAAAAATTTCAGGGCTAAAGCAAAACTAGGACAGCATTCCGTGTGTCGAGCCCTTTTGGTTTTCCCCACATCATACATGTACATCATAACATCTGGCAGTGTTGGGAAACAAGGATCTCTTAAAATAGAATAACCCCATGATGAATCAATTGTATACTGAACAAACCGTAACATTCTTCTTGGCTTAACAGGAGACAAATCTACCAGAAATAAACTAAGTCCAACCCACATAAACATATGCAAGAAAATGGGAAAATTATTTCATTAGAATGCAGACGGGATGCAGTGATGGCACAGAACAAGTCTTTAATGTTTTATCCAGATCAGATAATTATTTGATGAATTAAATGTTGCTTGAAAAAGGTTAACATGCATCTAATTCTTGGTGCAATCGGTTTCGTGTGGGGCTTGACAAAAATGTAATTAATTCTGATACAGACTGTTTGCATATATTGCATCGGACACAGTGCTGTGAAGTTTTTTTTAGACATCTACTAAGTCCCTGTTGATGAAATGGAAATTGCCAAGATATGAGCAGTTTGAAAAAATTTTTCCTGAAAGCACTGCGTAAAGAGAACAAATTATCCTAATTTATATCATTTTGTTGCAGCAAGAGTGCATATATTGAATGACACAAAGAATGTGAAGCGATATTGAAATTGTACGCAAATTGGAAACAGAGCTGTGAAGTTTTATGGACATCTACACAGTCCTTGGTGAAGAAATGAAAATTGACAAAAATATGTGCAGTTTGAAAAGATTTTAGAAGCACTGCGTAAATAGAGAACAATTGTTCAAATTCATATCATTTTGTTGCAGGAAGAATGTATACAGTGAATGGCACAAATCTATAATGTGATATTAAAATTGAATTTAAATTGAAGAAACATTAACCTTTTCAACAACAAATTCCTGAAAAGGTTAATTTTTTATGATGTATATCATATTCTGTTGAATACTTTGAAATTAATATGACTTGAAGCCATTGTTGCCTAAGGCAGCAATGGCTCCCAGTCATATTAATTTCAAAATATTCAACAGCTTTCCTGTTTGTTTGCCCGTAGATTGAGATGTACAGGAAAGTTATCAGTGTAAGGGTTAACTTCAAGCCAAACAATATATCACTATTGACTTATCATATTTACCATATCAGTGAGTCGGCTGTGATGACCAGCAAACATTCGTACAACTCGCCGGGTGCTAATGTCAATTACAGAAACTGTGAAGTCATCCAATCCAACTGCAAGCATTGAACTATGATGAAAATTATATATATCTTTAAAACAAAAACAAAGACAAAAAAACACATAAATTGAAATTCATCTTAATAACAACATTCTTCAAGAAATGAGAAAATTGAACAAATACTATAACTATCAACTCTTGAGATATTTACACAGTGACTGCATATATATGTAAGAAGCTGTACTACAAAGTTTGATCTTAATAAGTCAATCTTGTGCTTTTCAAGTGTTGTAAATTGGCCAATATGTCCGCAAGAAATAACGGAAGGTAAATTTTTCCTCTGCATTTATAATGTTAAGCTCTATTTCAAATTTCGTTAAAATCCTTTCAGCTAATAAATTATGTAACAGAAATGCTTTAGCAGTTATTAACCCTTCAATGACCACGATTTGTTAATAAAACTGAATTATTTGCTATATACATGTCCATTTAGAGGTCAAGAAAAGACTTTATTTGAAAATTTAACAATGTTATGACTGCCTTGGTTATCGAGCCAGTAATTCCCTTGGTAAATGTTCAAAAATAGTCTTCTCTTATCCTGCAAATGGACATTCCTCAAAACAACAGCACTGAGGATGGTTTTGTCTGGCTTAACCATTAAATGGTTACGGTGCCACACTTGACTACAAATTACAAAAGAGGAATCTAGTCTGTCAGTCAGGTATATGATGTCACAATCAAGTACCGTACTTTCGTGTCTAAATTGCGCAGTTTTTTGCTCATTTTGTTCCAGGCCAGAAGGTGGGTGCGTATTATGCACTAGTATAAACTTTTATCACATTTTTTGGCTCAGAATTTTGGAAAAGAATGGCCACCCTGATGTACAATTAAGACAAAAAGTGTGATATATCAAAGGGAAACCGCTATTTCTTCTTCCCTGCCATATTGCAATAACCAATATTGTGGGCTACATTGTGTGTAATAATTGTATTCGATGCAATATTTGTATATCTTACGTGTATGATTCTTAAATGATGAAATAAAACTCTAACTGACAAGTCATTGTACATGTATTGTCGTAAACCAACTTAAAATGACCCAAGGCAACGTAAGAAATAAAATGAGGTTAGATCCCTTCTTAAGTTGGACGACCAAATTAAAGCTCTTTTGTGATTGGAGGCATTCCACTGAACTTTATTTAGACTAGAAGGAGACCTCCCAAATAAAAATAGATTTTGCAACGTCGCAAATGCCAATATCACAAATTAATAATAATTTATATACAGAAAATGTTTTTAAAACAATTTGAGCAATAAATTCACTATTACCTAATCAGTAAATGTATTCGGCAATCTACTTACTTGTGAAATTTGTGTTCATTTGGGCGAATTTGTCCCGGCTGACTTGGTGACATTACATTCTACCATATTAATCTCATAGCTACTCGAAGCTCCCCTCATATTTGTTGATTGCGCAGGTCTCTAACCGGGTACTACTATTAGCCTCTTCGCGTTACTCGGGTAATAACCTAAACTCGTCCTATAGCCTAATACATCACATGATTTCTATTTTTTCACGACGCCATTTTATGCCAAACTTTGGATTCATTTTAATGAAATAAACAATGTTTATTAAAATATACGCAATATTTAGGCGGTCCCATTTAATAATTTCACTCACGCAATGACGGATATATGGTACACATTAAGCATAGGCGCAAGATGGTAAGAATTTCTAGGATGAAATATTTAGTGGTCAAATTTTGTGTTATTTTTTGTATCATTTTCCCCCCAATTTTTTCTTGAAATATACCTAATAGAAGTCGTCACCCTTTCTCAGAGGTTTGGATTTAAAGAATTTACAACCCTTGTCCTATTAGAAGCTGTGGTTACTAATGAGTGTTTTACGGGACCAATTTTCGTTCATCGGAAAAATGTTTTACAATCTTTCTGAACTATGACTGCGTGTTATATACCTGTTTAAGGCTTTTTTGGCTCATATTTTGTCAAATTCTGCCTTGCGTGTTATCTATTAGTGCGCAATATAGACACGAAAGTACGCTACGTCACATGTAGGTTGATGTCACAATGAAATACATTATGAATGGCATATTTAAGTCTGTCATAAATGCTAAATAGTCCGCCGAGTTGTACAAATTACATGTCTTTACTATTTAATAAACATTTTCTTGAATATTTTGAAACTAATTCGACTGGGTGATGTTGCTGCCATAGGAAGCAACATAACCCAATCAAATTAGTTTTAAAATATTCAATTTCCGCTTACCCGTATAGTTTTCTGGAAATTGAGGTTCAGGGAGTTCAGGGTTTGATCGATCTCAACACGGGTAAAGCGTGGGCAGACCTTAGCTAGAGATTAGATTAATACATTACTGACCTTTCCCGGTGCAGGACAATTTGTGATACATATGTGTGGAGTTTGACAGCTCCTAATAGCGTCTTCTTTTTAAACTTCCAGAATTTTATTTCACCACTAGCACCAGCAGAGATTGTGAGCTGGTTTAGGGCATCCGTTGCCAGCCCTCTAACACTGCTGTCATGAGCTGAAATGAAACATATCAGTTAATTAACTTAGAAAATTAAAATATTTGCCTCAAACGTTAATATCCATTTGCAGAATAAGGTGACAATTTTTTTTAATTTACCACTGGAATGACTGGCTCGGTTATCGACCTCACCATTTCAGTGGTAAAAGTAAAATAGTCTTCTATTGGCATGCAAATGGACATTTCTCAAGACCACTGCAAATGATGAATCTAGTTCATCAATCAATCATATAACATATGATGTCATAATCAAATAAATCACATGTAGGCTGACTTGTACATGTATGTATGATTACTGAATTCTGCAGCTGTAGTTACTGTAGTAGAAACATCCTACAGCTACAATCAGTCCTTCTTCGCTTTTGCCCACCGTGTCGTGTCCTCAGTCGAAATCCTTAGCTTTCTCAGGTCTACTCTTGACTTGAGTGTACTGAGTCCTGCTTTCTTGAGGTCACCTCGTAGCATGCTTAGCAGATTTATGCAATAACGTCCTCTCCTGGTTATGTATTTGCTGGCTCCGAGTAGAGCGAATTCCAAGGTTCTCTGTGCTGGTGTCTCTTCTGGCATCATTAGCACATGGCCGAACACGGACCATCTTTGCTAGGCGACTTTTACGGACAGCAGTGACGTATTACACATCTTGCATAGTACATCGTTGGAAATTATGCTGCCTGGCCATCGGTGTCAAGGGATGGTGCGTAGGTGTTTGCGGTGCCAGGCATCGAGTTTGTCTAGAGCTGTCTCTGGAGCTGCCCAACTGTTACATCTATACAGCATCAAGGATACGCAGGTTGCATTATATAAACGTAGCCTTTTAATCAAGGGCATCGTTGATCTACGAATCCATAGCTTCCAGAAGGACCGGAAAGCTGTTCCCCATCACGCAGCAATGTCAGCAGTACTGCAAAGCAGTGAACCCAGGACTTTACTTTTCCTCCATTGTTCACTGCTACGAAGTGGATCGTTACTTTTTTTAGTTTCATGATTTGTAGATAGGTATATGTGGGTGAACACTGGTTTGAACTCATTCATAGATTCTCAATTTTTAGTTTGCTTGCAGCTATTGGGAGAAGTTCGTCAAGGGGTTTCTTTTCCTTGTCTATGAAGTCCACATCGTCGACATATTCCATCTCTAGTGGCATACCCAGTAGTGACACTGGGGGGTGTTGGTCTTGTGGAACTTTTCCGCACAGATTTCAATGCAGCAGCAAGGTAACAGGTGGAAAGCACAGGAGATAGACCATTTCCCTGTGGGGAGCCGATAAATGTCTCAAACGCTAGACTTCACTGACTTGACTCGTTCTCTCAGCTTGATGTCTGCAAGCAGCAGTCTCACTAGTCGTAGCTCATCTTCATAGCAACTGGCCTGGTGTAGTACATCTAGGACCTTTGTGCTGTATCGAAACCTCGTGACATGTCAATGCCCATTTTATGGCTGACTTCATAATCGATTATGTCATGAATGACGAGATTTAGTCCATCATAAACACTTAATAGTCCAGCAAGTTGTACGAATTGTATGTCTTTATTATTTAATAAACATTTTGTTGAATATTTTGAAACAAATTTCACCACAGGTGAATAGCATAACTGAACCCAAAATCAATGGAATAAAACACCAATGCTGACAATCAGTCATCCAGACGAAACACAACACTGATTCAAAACAAAAAAGAAATTTCTAATGGGAGATAATGTAACAGGGGCCAGTTTCACAAAGGGTAGTTAAGTACACTAGGGTACTTAAGTATGGTGCAAATATCAAATGAAGCATTCTGATTGGACCATTTTCTACTTTATGACATGGTGTAACTTATGCACCTTTGTGAAACTGGCCCCTGGTGACAATGTTCTTGTTACCTGCATATTTGAAACAAATAAATGCAGGTATTCTAGCGCCATGCTTCGTGAAGAAATTATTGATTTCAGTGAGATGCAATGGAGGGATCGGAGCTGTCATTTAAGTGTCTGACATAACAATGAAATAATGTCACTTGTTAGCTGTAAATGGCATATTAAAATGATTTAAGTCAGTCATGAAAATGGGCCATCACTAAAGTGCCTGAATTGTATGTCTTTGATGAATTTATCACTTAACACAAGAACGTCAGTTAGAAACCGACATACAACCACATCCCAACATGAGCATATTTCATACTGAAATTCCATATTTTTTGCCCCTCCCCCTACAAACCCCATACCCACCCATAAAAAATCAGAAAGATGTAAAAAAATCTTAACATTAGGGACATCTTTGTGTGCT
>CM067369.1:198340811-198665811 GCA_034401795.1 Chaetoderma sp. LZ-2023a
ACGACACGACGATGTTAACCTAGTATAAGCCTTGTCTTCTACCAAGGTAGTCTAATAGCCTAGACTACTATCCTAATCTACTAGTCTAAACTTCTAGTGTAGTTTACCTGCCTAGATGTCTAAGGTAGTCTGCTAGCCTAGATTTACATCCTATACATCTTGCCTAAACTTCTAACCTAGTCCACTAGCTCAATATCCTAGACGTCTAACCTAGTCTACTAGCCTACGCTTCTTGCCTAATCTACAGCATAGACTTCCACACAGGTATCCTTCTAGCCTTGTCTACTAGCCATACTAGCCTAGAATTCTAAACTAGACTACTCAGTTTTTATTCTAGCATAGTCTATTAGTCTAGACTTCTAGTCTAGGCTTCTATCCTAGATATCTACCCTAATCTACTAGCATAGACTAGCCGTTTAGCGTAGCCTAGACTTCTAGCATAGTCTCCTAGTTTAGATTTTTATCTGATGAGATTAGCATAACCTATAGTCTTGACGTTTAGCCAGGTTTTTTACTAGCATGTACTTCTAGCCTAGTCAACCTGCATCTAGCCAAGACATATCGCCAGGCTACTAGCATAGACTAATAGCCTAGTCTAGAGACTAGAGTTATAGACTAATCTACTAGCCATGTTAGCTTAGACCTTTAGCCTACGCTACTGGACTAGATATCTAGCCTTGTCTTCGAGCCTAGTCTATTAGTCTGCGAGCATAGACGTTTAGCCTATTCTACTAGCCTATTAGCATGGCCTTCTGCTCTAGTATACTAGCATAAATCTCTAGCTGAGTATACTATCCTACTTGCCTAGACTTCTAGATTGTAGTCTAGCCTTTTACCATAGTCTACTAGCATAGTCGTACAGTCTACTGGGGTAGTAGTCTAGACTTCTAAACTACATGTAGTCTCCTAGTTTAGACTCTGACCTAGCCATCTAACCTAGTCTGCAGCCTTGACTTTTACCCAGGTTGTCTACTATCTTAGAGTTCTAGCCTATCCTACTGGCCTAGACTTTTATCGCAATCTGCTAAAATAGTCTTCTAGCCTACTCTACTGGTCTCGAGCTCGATCCTAGTCTGCTTAGCCTACTAGCGTTTTCTAGCCTAGTCTACTAGACCAGTAACTGAGACGTCTATCATGCTCTACAAGGCTTCTAACTGTATGCTATCCTACTAACCTAGAGGTCTAGTTAGCTTAGAATCGTATCCAAGTCTACTGGCATATTAACCTGAACTTCTAGCCAGGACTTCTATCCTAGCCTACTAGCGTATGCTTCTAGCATAGACCTTTGACCTAGTCTACTAGCCTAGTAGCCTAGACTTCTATTTTGGATTTATAGCCTCAACATTTAGGCTGGTCTACAACCTTGTCTTCTACCCATGTAGCCTACTAGCCAAGCCTTTTTGCCTAGTCTACTAGCCATCCTAGACTAGACATCTATCCTAGACTACTAGACTACACTTCTCACCCATTCTACTATCCTACTAGCCTAGACTTCTAGCCTAGTCTACTAGCCTGCTAGTCTAAACCTCTATATCTAGATTACTAACCTAAACTTCTAAGCTAATCTACTAGCCTCGATTTACACCCCTGGACTTACAGCCCAGATTTATAGTCAAATCAATAGCTTAGATTTCTAGCCTAGCCTTCTCGCCTAGTCTACTAGCCTACTATCCTCAGCGTCTAGCCTAATTATATACAACCTAGTATTATACACAATCAGCCTTCTAGCCTTGTCTACTAGCCATACTAAGCTATGTTTCTAGCCTGAACTTCCAACATAGACTACTAGACTAGACTTCCAACACAAACTTCTACCCTAATCTATTAGCCTAGACTGCTAGACTAGTCTACTAGCCTACTAATTGAGACAAATCTAGCAAATATCTACTAGCCTAGTAGCCAGACTTCTAGTCAAGTTTTGTAGTTTAAACTTCTAACCTGGACTTGTATACTAGTCTACAGCCATGACTTCTACGTAGATAGTCTACTAGCCTAGATGTCTCTTATTCTACTAGCCTGGCATTCCAGCATAGTCTACTAACATAGTGTTCTTTCCTAGTCTACTAGCCTATAATTTTAGCCTAGAATTCTATCCTAGCCTAGAACATAGACTTCTTCCCAGGTAGTCTACTAGCCTAGTTTACGAGACATACTAGACTAGACTTCTAGCCTAGACTTCAAACATATTCAACTAGGCTTGGCTTCTAGTCCAATCTTCTAGCGGTGACATCTAGCCAAGACTCTACCTGGTCTACTAGCCCAGACGTCTAGTGTACTAGCCTATTCTACTAGCCTCCTAGCCTAGTCGACTAAACTGGTGTTCGTTCCTAGTCTACTAGTCCAGATTTCTAAGCTAGGCTACTGGCCTACTAGCCAAGATGTCTGGGCTAGTCTACTAGCACACTACCCTACACTCCTAGAATTCTCTACTAGACTTCTACCAATCCACTAGCATCGTAGCCTAGAGATCTAGTTTGCCTGGATGAGCCTACTAGCCCACTACCCAAGAGTTCTCACCTAGACTTCTAGATTAATATACTAGCCTACCCACATAGTCTAGACTTTTCCCATTGTCTACTAGCCTGAACCTCTAGCATATACGTCTGGCCTAGACTCCTGGCGTACTAGAATCGCAGACTACTAACCTAAACCTCTAGCCTAGTCTACTAGCCTATTCTACTAGCCTAGACTTCTAACTTAGTCGATTAACCTACTAACACAGACTGCTAGCCTTCTCTACGAGATTTCTACATGTCTTTTAGCCTGACGAGCCTAGAGTTCTGGTTAGCCAAATCTACTAGTCCACTAACATCGCCTTCTAGTCTACACTTCTAAAGCATTTACCGTAGCCTACTCCTATAGATGTCTAACATGGACTACTAGTTTAGAGTTCGAGCCTAGGTTTCTAGACTAGTCTACAGCATATACTTCTACCCAGGGAGTCTATTAGACTAGGCATATCTCCTAGTCTACAAATTCTAGCTTATGCTTCTAGTCTATACTTCTAGCCTACGCAACTAGCTTAGATTTCTATCCTAGACATCTATCCTTGTATGCTAGCCTACTAGCCTAGAGTTCTAGCATATTCTACTAGCCGTCTTGGCCAGTTTATTAGCCTAGTCGCCTAGCCTACATTTCTAATATAGTCTCCTAACCGAGACCTCTAGTCTAGTCTGATAGCCTAGTCTACTAGACTGAATTTCTAACATAGTCTACTAGCCTTTAGCTTAGAGATATGACATGCTTTACTAGGCTTCTACCAATCAATTAGCCTACTAGCATGGAGTTCTAGTTAACCTAGAATTCTAGCCAAGTCTGCTAGCCTACTAATCTAGACATCGAATCTAGAGTTCTAGCATAGTCTCCTATCCTACTAGCCTATGCTTCTAGCCGTTTCTCTAGGCTCTTATCCTAGTAGCCTATGCTTCTAGCATAGTCTACTACTTTATACTTCTGGACTTAACATAAAGCATAAGCTACTGCCTTTACTTCTACTCAGATTGTCTACTAGCCTATACTTCTAGCCTAGTCTACAGCCTAGTATTCTAGCCTAATCGACTAGCCTTGATAGCATAGTCTACTAGGCTAGAGTTCTAGGCATGTCTACTAGGATAAATTTCTGGTCTAGATGGTTACACTAGTCGAGCGTTGGCATCTAGCCTTGACTTTTCGCCTTGTTTGGTAGCCTACTAGCATATGCTTATATCTTAGATATTTACCCTATTCTAATAGCCTAGGCTTCCTGGTCTAGACGAGTCTACACAATAGACTTGTATACAGGATGTCTACTAGCCTAGACAACTATCATAATCTACTAGCCACATTAGCATAGACTTCCAACCTAGCCTAACCCTCTGGCCTAGACCTCTAACCTAGTCTACTATGACTAGGCTAGACTTCTAGCCTATCTCTCTAGCCTAGCCTTCTAAACTAATCTACTAGCCTAGCCTTCTAGCTTAGACTTTTAACTGACACTACTAGCACTGTAGTTTTGACTTCTACCCTAGAGCGAGTATACTAGCCTACTAACCCAGACCGCCAGTCTAGATTTCTACCCTACACTACTAGCTTAGATTTTTATCCTAGTCATCTAACAATAGTCTTGTGTATTGACCTAGGCTAGTAGCCTAGGCTTCTAGCATAGTTTACTAGTTTAGACCTCTAGCTTTGACTTTTAGCATATGCTACAGCCTTGACTTCTACCCAGGTTTTCTACTAGCATATACTTCTAGCCTAGTCTGCCAGCCTATACTTCTATCCTATACATAATTACATATATCACACTATTAGAATACAAGCCTAGACAAATAGTGTAGTTTATAGCATAGAATTCTAGCCGAATATACTAGCCTTGCTAGCCTAGACCTATCTTGTCTACTAGGTTAGACTACTAGCCTAGATGTATAGAATAGTTTTCTGGCATAGGCATCTAGCCTTGACTTCTCGCCTAGTCTACTAGCCTGCTATCCTAGACTTCTAGCCTAGTATATTAGCATAGTCTTCTATCCTAGTCTACTAGCCTACTAATCTAGACTTCTCTACGAAGTTCTAGCTGAGACTTAGCCAGGCCTATTATTATATGCTTCTAGCCGAGGCATTTACATAGTTTACTGGCCTAGTAGCCTAGACTTCTAGACGAGTCTACTAGTTTATACTTCTACCCTAGAATGTTTAGCTTAGTCTACAGCATTGTCCTCTACCCAGATAGTATACAAGCCTAGACTTTTAGCCTAGTCCCATGGCCATACTGGCTTAGATTTCTAGCATTATTAGCTATTATCATATGCTTCTCGCCTATTCTTCTATCCAAGACTTCTAGTGTAGCCTACAAACTTCTATTCCAGCCTAGTCTACTAGCATACTAGCCTAGTCGTGTAGCCTATTCTTCTAGCCTGCTAGCCTAGTCTACTAGCCTAGTCTGCTTGCCTAGTTTAATATTTTTAACTTAGGCCACTGGCCTACTAACCAAGATTTCTGGCCTACTCTACTAGGCCACTAGCCTAGAGTGCTAGCCTTCTCTACTAGACTAAACTACTCTATTTGCCTAAACCTTTAAGCCTTTAACCTGGTCAACTAGCCGAGACATCTAATCTGTTCTTCTAGACTTTTACCAACCTATTATCCCATGACCCTAGAGTTCTAGAAGTGTAGACACATATACCAGCCCAATAAAATTGAATACTAGCCTAGTCGGCTAGCCTGAGAGCAGTTTCTTCTATCTTAGATGTTTAACCTATTCCACTAGCCTAGTCAGCTAGTTTAGAATTCTAACCTAGACATAGTCTAGTTCGCAACATAGCTTTCTGCACAGGTAGTCTACTAGCCCAAACAGCTATCCAAGTCGACTAGCCACGCCATTCTAGACTTCCAGCTTAGCTGTCTATCCAGGACGGCTAGGCTAGTCTTCAAGCCTTGATTCCTAGTGTTCTATACTAGCCTACTTGCCTAAATTTTAATCCTAGATATTTAGCTGAGTCTAATAGCACACTAGTCTGGACTGCTACCCTGGAGTTCTAACCTAGTAGCCCACTAACATATACTTCCAGTCTAGACTTCTACCCTAATCTACTAGTTAGATTTCTATTCTAGACACCTAGCTGAATCTACTAAACCACTAGTCTTGTCTACTAGCCTAGATATCTAACATCGTTTACTAACCTACTAGCCTAGATTTCTAGCCTGTTCTACCAGACTTCAACCAGTCCATTATCCTTCTAACATAGCTTCGAATTCTAGCCATGTCTACTAGCCTACTAACCTAGACTCCGAGCCCAGTCCATTAGCCTATATTTCTAGCTTTGTCTTACAGCCCAGTCTACTAGCCAACTAGCATAGACTTCTAGCTTAATCTACACACTAGACTTAAAGCATAATCTACTACCCATGCTAGCCTAGACTTCTAGCCTAGTCCGCTAGCCTATACTTATAACCTATCAGCCTAGGCTTCTAGCATATTCTACTCGCCTATTAGACTAGACTAGTCCTCTTGCCTACTTTGCTTGGTCAGATTTATAACCTAGGCTACTGGCCTACTAGCCAAAGTTTCTGGCCTAGTCTACTAGCCAACTAGCCTATCATTCTACTAGCCATCTCTACTAAGCTTGTACCAGTCTTCTAGCCAAGAAGCCTAGAGTTCTAGTTCATCCGGAATTCTAACTGAATTTACTAGCCCACTAATCTAGGGATCTAGCCTAGAATTATAACCTATTCTACTCTACTAGCCTACAACCCTATGATTATAGCATAGACTTCTACCATAGTCTACTAGCCTAGACATTTGAAACTCTAGCCAAACCTACTAGTCTAATAAATTTTACTGCTAGCGTAGATCCTAGTCTAATCACATTAGCATATCTAGCATATCCTTTTGTCCTTTATGTTTACCTTACTCTACTAGCCTAGACTTCTAGCCTAGTCTACTAGTTTAGAATACTAGCCTAGACTTAAGGACTTGTTTAGAACATAGACCTCTACACAGGTAGACTTCTAGCCTAGACATCTAGCTGAATCTACTAGCCCACTGCTCTGGACGGTAACCTTAGAGTTCTAGCATAGTATACTAGCCTACTAACCTTGACTTCGTGTCTAGACTTCTACCATACTCAGAGTGCTAGCTTAGACACCTAGATTAATATGCTAGGTCACTAGCCTAGTCTATTAGCGTTGTTTACTAGCCTAGATTTCCACATAGTCTCCTAGCCTAGACCTATAGCCTAGTCTGAGATCCTAGTCTACTAGCCTTGAATTATAACTTAGTCTACGAGCCTACTAGCCTAGATTTCTAACCGGCTCTACTAGTCTTCTCCCACTACATTCGCCATCTAATCTAAAGTGCTAGTTAGCCTAGAATTCTGGACTAGATCTAATAGCCAACTAACCTCGCCTTGTAGCCTAGATTTCTAGCATAGTATCCTAGTCTGTTAGCCTATGCTTTTAACTTAGCATTTAGTTTAGTTTACTAGTCTAGTAGTTTAGAGTGCTAGACTATATTAGTTTAGACTTCTAGCGTACACATTTAGTATAGGCTACAACCTTGACTTCTACACATGTTGTCTACTAGCTTATACTTCTAGCCTAGTCTGGTAGCCTATGATTCTACCCCAGTCGTATAGCCCAGTCTACTAGCACATACCTATAGCCTAGTCTACAGCCTAGACTTATTGCAAAATCTACTAGCCATGCTGACCTAGAATTCTAGCCTATACATATAACATCGACTTCTTGATTAGTCTATTAGCCTACTTGCCTAGACCTCTATCTTATTATGCTAACCTACTAGCCCATTCTTCTATCCTAGTCTACTAACTTTGCCTTTTGCCTATTCTACTCGCCTAGACCTCTAGCATAGTCTACTTGATAGCCTGCTAGCATAGATTTCTAGCATCGTCTACTAGCCTACTAGTCTAGAAGACTTCGAGCCTACTCTTCCAGACTTCTACCAGTCTAGTAGCCTATAGTTCTAGGTAGCCTATAATTCTAGCCTATTAACCTAGACTTCTAGCCGAGACCTCTAACCAAACCGACTAGCATATGCGTCTACCTAAGACATTTACCCTATCCTACTAACATAGTAGTCTGGACTTCTAGACTGGTTTACTCTTCTAGCCTAGATGTTTAGACTAATCTACAGCCGTGTCTTATCCAAGCAATCTACTAACCTAGTCTTAGCCTATTCTACTATCCTACATACTTAGACTACTAGCCTAGCCTTCTAAGATAGTCTTTGCCTACTGGACCAGATTTACACCCACGACTCTAGCTTAGACTTCTAACCTAGTCTACTAGCCCACTAGCCTAGACGTCTAGCCTTGTCTGCTTTCCTATGCTTCTAACCTAGACATCTAGTCTACAACATAGACTTCTACCCAGGTAGTCTGCTAGCCTGGGTTACTAACCTTCTAGCCTAGACTTCAAACCTATACTACTAGCCTTGACTTCTGGCTTCATCTACTAGTGTAGATCTCTAGCCCGTCTGTTATCCTTTACTTCTCGCCCATACGTCTACCATAGTCTCCTAGCCTAGACTTCTAGCCTATTACACTTGACTTCTACCAGTCTACTAGTCTAGAATTCTAACAGAGTCTACTAGCCCACAAACCTCGAGTTCTAGCATATACTTCTAGCCTAGTCTACTAGCCTACTATCCTGATCGTGTAGTCACGAAATCTGGACTTCTCCCAAAGTCTACTAGCCTAAGCATCTAGCCTAGAGCAATTCTACTAACCTACTAAACTAGACTCCTAGAGCCTAGTGTACTATGTTAGTCTTATGACCTAGTCTACTAGGCTAGACATCTAACCTTGTCTATTAGTCTACTAACCTAGACTTCTACCAGCCTACGAGCCTAGAGCTCTAGTTAGTCTGGAATTCGAGCCAAATCTACTAGCCCACTAACATAGACTTCTAACCGAGACTTAGCATATTAGCCTATGATATATCCTAGTCTACTAGTTTAGAATGCTATCCTATACATATGGACTAGTCTAAAACGTAGTTGTAGACTTCTAACCAGGTAGTGTACTACCATACACCTCTAGCCTAGTCTGCTAACCAAACTAGCCTAGACTTCTAGCTTAGCCCTCTAGCCTATTCTACTAGCCTACTAGAATAGACTTCTATCCTAGCCGTGTTTACTACTGTATGCTTCTAACCTAGTCTAGATATCAGCCTACTAGCCTAGATTTCTATGCTCAGCTTCTCGCCAAGTATACTAGCAGTCTACTATTCACTAGTCTAGAAGTCTACCCTAGAGTTCTCTCCTAGTCTACTAGCCTAGTAAACTATGCTTCTAGTCTAAGATTTGATGTCGATTAGGTTACTCTCCTAGACTTTCAGACTAGTCTACTTGTTTACAATTCTAGCCTTG
Source organism: Chaetoderma sp. LZ-2023a (assembly GCA_034401795.1). NCBI lineage: Eukaryota > Metazoa > Mollusca > Caudofoveata > Chaetodermatida > Chaetodermatidae > Chaetoderma > Chaetoderma sp. LZ-2023a. The sequence continues at coordinate 198,349,678 of CM067369.1, forward strand.
GCTTCTACTCATGCAGTCTAATAGCAAGACTTGTCTATTGGCTATATTAGCCTAGATGTTTAGCCTATATTTCTAGCACAGTCTGTTAATATAGACGAGTAGTCTAGACATCTAGCCTAGTTTATACCTTTCACTTCCACCCAGGTAGTTTACTAAACTAGACTTATATCAGAGTCTACTAGCCATTAACCTAAACATCTACTCTACTAGCCTATGCTTCTGGCCTAGACTTTTACAATATCATGCTATACATAAGTGTACTTAAGTTGTTTCTGACTACAGGTTTACACCTCCATGGTCAGTCTTAGTCGTCATACTACTGTGTACTGTTACTTCCAGGTTCCAGTTGGGCTGTGTAGTCATGTAGCAGTGCTTGGCTTTGCCAGTGCTTGGTAAGCTGAGCTTTAAATGTGCAGACCGATGGTGATTCCACTACCTGTCTAGGCAGCTTATTCCAACCCTCTCCATCCCGGACAGGAAAGCAGTTCTGTTGTAGATCCAACCTTGCCCTTGATTGGAATATCTTCTAACATGTTCTCCTATTGCCTCGCTTGACCACATTCTTCCTTAGTTGAAATATGCTTCTGTTTCTGGGTGATATATATCACTCTGCGATAAGCCAGTGTGTGGAGCTTAAGCTTTCTAAGCCTGCCTTCATAGCTTAAATTTCTTAATCCGGGTATCTGCTTTTTAGCTCTTCTCTGGGCATTTTCGATTAAGGTTAACTGTGAATTTTGTATGGAGCGAAAATAACAACATGGAATGTTTTGACTGGCGGTCGAGGCATTCAAAGGGGCCACTCCTACACCGCTAGGTTAATTCCTATCGGCCCCATAGTGTGGAGTTGGTGGATACAGTGACATTCTTTCTGCCTTCTCCAAATGGCGGAGTTTGGGTCTGTTCGATCCGAGCATAGGACTTGAATGATCTTATACTGCATGTCATTTCTTTGATGCCTGGGTCGGTTGAAGTAACGAGATACTGGTGTATCATATCTCTCGTGTCTGTACAGGTTCGTTATGGAGCGCAAGTGTTCTTGGATCCTGATTTTAAAGGGGCAGAGGGTTTCTCCTACATATTGTTTGCCACAGACTCTGTAGTTTAGGTGATGGACTATATTGCGTGGTTGACAGTTGCCTATAATTTTGGCTCTGTAGGAGAGGCCAGTGTGATGGTTTTTAAAGAATCTGGATTTGTCCATATTATTGCAGATATTAAAGTTCTTGGTTCGGCAAGGATTAACGGGTTGTGGTATTCTTGGGCCGGTTGGTCCAGGGTAGAGAGTTGTCTCTGACGATCATATCTTTTATTGTTTTGTTCTTTTTGAAAGCGAATAGGGTTTTCTCTGGGAAAGCTAGCCTGCAACGTTCATTGTCCTGTAGGATGGGCCAGAATTTGGTGATTGTGTCCTTCAGCATCATATCTGTGCGGTTGAATTCACGGACAAAGATTTGTCTGTAGGACCTTTTGGTGGATGGGTCCATTGGGGTTGGTTTGAGGAGTGACTGGCGGTCCTTGGACCGGGCTGTCTATCTGGTCTTTTGTAGTATATTGGCAGAATAACCCCTGGCTGTGTAGTGTTCTTGCATGGTCAGGCTGTTTCTATTAAAATCTTGAAGGATGGAGCAGATCCTTCTAAGCCTAAGGAATTGGCCATATGGGCTGGCTCTTTACAAGAGGCTGGGTGGGGAGACTCGTAGTTTAGGTACCCATGTGTGTCTGTGGGCTTGGTATAGAGGTTGAATATGATGGAATTCGTTTGCGAGATTTGGACCATGGTGTCCAAAAAGGAGACTTGGCATATGATGCTTAGTCCATGGTGAATTTAATGCTGTGTTGGGATGCATTCACGTGTTGTTGAGTTTTGTGCCCGTGCTCCCAGATCAGAAAGATGTCGTCTATGTTTCTGACATATAGTGCTGGGGAGTGTGGTGTGTTCTGTAGCAGCTTATCTTCTAGAATGCTCATGAAGATGCATGCAGATGTACATGCTGCTTTGCTTCCCATTGCGGTACCGCCGTCTTGGAGATAATGTTCTCCGTTGAATTCAAAACTGTTGCATTCCAAAATGAGTTTCAGGAGGTTACAGAGGCTCCTGATTGAGAGTGTGCCTGACATACCATGTTTTTAGCAAACATGGTTACCACTCTGATGCCTTCTCTGTTTAAGATGTGTGTGTATAAGGATGTGACATCCATGGTGACTAGTAGCGAATTAGCCTTAAGTTGACCAAAGGACTACTTTGTTGATGAAGTCTGTGGTGTCCTTGACGCACGACTTAATTTTAGTAACGTGAACCTAAATGTGTTCATCCATGAAACTACTGATGAGTTCCGTAGGGCAGCCGATGCCTATGATAATTGATATATCTGGGGTTAGGCCATCTATAGATCACAAAAAGCAGAGGTCCCAATACACTTCCCTGAGGAATCCCACTAGTTACTACCATCCAACTTGATTCTTTTCCACTAATGGGCACCTGTTGCTTTCGCTTAGTAAAACATGCTCTGACACATCCATGAATCGGATTGCATATATAATAGGACTGCGTCTTGTTCATGAGCCTCCTATATAGGACTGTGTCGAAAGCGCTCTTGAAGTTGAGGAATATGCCATTGACTGAGTGTCCACCATCTATTGCTTTTGTTCTAGCCGTGTCTACTGATTTAGACTTCTATCCTAGTTTACACCCTAGACTTTGTAGTATATTAGCGTAATCATAGAGTCTAGTCATCTAGCCATACTAGCCTATTCTACTAGCCTATACTACTAACCTGGAATTCTTGCTTAGTCTACTAGACATCTAGCCTAGTTTAGTAGCTTCTTTTCTAACCTAGTCTATTAGCCTACCAACCTGCATGTCTAGCCTAGACTACAAGGGGTGTATGTGAGCATGTGTATTTGACTCCTCCCCCCCCCCACCCCACTAGACGTCTAGCATAGTCTACTAGCCCACTAGGCTAACACCTATAGTTTATACTTCTAGCCTAGTCTACTATCCTGCTCTGCTATCCTACTAGCCGATTTCTAGGATAGACTTCTGGCCTACTCTGCCAGCCTACCATCTTACACTTCTAGTATTGTCTGGTAGCCTACCTAACTAGACTTCTATGCTATATTTCTAGCAACACCTACTAACTTAGGTTTCTAGATTTTAGCCTAGACTACTATCATATTAACCCCACCAGCTGGGGTGCTGCCACTGCTGGTCTCCTAGATTACTAATCTACACTTCTAGCCCAATCTACGCGCCTAGACGTCTAGCGTAATCTGCTAGCTCACTAGGCTAAAACCTGTGGTCTAGACTTCTGGCCTAGTCGACTATCCTACTCTACTATCCTACTAACTGATTTCTGGGATAGACTTCTAGCCTAGTCTGCCCACCTACCATCTTACACTTCTAGCATTGTCTAGTAGCCTACCTAACTAGACTTCTATGTTACTTTTCTAGCCAAGTCTTCTAGCCTACTAACTTATGGCTCTAGACTATAACTCATTTGATTGAACAGTCAAAACCATAGTGTGTCACACTTGCTTATGTTTTTATTACATATAATGTATGACAACGTATTGAATAGTAATACATAATATAACAATCTATTTTGTTTTCCATGATTATTTTTCATAAAGCATTAGACTGAAATATATTCACATTGTTTCTTGTATGCATTATATAACATTTCTTTCATAAACAAATCTTTTTCAAGTACTTGGAATGGTTTCAGATAGGTTTATTGCTGCCAGTCTCCTTTTGAATATTAGTTTCCTTTTATAGCTATCTTCCCTATCTCAAGGTATAATTTTCATAACAACTGGATGGACTCTAGCAGGTGTTAAGGTTCAAACTCATTTATGTTCTGTGTCGTCAACAAGACTTAGTTAGTGTAAACATTCTGAATTAGCTTATGACATTCTTCATCATGGATATTAAGTAATGTACCTATTTTTTTACATCTTTCAGATTCCTTCGTATTGCTATCTTAATTGACGTTGCTATAAATTGCCGGGAGATGTCTGCTGCTGTAGATTTCTAGAATAGTCTACTGGCCTAATAGCCTAGACTTTTAGTCTAGCCTTCGAGCATAGACGTCCAATCTAATGTACTTGCCAAGACTTCTAGCCTGGTTTTCTAGCCTCGTCTACGAGCCCATTAGCCTATACTTCTTGCCTGGTCTATCAGCCTACTAACCTAGACGTCTAGACTAGAATTGTTACCAAGTCTACTAGCTTCCTAGCTAAGACTTCTAGCCTAGACTTCTAAGATAGTCTTCTAGCCTAATAGCCTAGACGTTTAGCCTATTTTCCTAGCCTAGTCTCCAAGCCTAATAATCTAGACTTTTAGCCTAGATTTCTGGACTAGACTTCCAGCATAGTCTACTACCCTAGATTTCTAGCAACGTCTACCTAGTCTACTAGCCTCATAGCCTAGCCTTCTACCACGTACTTCTACCCTCGTATACTAGCCAACTAGCCTATATTTCTTGTCTAGATGTCTTGCCAAGTCTACTAGCCTACTAACATAATCTATCTAGGCTACTAGCATAGTCTTCTAGCCTAGTGCACTAGCCTAAACTTCTACCGTAATCTACTAGCCTAGACTTCTAGTCCAGACTGCTAGTTTATTCTACTAGCCTGCCGACTGATCCTAACCTAGTAGCATGCCGACTTGCCTAGCCTACTATCCTGCCTACTGGCCTAGCCTAATATCCTAGTAACCGGCACGCCCTACTAGCCTGCCTACTGGACTAGCCTACTATCCAACTGTTTCCGACAACAAACAGTATCAATGCCTAGAGGATAGAACATTATTTACTATTCAGTGGCTTGACTTTGAAAATCAGTGAGTTCTACTAGTTATTTAACTAGGAGTAGTGCTTCGTACATGGCTGGGAGGGATAAGCCCATCAAGCGATTACAGATCAAGGATACTGAGTAGATTTTGATCTCGCATACAAGGTTTTCAACCCATCACAACAGATAGTATTCGAGCAATAGAGAACTAGTGTTATTATAAAAATAAATTGCTTTTAAACATTAAATATTATTTTTTTGATTTTAAATCATTTTAAATTTTTTTCGTATTATGTTTCTAATCATATTTACCTCTTTATTTGATTGCACTTGTTGTTATATATGTCAATGCATGTAATCTGCACTACAGAGGCCCCACCTGTTTTAACGTGACCAACTACGTGTATATAATATGGCTATCTGTTTTCTTTTTTCCATGATCATTCTTCATAAAGCATTGCAATGACATATTCATATTGCTATTTCCTGTATGCATTATTTATATACATATTTTAATAACGGAATGGTTCATGCTATGTTTGTTGCTGCCAGTATTATTTTAAATATTAATTACGATCCATAGTTGTCTTTCCTATCTCAAGGCATGCATTTAATGACAGCTGGGTGGACTCTGCCAGCTTCTGAGGTACAAACGATCTGAATGTTAAAACTGAAATGTAATGATGTTGATATGTCTTTGTCTGATATTGTATCCATTATGATACAGCAATGATATAGCTCATTATGTTTTCTGTGCTTTCAACAAGTGTCAACATCCTGAGTTAACTTGTAAAACATTCTTCACAATAGATATTAGGTAATGTATTTATTTTTATCTTTCAAATTCTTTTTCATTTGCTATCTTAATTGAGCTTCCTATCAATTACTGCTTCTGTTGCTTCTGCCGATGATGATGATGATGCTGCTGATATTCTAGTATACTAGGCGATTAACCTATTTTTATTTTTAGTATGGCTTATTTCATTTACATTTTGGTTGCAACTTGCAACTAGTATAAGTCGGTTAATTGGTCGCTCGATCTTATAGCCACGATAGTGTCCACGATTGTTTATGGTTTGTTCACATATATGTTATGACAATGTATTGACTAGTAATACATAATATGACTATCTATTTTCTTTTCCATGATAATTCTTCATAAAGCATTACACAGAAATATATTCACACAGTTTCTTTTATGCATTTTATAATATTTCTTTCTTAAACACATCTTTTACTTGGAATGGTTTCAGATAAGTTTATTGCTGTCAGTATCCTTTTGAACATTAATTACCTTTTATAGCTATCTTTTCTATGATTCTATCTTAAGGTATAATTTTGTAACAACTGAATGGACTCTGCCACGGGCTAAGGTATACAATATTTGAATGCGAAAAGTGAAATGTAATGATGTTGATTTGTCTTTCTCTGCTAGTGTATTCATTATGTTACCGCAATGACATATCTTGCACGTTTTCTGAACTGTCTGCAAATTTCAACACCCCGAGTTAACTTATGACATTCGTCATTATAGGCATCAGATAATTTATTTATTTTTTACCTTTCTAATACTTTTTTTATTTGCTAGCTTAATTGAGATTGTTATCAATGGCTGCATCAGGCTTGGCAATGTCAGTGGGGTGTCTTGTTGGCAAGGTCGGTGTCCGCAGCGCCAACAGTGGCAGTCATCATCAACCGTGGCAGCAACAGCAGTGGCAGCTACTGCTGCTGCTAACATATATTACATGTATTATATTAACAGATCATCCCGGTGCTTTATGGGTCATTTTATGTAGTGTCCCACAAAGTCATATACTGTATATTACTTTGGGTGCTTTGTGGGTCATTTGCGTCAGTATCCCACAAAGTCATAAAATCGGTGACCCACAAGGTTTTATACAAACTTAAGTATAATCAATACTTCTTTTTATATTTATTATTACGGATATCAAAACTACCTTAATTCTGAATTTTAAGCCAAAATTCCTATGAGAAAGCAAAGATCCCACAAAGTACCAAAACACACAATGTCCCACAAAGTACCATAAGTGTGTATATATATATATATATATATATATATATATATATATATATATATATATATATATATAAATAAATATTTTGTGTCTGCGGCTCTCTTGCGACAATCAATAACTCTTATTATCGGTGACATCACATTTACTAAAACAAACATGATAATGCAGGTTACTGGGCCAATATTGGCCTAGTAACCTACATTATCAGGGAAATAGGCCCCAAATCTAAACCAATGAATTATCACATTTTACCCATTTGAACCTGAAATCCCAGAATTCCACTTTTACAGTCATTATATAAGTATGATGTTGAATATTTTGAAAGCAATTTGACTGGAAGCTGGCTTTCAGTCAAATTAGTTTCAAAATATTCACCAGAATTTTGACACATTCGTAACAAATTTATTATTTTCTCTTGTCGGTTGAAATTGTTAATGCAATAGTAGAAGTACTCCCTTGTTGGAGGCGATATTCCCACCCTGTATTATATTCATAGAATCACAATGACGTCATCACAATCAAATTTCCCATAATACCCTGGGAGATACGCCATTTTCAGAGGGGCTAATTTAACATTACGAGCAATGGGCCGCTAAACCTTAATTACATTTTCTTTAATATACATGTATTGCGAAATTCACTCATGATTTCATGTTTTCTGATACCTGACAGGGTTATTACAGATTCTCAGACACACGATTTAATGGTTTGAACTTCATGGAAAATGTAAACAATGCGTTTGTATGGGCAGTCCTCTTTAGCATGTAGTAAGTTTGCCCCAACTTTAATGGCGGCCGATCTCAAGATGCCCGGATGTGCGAAACTATGAATAATGTGTTTGATTTCTGCGCTAAAGTCTGAGGGCAGTGTATGACCATAACAGCCGCTGTCAGGTCATAGAGCCTAACAGTACATGTATATAGTATATAACTGGCTATATATTGTGCCGTATATTTTAAACCAAATATCACTCATCGTGGCGTTGTAAACGTGGAATCAGACACTGATAGTAATGGTGAGGCGGCTATGTATGGGACAGTGAATCTTCTGATGATGACATGTTTGACGATTACGAAGCCACCAATACAGGAAAGACTTGAAGATGAACTTGAAGCTGGTACACTACAGATTGAGTGAACTTCTCCAATCAGTGACAAAGAGTTTTCCCTGAAGTTTGGGCTATTTTGGTGCATTCACCATGATCATTTGTGCCGTTTGAATTTAATTAACTGTTAAAGTTTGTTATATTGAATTAGCTCTAACTAACATGATTAGATATACCAATAACATACCAAGAGTTAGTAGTTAGTCACTGTTATAAGAATTGTACATTTTAGCAATTGACCCTTTAACACTCTAGCTGGTGAAAACATGTTCTGTGGTGGCCTTGAGAAATGTTCATATGCAGAACAAGAATTATTTTTTTACTGTGACTCAGTGAGTGGTCAAAACTGGCCTCTGAAATCAAATTGTCTTGAGAAATGACCATTTGCAGGCCAAGAGAAGACTATTTTAAGATTTTACCACTGGAATAACTACCTTGATAACCAAGCTAGTCATTACAGTTCTAAATGTTAAAAAATTGCCTTGGCTTGCAAATGGGCATTTATTAACCCTTTAATGGTCAAATCAGCCATAACCAGCCTCTGCCGTGTTCCTGAGAAATGCCCTTTTGCTGACTAAGAGAATACTATTTTTGAAAATTTATCACTGGAATGACTGGCTCCAAGAATACTCTTGATCAGCAACTTGACATTTTATGAGACAATTGGAATTTTCTTGACCAAATTTACCCATTAAAGGGTTCAGCAGAAATTTACATTTTCTTGACAAATATTGGACAGCAAAGGGTTGTAAAGCTGGAGCTTTACTTACCTTTAACTACCTTGTTCTGCTGTTCACAGTGGGGAAAAATTCTCAATCCTTGTTCCACTGAAGATCAAATAAATGATGAAAACACCATACAACCTTTACCTACATACAGTAAATAAGTCAAACCTGGTCATTTTGGATTTGATTAAATTGTTTATTCATTCACTTAAAAAAGTTTAATGTCATTGTTATTGAATGCTGCCATATTGATATAATGCAGAGTTTGCTCAAACAATCACCAACACAGACAGTACGCAAACCACCACTGATTACCAGCATGAGCAATATTATATAGGACAAAGATTAAGTTTACTTTACTGTTGATTTTGAGATTTGTATTGTTATCGATGATCAATAACAATACAATTCCAGTCTCTAGAACAACAGTAAACTATCTTGGTCCTATATAATATTGCCCATGCTGGTGATCAGCGGTGTTTTGTGGTTATGCTAAGTACTGTCTGTGTTGATGAATGATGTTGCTTGTCACAGGTCATATATTACTGATAGTGGTCTTTCAAATTTTTGTCCTACTGTTCCAGATTTTGTACGTTTATTTTTGCAACATTTGTTTGTGTTCTGGCTATGTTTCAACAGTAGTTGAAATAGAAAGTGAAACAAATATGATTATACAGGGAGTTATAAGCATTACATAATGGACCTTTCCATTTTATCCATCAATCATGATGTCATAATCAACTACATGATGCATAAGGATGACAACATAATCAATGACGTAGATAAGTTCGTCAATCTTCACAGACACTTAATTGATGACGGACTATATGTATTCTATTTAACCCTTTAATGGACAAATTTGGTGAAGAAAATTTTAATATCCACTTATTGAATGTCTAATTAGAGGCCAAGAGAATGCAATTTTTGAGAATTTATGACAAATTACTGGCTCGGTCATTGAGCCAGTCATTTGTGGTGAATTTTCAAAAATTCTATTCTCTTGGCCTGTAAATGGACATTCCACAAGGCCATAACAGAGGCCAGTTTTGGTCGGCATGACCATTAAAGGGTTAATAAAAATGATGTTGAATATTTTAAAACTAATTTGACTGGGAGTTGTTGCTGTCATATCAACAGCTTACATGTATAGTCTTCAGGAATTTGAGATTCAGAGAGTACAGAGATCGATCCCAATGCGGGTAAAGCTTGGGTAGAGCTTAGCGCGGCATAGCTAAAACTGGATTCCTCTATTGGGCAAAACTATAAGTAAGACTGAGTGGTGGTAGTGAACACCTGACCTAGCACTGTAATAGTAGCATGACAAAATAACATTCTATCTGTGTGGGTACAAGTACATTATGTAATAAATTATTAAAAAGTGTACTAACACAAATACTGATAGAATGCTACATGTATTTTGACATCATGATACTGGTGCACTGCCCGGCCAAGTGTTTACTACCACCACTCAGTCTCACGCCACAATAATAAATTAACTACTATAATCTCACTCTGTCTGAGTACAGCATACATTGCTGATAGTGATATTCACTATACCACCACGTACCTCACCGATAATATTTGTTAGAATAAACCAGCATGATTATAATCATGCCAGTTTATTCATTCATTTTGTTGGGTGACATGCATGGTGGTACAGTGGTACACGTGTACCTGATAAGCATGCTGGATTATTCATTAATTTTTCTGGGTGGCATGCATGGTGGTTACAACTCCGGTGATGTGAAGTTTGAAAGAAAAAATTCTAAGGAAACTAGTAAAAAAATATCTAAATTTCATAGACAACAAAACAGCCCGTAAGCCTATTTATACCTGGAAACGCCTCAGCTGCTCTCAGAGAGCATCTAGACTTCAAAGTTTTCCGGTGGAGAGTTGGTGTTTCCAGGTTAGTGACTGCTGAGGACAGTGAATCGTGCATGTCAGGAGAGTGAAAGACTAATTCAAGTCAGACCACCAATGACCGATAGGAAAATATCCATTCCAGAACAAGAGAAGACTATTTTTGAAAATTTATGACTGGAATGACTGGCTCGGTTATCGAGAGTCATTCCAGTGATAAATTTTCAAAAATAGCCTTTTCCTGGTCTGCAAATAAATATTTCTCAACACCATTGCAGAAACCGGTTTTGGATGATATGAGCCGGGTTCTGCCGATCCGGTTGCTTAGTGGGGTGAACTGTCCCACTTCCTCAAGAAATCATGGGTCATTTTGACAAATGTTGGATCAAGTACATACATGGAAGATATCTCTGTCCTAAAATCCATTAGGCCAATGAACCATGTGTGAAGGTCATGATTGGATGGTGTGAATTTTAGAGCACTAAATGGTGCAAGCGCCCTGTCTCCACAAAACCCTGCATGAGTGTTAAAGTGCTAAGTATATGATGTCATAATGAATTACATCATATGTACATGTAGGCTGACGTAGCTAAATCTGTTGAGTCAGTTGTACGAATTGTATGTCTTTACTATTTAGTAAACATTCTGTTGAATATTTAACAACAGACCAGTCAAATTCCTTGAAATTAGTTTCAAAATATTCAACAGGTTAGCTGTATCTATAGTTACCATGAAATTTGGAATTCAGGATTCAAAGTACACATGTACATACTGATCCCAACACACGGTCGCACGGGGCATAGCTAAAAGTGGATCCATCCATTAGAAAATCTAAATTTCTGTTTTATCCTCATGCCAATTCCAGCTTTTGCTATATTTAACCCTTTCCTGAAAACAATGTGGCATGTTAAATGATGGTGGTAGCCTAATTTCTCAATCCGAAAGAAAATTTAATTTTAGTATGACGACGTTGAATTAATTACCTACCTACCTTTAAAATCTCCTTGAGTCCTTTCTTTATCTCCATGTTTTGAACAAATTAGGATACATTTGTCTCCGTCCATTCAACATGCTATCTCCTCCCAAACACTTGGGTGGAATTCAACCAAATTTGGTATGTGGGTTATCCATATGATTGTGGATTGGCTGACAACATTTATTTTATGTAGTCAGAGATTGGGGTCTTCCAGATTTATCTAGATTTCCCATAGTCCTACCCACACTCTCGCACATCATTTGACACCCTCTCAATAGTTTTAAATTAAGCCAGATGAGCCACTACATTTAGATAGGACTAGTGATTACTAGATTCTACTATAACCCTTCAAATCTTTGCAGACCAAGGGAAGCCTATTTTTTTAAATTTTACCACTGAAATCACTGGCTCAATTATCGAGCCAGTCATTCTACTGGTAAATGTACAAAAATAGTCGTCTTGCTCTGCTCACAATAGAGGAATTTTTTTGACCACCTTGACCATTAAAGGGTTGACATGTCAAATTGTTACTATTGGGTTGGTCAGTTACAAGTTGTAGTAGCCCTGGTCAATTTCTGCTAACCTCACACTCATGTTAATTTTAACCCCTGCTCTCACAGATCATTTCGCCCCATGACCTCCAGATTTTTCACAGCGATCCACGCCAGTCTGTGTAATGCAACTCCTCCGAAAGCAGTGGATGGAATTCAAACAAATGTTGTAGGTTACTATAGAGTGCAAGAGGCCATTTTTATCTCAACTACGAAGTAAAATGAGCTATTGTGATACCATGCACGTCGCCCGGCGGCGTCTAATTTGCGTTTAGCTCAACTTTTCTGTTTAGATCTCATGTTTGGTTGATCATAGTGGTCCTAAACTTGGACACATGCCTCCTTATAATGACACAGCATCACACAATGATGTTCTGGCCAAAAGGTCAAAATCACTGATACGCATGGCAACCATTTGCTGTCCGCCATCCATCCGTCAACTTATGTTTAAAAACATAAGCGGACGGATGGACGGCGGACAGCAGATGGTTGCCATGCATATCAGTGATTTTGACCAGAACATCATTGTGTGGTGCCGTGTCTCATACATACATTAACAGGTTGGCAGATTTCAAACTAATTTTGGCTGGAAGGACCCTAATGCTCTCGGCTTCCGAACATGCATACAGAATTTTGATTGGTCAATTTTTGTATAAAAAGCTTTGACGTTATGAAAAATTTAGCAGAAATTGTCAAAACGCTACTCCTCATTAACCGCTTTACAGATTGCAACCCTAGTTGGCTGGACATAAATTGTCAAAATGCATATTCTCCATGACCACTTGGTGGATTATATCCAAATTTGGCAGAAGGATTCTGTAGTAGTTGGCTCTAGAACTTCTATTCAGAATTTTTTTTTATAATTCTGTGCTTAGCAACAACCGTCATCAGATGAGATATTTTGACAGTTTGCCTCAAAATTAGATAATGGTATACAGGCAACCTGCTGAATATTTTGAAAAGTTTTGATAGATAGATAGATAGATATGTACATACTCAGTATATTTTATAGGCAGCCTTTTTTGACATAGTAGCGGCCTTCTCTGCTGGCAGCCCTTATTGCCATACACTGTCCAGGATACTGTTACAGGCCCTTGGCCCCCTTGTTGATAAGCCTTCTAAATTTATTTTATGTTTGAAGTCAATCATCAGAGTTCATTGCTGTCATGAAGTCGGGATTCATGGTTGCATTGCAGCCACATTTCTGGTATTACATTTGGCTCCTCCCCTGGGGTAGTGAACGTGGTCGATTGCTATCACACGCCATCGACCAAACAATCTAGTTATCACTTACTTTCCATCGTCAGATAGATCCAAGTTATCAGAGATTGTAACCCACAGCCTATAATTTTTCTTTTGATCCCTTCCAGGGTTGTTAAATCTTAATGTATGATCACACAACCTCCTTTATAAAATTTGAGCAAAATCTGACCAGTTTGTTTCCGATATATCCATAGATTAAAATTTGTTCATTCGTTCATTCGTGCGTTCGTTCATTCGTGCGTCCGGGCGTTCGTTCGTTCATTCGTGCGTCCGTTCATTCGTGCGTTCGTTCATTCGTGCGTTCATTCGTGCGTCCGGGCGTTTGTTCGTATGTGTGTGGGTGTGTGCTCGTACATCCGTACGTGTGTGCATCTATACTTGCGTGGGTGTATGTGTATGTGGGTGTGGGTGCATTAATTCGTGAGTACATTAGTGCCTGGGTGTGTGCGTGCATGCATTCGTGCGTCCGTTCGTGCATGCGTTCATGCATGCATTATTGCGTGCATTCGTGCATGTATTACTGTGTGCATGTATTATTGCATGCATTCGTGCATTCGTTCAGATGCGTGATTGCGTGCGTGCGTGCGTGCGTGTATGCGTGTGCATTCGTGTGTGTGATTTCTCTATAATGTAGGATCAATCCCAGCCTTTACCTGTTAAAGCGACCTACTGATCAATTCACTTTACCCCAACTTGGTTTTTGTCCAGATCACAGCCAAAGTCTGGAAATTCTTGTTTAGGTTATGTTGCTTGTTTTACTGTCGTCTAATAGTACACAACTGTCAAAGCGTCATGAGATTAGTTCAACCAATCAGATTTGCCATTGATGGCTTTTCCAACAATATCTCTGCCAATCAAAGATAACGAGGTTAAATATATACGCGATGACGTCATCAGAATGGAATGATGTTCCAGTTCAAGACGATTGTCCATTCGGCATTAGATATATTGAGATTTTCACTATAAAAACGCAGAAATTAGACGAATCCGGCGAAGAAACACTAAATTAAATACATCTGATAAATCCAGCCACAAATTGACGTAAATAAGTTAAAATCTGCTGTACGAATCGTTCAAAGTTTGCTAAGCACGCGAGATACATGTACGGAGAAAACATGTACTGATAAGCGGGTCTGCCTAGACTAGGAACCGAGTACCCGTTTGCTTCTAGCCATAGGACTCGTCGAAAGAACTGGAGAACCGCGGTTGGAATTGACGGCGCGTTTAATTTATCGTAAAATTTTCAAACGCTACCAAACGCATAGGGCAAAATGTTAAACCCGTCATTCAAAATGTCAAACCCGTAGTGTCAAAATTTAAAATCGTCAAGATAAAATTCAAGATGCGTATTGAGATTTTACCAAATGTGCTATGTCTAAATAAATCACTACGAGAAAATGACGCCATATAGACGAGTTTTAAACAAGCTTTAGGATGCGTTTAAGTAAAGCTAACTAAGATCTGTACTGTATCTGTGAATAGCTGCATGATTTTACGATTACAATATATATATACATGTATATATATATATATATACATATATATATACATATATATATATATATATATATATATATATATATATATATATGGATATAATGGGGGGCATAGCACCAATGTGTAGAGTTTTATTGAGACAGGATGAAACTTTGGTGAATTTGTAAACCTTTAATATTGTTCTAATTCTTGGTGCAAAGTCTAAATGAAGTAAAATATGGCAAAGATTTGACAGTTATATTCCTTATTGGAAACTTGGATGCAATGCTTATAAAACAAATCTATAATGTTTTATTGAGCTCAGATAAGCCCTTGATGAATTAAATGTTCATTGAAAAACTTTAACACGAACAATAGCCTAATTCATGCAGTTTGGATCGCTATGTCAAGCCATCATGCACTCCGCACAGGACTTCACAAAGATCAGCTACGTGTGAGCAAATTACGGTTCATTGTATCGAAATTACTTCGACTGGAAGCAGTCGCTGTCTTATATGCAGCAACAGCTCTAAGTCAAATTAATTTCAAAATACATGTGTATTCAACAGTCTGACTGATATTTAGTAATAATATTACAAAATTCAATATGAGTATTCTCCGACCCATGCCACCCCCTCCCCAACCCCACACCCAATGTCAAACATTGGAGCATGATTTTATGCACCAATAAAAACCACATATCATTATATTCTCTAGAGCAATACGATACAGCTTAGAAATAACCTAAAATGTTTCCAAAGCAAAATTTTTTGAACACTAGATGATACAAATCAAATGCCAACACCCCCACCCCCATTTATCCGACTGGGTTACATGGATGAATGCACTGACGAGAGGATAATGATTATGAAAATAAACTATAATGAAAACAAGAGCTCCGCAAACGGCGCATAATACCCCGCCATGATGGCAAACCAATGAATGAGAGCTACATGTGTAAAAGAAAATATTTATTTTTACTCAGACCCAGACCAGTCATCCTTAGGAAGCGTCAAAGCGATCCGTTAAACGGTCAAGGCGGTATTGTCCGTAAACCAATTTTCAAGATGGCCACCGCTGACTAGCAGCCATATTGGATTTCGGATTATCATAAATTTCGATAAGTTTCTTCACCAGACATATTCCAACGACACTATGAAGTGATCTGATAAGTGGTAACGGAGATATCATCCAGAAACCAACTTTCAAGATGGCAGACCGTGGCTGGTGGCCATCTTGGAGTTCGGATCATTGTCGATTTCGATAGGTTTCTTCCCCAGACCTAGTCCAACCACTCTATGAAGTTTCAAAGCGATCCGATAAACGGTAACAGAGTTATCATGGCTGCCGGCCATCTTGGATCATCATCGAGTTCGATATGTTTCTTCACAACAACTAGTCCAACAACCCTATGAATTTTCAATGCGATCCGACAAACGGTAATGGAGTTATCATCCGGAAACCACTCTGCCACCCGCATGCCCGCCTGGATGGCATCATTACATAATAGCCCGCCAAATTTTGTGCAAATTTTATCAAGCTACTCCAAGCAAAAGTAGTTATGGAATGACAACCCAGTTTGCACAGCTGGATGGACACATGGTCAGAAAAACAGGTGGGTAGACGGATTGAATGACTGACCCACAAAATGACATGCATTTCCCTGCTACCCTCACCACCCTTCCCATTAACTTTTGTCAAGATACTTCAAGCAAAAGTAAAATTATCGAATAAAAACATAAAACTTGCACAGATAGACGGACACAGCGTTAGAAAGACGGATAGATGAATGGATGGACAGACTGTCACTGACTGACCCACAAAAAAAGGTGCATTTCCCTACTACAATAGCCAACCTTCACATGAAGTCTTGTCACAATACTTCAACCATAAGTAAAGTTAGCGAACGAAAACACAAAATTTGCATGAGCAAACAGTCTGAATTTGCACAAACTTAGAAAGACAGATGAATGAACTGACTGATCCACAAAATAAGGTGCAGTTCCCTATTACCATAGCCAACCTTCCCATTAAGTTTTGTCATGATACTCCAAGCAAAAGTAAAATTAGCCAACTGATTCCCTCTGTTACATGTACCTATATGATACTCATAATTTTAAGCCTAACTCTATAGCTGGATATAAGTCAGCCTTAATGACTGTTATTCCATGCTTGTCTAATATGGGAAGTGATGAAATGTCTAGTTTAAATACATGTACTTTAATTAAAGGAATTGTGAATAGCTTCGTTCATGAATAACCCTCTTGCTTTGACGATTTTGAAACAAGACAACCAAGGGGCCTGTATTGTTTACCTGGAACATAGGCGTTTCAACCATCGGCTATAAGTAGAACCATGACCAGAATTGCAACAAGAACACAGTGGCCATGTTACCTTACGTACATGTATCAACTTTAACAAACATTAACAGCCCTTAGTTCCTAATGTACCCCCAAAGTTTGGCCTGATCCGTTAAATGGTTCTGGAGAAATTGTTTTCGCAAACAGGTCATCCAAGCATACCAAAGCATAAAAAATGGCTAATTAAGTTCCCTCGAACAAACTTGGTTCAGCTGTTTCCTCCAGACGATGTTATACGAGTTTTGAATCAATCCTGTAAGCCATTTTGAAGATTTTTAAACGCATTAAAAAAAATCAGCCAAAATCCAAGATGGCCACCGTACAAATTGGCTGACCGGTTGCATTTGAACAAACATGTATCTCTGTGCCCAAAGAATACTTTCTGTCAAATATTCTTGAAATCGGCCCAGAGGTTCTCTTAGAAGAAAACATAAAAAATGTCCTATTGCTTTAGTATGGGAACATTTGGTGAGAAAGATTTAAAAAGCAAATATGAAATCAGAATAACCAAAAGCCTATATGAAACCAATTTTGTCTTTGAAATCCATAAAAAAAAGAAGAAAATCCAATATCGCCGCCAAACCTGCTACATTTTGATTGGCCCACGGCGGCTCTGTTTTTGGTGCATCAACATCTCTTGAACAGTTTAATGGCTATTACAGTAGTCCCTAAGCATTTCTTCAAAATTTCGGCCTGCTCTGGAGAAGACATTATTTTCGAGAAAACTAGGTCATTCAAGATGGACACCAAAGCCTTCGGCTAATCAAGTTCCCTTGAACAAACTTGATTCAGCTCTAGGCCTAGATGCCATTTCAATTTCATGAGTTTGAATCGATCCCCTAAGAGGGGTTTTTCGCAGAAGATTTTTAAAGACATTTCTAACTCGGACAAAAGCCAAAATGGCTGATGGGCTTTGTTTGAACAAACTTGCATCTTATGGCCTAAAGATGATTCCTTCCAAATTTAGTTGAAATGCATCCCGTCGTTCTTGAGAAGTCGGATGGATGATGGATGGCCAGACACCATGACCTAACCTTACTTGACCTTTCAGGCCAGGCAAGCTTAAAATACAGTCAGTCTTTTTTTGACTTACAGATGAACATCCAATAAGCAAATATTTATTTTCTTGAACAAATTTGACCAGTAAAAGTTTAATATACTGATTGTTACCTTCCGCCTCAATATCCCATATCTTCAAGTTGCTTTGGTCATCTACAGAAACCAAGTGTTTGCCAAATGGGAGCAATAAGTGGACATCATTCTCATGACCTTTGTAAATATGGATGACCTACGGACAGATAGGTGAAAATATGACAGTAACCGTAAAACAAAATTAGTGTCAAGCAAGATATTAAATTAGCATATGTACATACATGTACAGTATTTCAAATACTTACGTAGATGTAACATAAGTATTTGTATTTACATTGTACATGTACATGTAAATACTTTGCAAAAAACAAGTATTTGTTAAGATCCAAAGTATTTTTTATTAAATTTCGTATTTAAAACATTAAAATTATTTAACCTAGCCCTGATGTATACTTATTTAGGCATGCGTGATTACACACATGTACATGTACTATACCCTTTAAGCCCTCAAAACAATTTCAGTTTCATATTGAAAATGTCCATTTGCAGACCAAGAAAATATTTTTGAAAATTTACCACTCGGCACTGGAATGAAATTTTCAAAAATACTCTTCTCCGGGTCTGCAAATGGACATTCCTCAAGACCACTGCTAAAGCCATTTTTGGCCAATTTGAGGGTTAAAGTTGCAACACAACATGTACATGTAGCATACATAAGTCAAGATGTCTATTAAATGCTGTCACCTGTCTCACAAAGTAAATATGTCGCAACTATAATGTCATACATTGTACACTCAGTCTTGTTATAATTTTGATGATTTTAGCTTTATAATAACAATAATACAGGTAATCACTAAATGTGTTATTTGATTAATCGCTGAAGCCTGTGTAATTGCTGGTGGAGTTGGAATAGAGGAATACAGTTTTAGCTATGCCCTACCCATCTCCAGCTAAGCTCCACCCGCGCTGTTCCCGTGTTGGCATTGATCGATCCCTGAACTCACTGACTATCAATTTCCAGAAAACTCTAATTTTCACCTTCATTGTCCCATATGGTCAAAATAAAAAATAGTTTCGTTTCTTGTAAACCTCCCAGGTGAAATTTTTCTTCTTTTCCACCCAGCTGAAAATTTTTCTACCCAACATAAATGTTAAAACATCCATACATTTGTCAAACTATACAAATTACAATGTTTTTAATACCATTTGTATGCAATGTGAATCCCTTTTGCTAATTGCGTCATGAAAAACATGACAAATTTGGCAATTACAACCATATTCAATGGACACATAGTCAAAGATATGGAAAAAAACTTATTGAAAAAAATGAATTTCCTCCCTCCCTACCGACATGACTGAATTCTTTTTTCCCACATTTTTTTCAGGAAACAAAATCTTTTTTATGGATGGTTCAAGTAACTTGGATTTAAGATACATGTACATTGAGAAAGCTAATTTGTTCAATCAACCATTGATTTTCCAAAACAAAAACCATGCATGTCTAATACAGTACATGCAGAGAAATATAAATTTAGATGCATAATATAAAATATTTGTATTCAATGTTATTTTTCCGGAAAAATATTTTTGCAGAAAACTTTCCTAAAATTGAACAAATATGTGTATATTTTGAACCATAATATATATATATATATATATTGTGTGTGTGTGCGCACGAGTGCGTGCATGTGCACATGTGCATGCGTGTGTGTGTGTGTTGCATGAGTGTGCATGTGTGCGTGCGTGCGTCATTGCATCATCCATGATTCCATGCAGCTGGTGTACAGTTGAACCCAGAAATAAGGTAACAGTACACAGAATTAATATTTTCTTCAATTTTGAATGATATGCAAAAACTTTCCTGTTGAATATTTTGAACACAATTTGCTAGGAAGCCATTGCTGCCAAGCCATTACTGCCTATAGCAGCAATAGCTTTTTTCAAGCAAATTGGGTTCAAGATATTTAACAGCATTGTTTGGAAATTTGTTATTTCTGAACTATAGTGATAGTGTAACCTGATGCAAGCCATTTCAGCCATGGCAATTGATGACACAAATCTAAATCTATTAACTTATATTAGTAGCAAAAGCATCGGTATTAATGCAATAGGGAAATAAACATTTGCAATTGCATCCTTAGGTGACCAGAAAATTTTCCGGAAAAATACCTTGGTAAATTTTCCGGAAAATATCCTTTTTGAAAAATTTTCAGACACACAACACTAGTATTCATAACATAAGTTTAATCGCACAAACCTGCTTTCCACGTTTAAATGCACGAATGACATTGCAACAGGCAGTAAAAACATACCAGGCATCGACACATAGGCAGCTAATAGCATCTGGATGACTGTCACCTAATTAACGATAAACACACATAGAATAACAAGAGCTATTCGAGATCACAGACCCTCGTACTCTCATTTTTTCAGTGTAAAAAGTTTTCGGATTTTATTAACTTTTTCAGATTTTCAGAGTTTTATTTTCCAATTATGCAAAAAAAAGGTGGAATCCCAGTGAATTTTCACACCTTTTTAAAAGTAAAATTTGAGCAAAATCGGACAATAGATTACGAGACATCGAAAGATCCAGAAGTTAGTCCGACTCGGATCTGGGTTGTTTTATCACGATAATAACCAACGTCTGATAATCCTCTTGGATAGCAGGTTCATTCATTGTGTTAAAATTTGAGTCAAATCAGATCAGCAGTTTTTTAAATACATCTCCGGGTACACATATGGAGAAACTAGAGGAAAAAGCCATTTCTTCCAGGCATGCCAGGGGGGGGGGGGGAAATTGGGGCTGTAAAAACTAGAGAAAAAGACACGCATCAGAAGAAACTGTCAATCATAGTTTTAATGCAGGCCTACAGTACAGTAAAGTTAAGAAATAAGATAACATTGTTTCCAAAACACAAACAGATACATGTTAGTTAGTACAATTTTTAAGATGGGCATAAAAAATATTCTGTTGAATATTTTGAACATCATTTGATTGAAAGTCATTGCTGCTTTAGGCAACAATGTCTTCCAATCAAATTAAGTCTAATATATTTTAACTGTACAATACAACATTAACCCGTAACCCTCAAATTTGTCAAGAAAATTTCAACTTTCTCCAAATGTCCATTTTCAGACCAAGACTATTTTTGAGAATTTACCACTGGAATGACTGGCTCGTTTACCAAGCCAGTCATATTCTGCTGGTAAATTTTCTAAAATAGATTTCTCTTGTTCTGCAAATGGCCATTTCTCAAGACCACTACAGATGCCGTTTTTGGCTGATATGAGTGTTTAAAGGGTTAACCATACCTGTACCTCGTACATTTGTATAACAGGGTCAATTCACCTGCAGAATGAAATTACATACATTTTCCAGACCTACATTTATGCGTAATTATCAATTCCGATGTCTTCAAATACTGTCCAGTTTAAACATGTTAAAACCATGAGATTTTACTGAAAAATGTCCAGATTAGTTGCAGAGATCACGAATAGTTTTAATATTATCTCCATTACATAACATACATATGCGTACATCTTGCAAGAGAATCAAGCTAGACAATATTTAAAATTTCCATACTTTTTCAAAACATGAGCAGAAAATATTGAATTTACCAAACATGTTCAAGGCATGGTTTCTATAATTCCATGCATTTGTCAGCCTTCTCTACTTTTGTAAAAACTCTGAACTAAGTGTGGAACATAAATAATTCACAAAATTATGAGTGACTAAGTAAATGCCTGATTATCATACTTACTAATACTGATGATGCCCAGCCGAGAACACTGAAAAACAAACACATTAAAAATGAATTCAGGCTCTCTCAAAGTAAGATAATAAGTTATAATTCGCTAAGTTTCTCTGTGTCAAATTTGTTATCTAAAAGTTTCTAACTATATGTATACACCTGTGCAAAAGTTAAGCACCAGCAAAAACAATAGAACGTAGAAACATGATGGTACAACTAGGCTGCCATACTTTTTGTCCCCGCGTTAGCTGACATAATTCCAAGTACGAAATGCACATGCATGCATGACTTCACGCCGATTGATGTCCGTGCGTGGCGGGAAACAGCACACGTGTTCAGTTATGTAAAAGTCCAGTTTGAGGTGTAGAACATTACATACAGATTTAGGCGACAAGATTAGGAATTTTGTGTTCATGACCGTGGTTTATTTGTACAGAGAGAATTAGCTCTTGATTGTGAACCGCTATGGCAAGACGAAGGTTAAGTGATCGTGTGAAATGGCAAATCATAGGCATGCATACCACTGGTATGTCATGCAGAGAGATTGGCAGACAGCTGAACATTAACCATACTGTAATCAGTCGTTTGATTGCAAAACATGGGCAAACTAACGAGGTGAAGGACAGGCCTAGATCTGGAAGACCGAAGAAGACTACTGCCAGTGATGATCGAGCCCTAGTACGCCTTGTTAGGAGATCTCCATTCACCAACAGCAGAGTGCTCAGCCAGCAATGGGAAATGCGCAATAGAGTGTCAATGTCTACCGTCAAAAGGAGACTGTATGCTGCTGGCATGAAAGCTAGGAGACCTGTCAGACGTCCTCTCCTCACTGCACACCACAAAGAGGAGCGTCTGAGGTGGTGCAACGAAAGAAGACACTGGAACATGAGATCCTGGAGACGGGTACACTGGTCCGATGAAAGTCGGTTCCTGCCACAGATGGTCGAACTCGTGTATGGAGGCCCAGACGCACGGCGTACGACCAACGTAACATCATGGAAGAAGTTCCATTTGGTGGAGGTTCCGTTATGATATGGGGGTGCATCTCATTTGATTGTAAGCTGGATCTGTTGACTGGTACAAAATGGACAAAGATATCAAGATTCCATACTGGATAGAGTTGTGGTCCCTCATTTTGTAAATCATGCACCTGGAACCCACCCTATATTCATGGATGACAACGCCCGACCACATCGTGCTAGAGCTGTGCATGAATACCTCCGCCAGAATGCCATCGAAACCCTACCATGGCCAGCAAGGAGCCCTGACATGAACCCTATTGAGCATATCTGGGACATTCTGGGAAACATGGTGAGGAGGGATCCTCCTGTGCAGAACCTACAGGAATTAACAGACGCACTCCATCTTGAATGGCAACGAATACCACAATGGCGTATCAGTCGGTTGGTGACCAGCATGAGACGTCGTGTCCAGGCCGTCATCCAGGCACAAGGTGGATATACCCGGTATTAATAATGACAGTCTCAAACTCGTGCACAGATGTTAAACTTCGTTTTCAGACACCATTAATGACAATCTAGCCACGTGTGTCAACTGTAGGGCAATAGTTGTCAGTTGTGTAAACGTAACCATATTCAGGCCTCGTTTTCAAGTTCAAACAAAAACATACAGTGTTTCCCCACCATCATAATCAGCATTCCTCTAGTTGCATTATTACCTCTTGCACTAAGATGGATGGGTACATAAATGTTTATGCTATTGCTTTCTTCATAGCACATGAATATACCCTCGCAGGTGCGTAAAAATAGGGTGGTGCTTAACTTTTGCACAGGTGTATATATGTATGCACATGCATGGTGAGTGTGTGATACATGTACAAAAAATGTACATGATATTTTGAGAGTAAAATTTTTGAAAATTATGACATAAAATACAATGTAGGTATAACGTATACATATAAAATAGATGATCCACTCCACTCTCTGTGTAATGCAACTCCTCTGAAACCGGTGGATGGAATTCAAACAAATTTGGTAGGTGATTATGGAGTGCAAGAGGACATTTACATTTGGCTCTGCCCCCATGTATGGGCTGTGGGAAAGGTGGTGAACATGAGGCTGTGCTATGATGCGTCATTGACTGAGCACTCTACAGCTATCACTTACTTTCCATCCAGGTAGATCAGATTTTTAGCTCACCTGGCCCAAAGCCTAAGGGCCAAGTGAGCTCATACCATGGCGGTCATCCGTCGATCAAATCGAATCTCCTCCTTTAAGCGTAGACTGATTTCAACCAAATTTGGCTGGAACAATCTTGTGGTGGTAGGCTCCAGAATTTCTATTCAGAATTTTGATTGAACAATTTTTTTTTGGTGGTGGTGGAGGGGGGGGGGCATTTTGGATTTTATTTAGAATTATCCATCATGTCTATTTAGATGCAAATGATTCAAATGCCAATGGCCCATGTGAGAGTCACAAGCCCTCGGGCCTCTTGTTAAAGCACCACAATGTTGTCGAGTACTTGATGTTTATCTATAATATTAGGAACAAGGGTAATCAGAGATAGTAAACTACCCCCATAACGTTTTTGTCACAATTTCAATTTTTTTCCCGATGTCATACAAGGTTGTTAAATCTTAATATACGATCACACCATCCAGTGAAAATTTGAGCAAGATCTAACCAGTACATGTAGTTTCCGAGATATCCATGGCTTAAAACTTCAACCAAATCTGGATCCAGGGTTTTGTCAAGATCACAGCCAGTGGTTGTAAATCCTTGTTTAGGTTATGTTGCTTTGTCTTATACCACAACAAACTTTTATACATTTCCGGTAAATTACTTACAATGACAAACCAAAACTCTAGAGCTGATAACCCTAGGATCTTCTCAGCCAAATCTGGTTGCAATTGGTCAAAATGGTAAGAAAAATTATTTGAAATTTCTGGTTAATTTTCACCCAAAATATAGACCAATCAAAATTCTGAATAGAAGTTCTGGAGCCTACCAGTATAGGATCCTTCCAACCAAATTTGGTAGAAATCGGCTTAACCAATCATGAAAAATAAGCTGAGAAGTTTTTCTAAAAGACACGATTCATGAACTGGTCATTTTCGGTTCCAGGGCATTTTTTGAAATTTTGGATGTTAGTTCTTAGGGTATATACCAACAATAGCAAGCATAATTTCATCAAAAATGTGATTATTAAACAAGCTACAAGCACAATACTAACACAAAAATTCTGCAGAATTAAATGTCTCATCTGTCTCCTGTTTGTCACAGTTACCTTGACCTTTGACCTTCTGCTCTCAATGTTATCATGCTGCTTGGTAAACGCAAAAACTTAATTCTGAAATAACAAAGTTCTGTATCAAGGTCACAGTGACCTTGACCTTTGACCTTGTGACCCAAACATCATCAGGCGGCTTCCTATCATTATAGGTAACCATGTAGCCAAGTTTAGTTGCAATAGGCATAACTAACCCTGAAATATAAGCTGAGAAGTTTTGCTAAACGCAAAAACCTAATGTTGAAATAACAGAGTTATGTATCAAGGTCACAGTGACCGTGACCTTGTGACGCCAACATCATCATAATGTACTTATTATTATTATTATCATGCTGCTTCCTATCATTATAGGTAACCATGTATCCAGAGTTGCCCTTATGCGTCCTTTTGCGCGTATATACGCATAAAAATGGCAGAGGGACGCATACAAATTAACCCTCTGCGTCCCCGAGGACGCACGAGGGATGCAGTGGAAAAAGTGTAACGGAAACTGGTAACTTTGGTGTGTGCTTAATTATCGATTATATTATCGTGTGTGTATATTTATTTGTGCATGTTTTTACTTTAAAAAATATACCTAATGTATTGTGTGTTCAATAAAAACGAACTTACTGCGTTGTTTAAGACTATGATTTGTTGTATGTTTTCTTGCACAACTCAAAGTTGTTAATGCCCATAAATCAGGTTCAACCACCACATTTAATTTTAAAAAAGTCCTTCCCAAATCATCCTTAGTATTCCATTTGATCTAATTTTTTTATAAGTAATGAGTTTACAAGCCCGATGTTAGTCGCCTTGTTTGGCCTACAAATTGCAAAAATACCCGCCATGTTTCTGTCTGTTGTGCTAATCGTCAGTATGACGTGCCAGTGTTTGATTGGATAACAGCGGAATCGCCCTCTAGAGGAACTCACGCTTGAGAAATCCAATACAACTGATCAAGTGTATACAAACGTGTCTGGGCGTCTTAACCCTTTCACAGATCAGAACATTGGACAGATCACAAAGTTGTTAACACTAATCTGCTGAATATTTTGAAATTAATTTGCGCATGCCTACTTGCCTAAAGCAGCAACGACTTACAGGCAAAATATTTGTTTCTATTTACTTATCAAAATATCTAAATGGATGAAGGAATATATGGAAGATATTGTGATATCTTTTACATTTGAATGGTCATTTGACGGATTAGCGGCGATGTCTTTGTATTGCTGTTTGAATAACGGTATCAATACGCGCTATAGGCCGTCTTTTATTTAGCAATAGCGGCTGATTGATTGACTGATGGATTAGTGTTTTATAATGTTTAGCAATACTCGAGCGTTAGGTGTTCCCAATTTCTCAACTAAAAAGCTCATCCCAGCAGCGATGTTCATCGATCTACAGGTAGGCATGCGTTAAAATATTGATTTTTTTCCAAACAGCGTGTAGCTCAAAGCTCTCCCATACAAGCGTCCTTATTGGATACACGCTAATGCGTTATCTATGCTTCAACCAGTCAACAATCGCGTTACATAGTTACTCCCTATGAATTAGACATATCCGGTTATTAGCTGATATATTTTCACTAATTACGCAGTTTAATCTGATTTATACAGATTATGTTTGATAAATTATTGTTTTGTCTGCTCTTAACCTATGTATTCCACTATATTTGGTCATTCCAGTTAAATTATAAAAAATATGCGCGCATTATATCGAAGTAGGTCAAGTAGTCCTTGAGCAAACTCGCCCCTGATACTCGTAATTTTTCAATTCGTCCAAAGCCAAGTTAGGGTTTAATAGAAAAATTAATGCAGTGGTCTTTGCTAATTACTAATGTCGTGGTCTTTGGAAATGTTAATCATACAAGGTTGTCAATGTAGGTTGGTTGGTTTATCAGACAACAAACAAGTACAGTGCTTTAAGTTATTGTGTATTGACATGCAGTTCAAATGTTATTAGTTAAGTATACATGGGCCACTTCAATAGATCAATTTTAGCCACCATTGTAGATCACAGAATACATATTTTTCAAAATTTACCACTGGAATGACTGGCACTGTTTTCAACATGTTTAATAAAGTGCTGTATAATTAGATCAATGTGTTGTGTTTATTTTAAGAAAAAAACATGGGACCCCCATATTTCAGATGAGGACCCAATGGGACCCCCAGATTTTACAGTGGGACCCCCAAATCTGAGGGTGTGGGGTCATTGGGACCCCCAAAAATCAGATGTTGTGGGCAACACTGCATGTATCCATGTTTAGTTGCAATAGGCTTAACTATTCCTGAAATATAAGCTGAGAAGTTTTGCTATTAAACGCAGAACCTTAATGTTGAAGGCGGCGCCGCCGTCGGAAAAGTGATACCTATTTGTATGTCTCGCTTTCTCTGCGTCGCATGCGAGACAAAAAATTACATTGAAATAAGTGGAAAGCAAGCTACTGTAATGCTCGATTTCTCTGTATTCACATTTTTCACTTTAAACTGAACTTTTCAAACTGATTATTTGTAAAATACTTTTAGGATTAACAGCCAATATATTGGGCAACAACATACTGCAACTATAACGGTATGGTATATCACTCAAGCATGTTTCAGGAGTAGAAATTTAAAAGCCATATGCCCCCGGATACAAACATTTCAGATAAACATTAGAGCTGGGCGGTCTGACGCTAGTACCGTGAGGACCGCGGTATACCGTGAACCGATACAGTGAACATTGACATTTCCAAATACCGTGAATACCGTCCATAATGTTTGAGCAATATTTGAAAAATATATTCATAAAATCTGACTTGACCAAGGGTAAATAAGTGCTAATAGTGCCAAAAATACAGGCATCCCTAACTATTAGCCGAGTTCAGGTGAAAGGGTTGTTGTAAAAACAAACGTCAAGACGTCAATTACAAAATAATGACAGGCAGAATTGTATGTCAAACGTACGTCTTGAAAGTCTCACGGTAAAATTGCTTTATTTAAAACATCTAGACTCATTCTCTGGCCATCCGCCGGTAATAATTACACTATAATATATTCCCTATTCCTGTTTCTATTATTTGTAATTTATTACTCCAAGCATTTTGTCAGCGAACAAACACGCTAGAATAACAAAATAGACCGTGGGAAAATACATTACTATGCTGAATTTATTAATGAAAATTTACTAAAACGTAGTATTTGCTCACGCAGTTTTGATCACGTGCTAATTTTTTATCAACGAGCAGCGTTGAAGTCGTTATTTTTTTATTTTTCTGTCTTGTTTTAAATTTCTTTACGGATTAAATCCAGTTTAAGTAACCACACCTAAAAATTATAGTGTTTTAGTTTTTGTAATTCATTTTTCAACTGGCTACACGTCGGAAGTTCGTGGAAATAGCTTTTTACACGCATTGATCATGTGAAGCATGGGGAGTAACGAGTCTGCACATCGGGTACTCGGTAATTATTCGAAGATTTGGAATCGGCTATATTCAATGTCGTGTTATATGTATGTGTATAGGCCTGTTTTCGCGAGTAACAGAATATACGACTCCAACAGAAATAAAAGCGTACAACACTCGCCCCGTTTAAATACTCGTGGATTTTGTCTGGACTCTGTTTATCAAAGCGCTCGACTGCCAAAATAAAATTTACCGTTTGCTGGTCGCACGCATTAATAGCAAGAACAATCCAGATTGAAAATAGTGCACCCCAATGTCTCAAACAGCGCGTTATAGTTAGTGAGTCGACCACACCCTTTGACCGATATTCCCGTGAATGATATTACGTCAATAAAAATAGTGACCTAATAAAATCGTGAAACTAAACAGTCGCAATAGCCATGTTTTTCTTCTCTAAATCAGGAAGCCGATTTATTTATTTTACCTATATTTGCCGTTGATTGGAGATGGAAGTGAAAAGGAAATGGAAAAAATTGTTCTAATTTCGTGGCATGCCTCAAGCTCAGATGACGGTATACCGTGGTATTTTTTCATGGTACCGGTACCGTCATGTAAATATCAATACCGCCCAGCTCTAATAAACATACATGTACATCAAGAATGGAACTACATGTAATGTTAATTATAAAGGACAATATTTTAGAAAAACTAATCAATGGAAAATGAAATCCTGACACTGCAACTCGCCTTAGAGAAAGATAGATTTATAAGTGCAGGTTCAATTCCATCCAACTATTACGCCGGGGCAAGAGAATTTTGGTGAATTTTAAGTTATTCAAGGGAGATAACTCAGGAAAATATGGATGAATTTCTTCAAAATAGAATCATAGCACTGCTTCTTCAAGTAATATATTCAGTGACAAAGGAATTGAGAGCACAGGTTCCAAATTCTTCAAGATCTGGCACGAACAAGACAATTTTAATGAATTTTAAATATTTCATGGGAGATAACGACCACAGACATCCCACCCGGGTGGTTGGTCTGTCATTTTATCAACTGCACATAGACATACTTATCGTTCAATCACTACTTGCTAAATAAATCTACTTCCATTTAGCGCCGGAAAAAGATTTCTAATCTTGCATTTAATGCCTTCTAATCCAAGAACCACAACTCTCTATTCCAGTCCAGGTTTCTGGGTGGAGTAGATTCCCTTAATTTCAATCAAACAGAGACTTGGCATCATAGCTAAACTGTAAGAGTTGTGTTGACATCTTGAAATGATTGTCAAAGATGGATGGACCAACAGACTGACATACATACATTCTATAGATGCATGGATGTACAGGCATACGAATAGCACATGCACATCTTCAAGTGGTAAGGAGAACCTGGGATGGTAACCGACTGAAAGCCATTGCGAGACTAAGCAGTCCTGAGTAACCCGCTCCCACTCTTGCATGTGGAAGGTCAGACGACCTCCCATGGGTCCACCTAAGGATTGATGTGGACCCGAGAATTGCAAGAGCTGCACTGTCTCCGGTGGATGTCCCAGCAGCACTGGTGTGATCCCTGTGGGTGCCGACCCATCAGGCTCGGCTCCCACGACCAGAACCCTGCGCTCCTCTGCCAGCGCCACACGCACCTCAGTATGCGGGCTGCTCGATGGGCTGCGCTGGAGGAGCCTGCGCTTCCCCCCTAGCTGGCTTGGTGGTTGGCCTCTGATAAGGACACCACCCCCTCTAGCCTGCTGAGGGTGTAAGGCAGGGGGGGGCCTGCACGAACACGCTCCCTGCGGAGCACCTCAAACTGCTCATGCAACACCCTCTGGTTATTAACCAGGCTTACAGTTTGTTGGAGGTGCAGGCATCCTTCACCTCCAAACAACCCTGGACCTGACATCGATGTCAGAAGAAGCCGATTGTACAGGTCCTGCGAGGGGCACAAATTGTCCAGGGCAAACGTGTGCCCTGCCCGTAACTCCTGGTTACTGATCTCGTCATGCAGTCCAAAGCCAGGTTAATGCCGTCCTGGATGGCTCTATGGACTGTAAGGGGAGATGGCTGGCATGCCATGGATGCCGCTACTACCCCCTGTAGCAGCTGGGAAATGTGCGAAAGTGTGAATTTTTGCCTGCGCTACCTACCAATGTGGGCCAGTGCATGAAAAATGCATTTTCACATGCAGTAAGCGTGCGGCTGAGAAATGCAAGAAATGATTTGCATTTCTTCATGATCAGCGAGACATTACATTGACGAGACATGCCTGCAAATTTGGTTATAAATGGACGCATAGTTTTAATACAACAAACCAAACTTCACTGTTGCTAAACTTTTTTGGCTCAGTATATATCAATTTCAAGGCAACCATAGGAAAAATGTTGAATATGGAAATTAATATCACCATAAAACTGTTGCTGTTTTACTAGGCACCAATGGTTTCCAATCATATAAATTTCAAAATAGTCCACATAATATATGATTTACGTTATAAAGAAATTTGCTTTAGCTAGAAAGGATTTGTTATTGAAAGGGTTAAGTACATGCACAACTCCAATCTAAACATCATAATGACATGCATTTGACTTGGTGCAGTCTTGATTAAAGTAATTTATCATGGAACGTGGCATTTCCGGACTGCTTTGCAAAAACTGTATGTTAGTGTAATTCCGTTACCATGTACAAAACATGGATTTAGTATCTGTTGCGACTTGGTAGAGCCACATTTCTAGGCAGAAAAAACATGACCAATAACCAGTTTTTACAAAACATATTAGCATAGAATTGGTGTATACTTCATCAATAATATCTGAAAACATGTCTTGTAGTCAGAGTTGCCCTTATGCGTCCTTTTGCGAGTATATACGCATAAAAATGGCAGAGGGACGCATAAAGATTAACCCTCTGCATCCCCGAGGACGCACGAGGGACGCAGTGAAAAAGTGTAATGGAAACTGGTAACTTTGCGTGTGCTTAATTATCGATTATATTATCGTGTGTGTATATTTATTTGTGCATGCTTTTACTTTAAAAAATATACCTAATGTATTGTGTGTTCAATAAAAACGAACTTACTGCGTTGTTTAAGACTATAATTTGTTGTGTTTTCTTGCACAACTCAAAGTTGTTAATGCCCATAAATTAGATTCAACCACCGCATTTAATTGTAAACACAATTCCCAAATCATCCTTAGTATTCCATTTGATCTAATTTTTATAAATAATTAATTTACAAGCCCGATGTTAGTCGCCTTGTTTGGCCTACAAATTGCAAAAATACCCGCCATGTTTCTGTCTGTTGTTATAAACGTCGGTATTTGATTGGATAACAGCGGAATCTCCCTCTAGAGGAACTAACGCTTGGGAAATCCAATACAACTGATCAAGCGTATACAAACGTGTCTGGGCGTCTTAACTCTTTCACAGCTCAGAACATTGGACATATCACAAAGTTGTTATCACTAATATGCTGAATATTTTGAAATTAATTTGCGCATGCCTACTTGCCTAAAGCAGCAACGACGTACAGGCAAAATATTTTTTTCTATTTACTTATCAAAATATCTAAATGGATGAAGGAATATATGGAAGATATTGTGATATCTTTTACATTTGAATGGTCATTTGACAGATTAGCGGCGGTGTCTTTGTATTGCTGTTTGAATAACGGTATCAATACGCGCTATAAGCCGTCTTTTATTTAGCAATAGCGGATGATTGATTGACTGATGGATTAGCGTTTATAATGTTTAACAATACTCGATCGTTGTGTTCCCAATTTCTCAACTAAAAAGCTCATCCCAGCAGCGATGTTCAACGATATCGTCGATCTACAGGTAGGCATACGTTAAAATATTGATTTTTTCCAAACAGCGTATAGCCCAAAGCTCCCCGATACAAGCGTCCTTATTGGATACACGCTAATGCGTTATCTATGCTTCAACCAATAAGCAAACTCGTTACATAGTTATTCCCTATGAATTAGACATATCCGGTTTTCTGCTGATATATTTCCACTAATTACGCATTTTAATCTGATTTATACAGATTATTTTTGATAGATTGTTGTTTTGTCTGATCTTAGCCTATGTATTCCACTATATTTAGTCATTCCAGTTACATTATAAAAAATATGCGCGCGTTGTATCGAAGTAGGTTCAGTCGTCCTTGAGCAAACTCGCCCCAGTTACTCGTAATTTTTCAAAGTCAAGTTAGTGTTTTATAGAAAAACTAATGCAGTGGTCTTTGCTAATTACTAATGTAGTGGTCTTTGGAAATGTTAATCATACAAGATTGCCAATGTAGGTTGGTTGGTTTATCAGACAACAAACAAGTACAGTGCTTTAAGTTATTGTTTATTGACATGCAGTTCAAATGTTATTAGTTAAATATACAATGGTCATTTCAATAGATCAATTTTAGCCACCATTGTAGATCACAGATTCACAGAATACATATTTTTGAAAATTTACCACTGGAATGACTGGCACTGTTTAGAGCCAGTCATTCCAGTGTTAAACTTTCAAAAATAGGTATTTTGGTGATCTACAATAGTGGCCAAAAGTGTTAAGTGCTAAAGGTCAATAAACTATGCATAGTTAATATTCTCTATATATACATTAACATTATTTACACAATGTCATAACTAGTGCTTTCAACATGTTTAATAAAGTGCTTTATAATTAGATCAATGTGTTGTGTTTATTTTAAGAAAAAAAATGGGACCCCCATATTTCAGATGAGGACCCCATGGGACCCCCAGATTTTACAGTGGGACCCCCAAATCTGAGGGTGTGGGGTCCTTTGGACCCCCAAAAATCAGGTGTTGTGGGCAACACTGCTTGTAGTTCTATACACGATGAATAATTAGTTTGCAAAACACTACTCTATTACTTTTTACAGTTGATTATTGATAGTTAAATGTGTGCAAATGGTTCAGTAATTAGTTAAACTGGTCAGGTATGTTACTTTTTTCGTAATTCCGTTACCACTGCCTTTCCAAGAAAATTAGAAAACATTGCAAATGTTGAAGTTTTTACAAAAATCATCATTGCCATTATTAAGTTAACACATGTAGGCAACCTATGGTCTGGGTACTGTATTTTTCATAGAAATTCATAGAAATTCAATTCAAAGTATAGTTAAATAAAGTTCATGTTTTTCTGACGTAATTCTGTTACAACTGCTTTCTTCACTCACCCACACTCCCATATATGTGTTTCCTCTCATTCAATATTTTTCAATGGTGGGTGATGTATCGGGGGACCATTTAAAATGGTCACTCACTGCCTATTCTTTAGGACTACTTGGGAATAAACCAAAATATGTCAAGTTTTTCTTTGAATTGTAATTCCGTTACTGTGGAATTGCCCATAAGCACCCCTTGTCAGTTTCACGCGTCAGCAGAAATAAATTATTGCTATGGAAACATATCTGCAAAGCTACTCAGGAAAGCAACTGGCAGATGTCGTCTGACGCGAAAACTTGGTTGGTTTACATTACTTCCTTGAGATTTTTATCATGGGTCAAAAAAGTAACTGTAATCAGGGTTCCCACACCTTGGGGAGAATATTTTTCCATACTTTTTCCAGACCAAATTAAAAAATTTCCATAGCCATTTAAAGACATTTTAATGGTGGACATTTGGGGAAAATAAAAACTTATTTTTAACATTTTAGGCTTTTAATTGGTTCTATTTTGTACATCATATCACAGTTAAACATGAGAAAACAATGTACATGTATAAGTAAATTTCATAATTAAAAACTAGCAAACAGTTTTAACACTACCCGCTCTGATGGCATTGTGTACCTGGTGTAATCCAC
Source organism: Chaetoderma sp. LZ-2023a (assembly GCA_034401795.1). Lineage (NCBI taxonomy): Eukaryota > Metazoa > Mollusca > Caudofoveata > Chaetodermatida > Chaetodermatidae > Chaetoderma > Chaetoderma sp. LZ-2023a. The sequence goes on from CM067369.1 coordinate 198,384,106, forward strand.
AGCTACCAATATTTATCATCCGCTTCTGATTTTCATCCTCTATGCCCTTTGAAAGACTATCATATGTCTTCCAAATTCTTGTTATTCTTTTAATATTACCAAGTTTATTTCATACTTTAACCGTTATAGAACGCATAAAACCATCTTTGAGCAAGAAATACGTTCAATATACAGGGGAATCTCCATACGCTAGCGAGACCGAGATATCGTCGCCTTCTAATTATCATAATGTAACCAATTCGGCCGGGACAAAATCGCCCAAATGAACAAAAATCTACTGCCGAATGCATACGCTGATTAGGAAATAGTGAATTTATTGCTCAAATTGTTTTAAAAACATTCTCTTCTGTACATATTTATTATTAATTTGGGATATTCACATTCGCGGCATTACAAAACCCGTTTTTATTTGGGAGGCCTCCTTCCAGTCCAGATATAGTTCAGTGGAATGTCTCCAATCACAAGAGTTTAATATGGCCTACCAACATAAGAAGGGATTTAACCTCATGTTATTTCTTACGTTGTTTTGGGTCATTTTATTTTGGTTGGACATATGACTTTGATAATGAATGAAATCATGTGATCGCCGCGATAAAGATATGGAAATACATTTCCGAGTTTTATTTCCCCATTTCACATTTGTATGCCATGAGATTTTATTTTTATTTAGGGAGATTACCATTTTCCATGACTTTTATCAAATCGACAAATTTCCATGACTTTTCCAGGCATGGAATTGAGATTTTCTAATTCCATGACTTTCCAGGATTTCCATGACCCGTGCGAACCCTGTCTACGTGTATCTCTTTAAAATTTACAGATTGTAAAACTACTGTATCTATTTAAAGACACATGATTTGTTGACATCTTCTAAGCAACGCGCATGTGGATCCGTCAAAAGTACGTATCCTCGAAATCACATGACCCTCGAAAACACCTTACTGTTACTGGACGATACAGTAACAATTGTGGTGTAAAAATACTGTATCTATTTAGACACGATTTGTTGACATCACATAAGCATTGTGCTTGTTAGAATGTCAAAAGTACATACCCTCGAAATAACATGACCTGATTGGACGATAGTTACTATGTGTTTACAGTGATAGCATTCAAAGTAATCAAAACTACAATACCACGAAAATACATTGTGTAATTTTCTTACGTTGTATGTATGAAAAGCTCGTCCGACGCATGTTATAACATAATTTTCTTTATGTTTGTTATGATATCTCACGGCTAAAGGCACGTGATTACTGACATAACCCAAGGCTCTGTAACCAGTGAATATTTTACTAGGTGTTGACATTTTCGTTTTCACATGTGCGTTAGCACAATTGCCAGATTATTATCTGGAGCAGCCCTAAAACGCGGAGTGCCGGAACGAGCGCAACGGTCAAATACAGTTACCCAACAGCATGTTACACAATGACAAATCACAATCTACGCAGCCTGGTAACCAAGTACAGCTAAACTCAAACTAAGATTATTTTTAGAGGTGGGCTGAACCCATCCAAGAGGCCACCATTAATATTTACTGCAACTCGGCATGGTCACCAAGATTGAAAAGGCAATCACACCTATTAGAAAAAGTTCAACTCCGAGCAACAAAACTCGTCCTGAAAATCAGAGAGTATAGCTACACGGAAAGACCTGACGCCATAAATCTAATGTCACTGAAATATAGATGGTTTCGAGGAGATTTAATTGAAACATTCAAACTCACCAGAGATCTATATAATGTTGATAAGGCCTACTTTTTCGAACCATCTAATATTACACAGACCAGAGGTCATAGGTTCAAGCTCAACATAAAACGCAGCAACAAAGATATTCGCAGGCACTTTTATCAATGGAGTGGTACCACAGTGGAATTCACTGTCAGCTACGATAGCTGAAGCAACAACAGTCGAACCATTCAAGAACAAAATAGATATCTACTTTAAAGAAAGGACATTTGAATTTGACTGAACATGCCATACGTATACCAGCCCATCACAAAGTCATATTGCAGTTCGGCAAATAAAGGTGGCCTGATCTAGGAGTAGCCTGTGTATAGACAGGAACAATCTCGGTAGCAATACCAATAACCAGTAGATTCATCTCAGCTTCCACGTCCACACATTTGTGGTTGTGTGAAGGGACACTAGCGTAGAGGAGACACGGATAGCGATGAACACAGAAAATGAAAACAACAGCCATAAGACAAACCACGGCCTCCACAAGACAGCATGCAAACAAATACTAGGCGCAGGAGGGTGCAACCATGTGTGTAGGCAGCACACCGCAGCTAACGCGGGGAACACCCATCTGCACCACAGCATTTCCACCAATCAATGCCAACCCTTGCCACTCGGATGTCAGAATTTTAAACCTCAAGTTAAATTAAGAGATGAGCTGTGCTCATTTTCCGGCAAATTTGGTAGATGATGTTGCTGTCATAGACAGCAACATCATCAACCGAAGTGTTGGAAAGTGTTATTGACACAGGAAAAGATAGAATATTGACATCAGAGTGGTAAGGATCAAAGTCTAAAATCTAATGGTTTCGAGGAAACTTAATTAAGCAACGCCAGTCAAATCATTCAAGAACAAACTTGAAATCGACTTCAAGGAAATAACTTTTGAATTAGACTGAGCAAGCCATACTACAACAAAAAACGCTGAGACAATAACAAGTCAATGCCTTATGCCTTGTAAAATGATGATGATGATGATGATGATGATGATGATGATGATAATGAATATCGAAGGGGCAATAGGGAATTGAGTATATTTGAAAGAGATCATGAACAAAGTGGAGGTTCTGCTTGTCCAGGAGCACCATCTCTATCTATTCGAGATTTCTCTCCTGAATAACATCAGTTCAAACCACGAGGTCGTAGCTAAATCATGCGACATGTATGATCCGGTATGTATGATCCGGTCTCACTCAAACAACAATCACACGGATACTGTGGCACTGCAATCTTCTGGTCAAAGGAGATAAACCACCTGGTTGAAACGATTAATGATGGAAGCGACAGAATATGCACTATCCATTTGAACAGCAACCCTCCACTATGCTTCATATCAGTTTTATTTCCCATACAGGGGCTCGCATCTAGTACAAAACTGCTGTGAAATCCTTGACGAACTTAGTGAGCTATATCATTCTACTAGACACATCATCATCATTGTTGGAGATTTCAATGCTTCTCTTACAGAAAGCAGAAGAGACCCATTCGGTCATAAATTGAAAAATGTTGTGCATGACCACAACCTCTGTCAATGTGGGAACCCAGGCAACAAAGACACATTCTTCTCAAAGTGTGGCCACTACTTATCTCAAATCGACTATGTATTCTGCACAGACTACAACCATATATCAGAACTAAGTATCAGCTGTCCAGACGACACGCCTACGAACCTATCAAGACATGTACCAGTCCACATATCAGTTCAAGAAGTGGCTCTTAGAAAGGAAAAGCTCAGTACAAAACCAACTACAATTACTAAAACTTGTTGGAACAAATGTGATTCAACCTACCCTGAAGCTGTACTTGCATAATTAAATCACAACCATCCAATAACATGCGCTGAAGAAATAGGCAATTAAGATCTCGTGTGAAAGCCACTACCTGGCAGGTCCCATGGCACAACTATAGAGCATAAATCTGCAAATAGAAACTGACGCTGTATCCTGTATAGAGCAGCAGCAGAATCCAGAATGAAATTATATGAGCAGATCTCAAGTGCAGCCTTTACCGATTCTCGTCTCTTCTATCGCATTGTGGCAAGACAGCATAAGCAACCAGTACACCATCTGGTTGAACTTGTGATTGATGACGTCCATATTACGAGAGAAGAGGACATCTTAAAAGCCATGTATGCACATTTCTCTAAGCTAGCCAATCCAGAGAACAATGACACATATGATCAGGACTACCATACTATTGTCACAGAAGATGTCCAGTTATTAACAGAAGAAATGAAAAACGATCAGCCACCCATAATACCAATAACTGTAAATGAGATTAAGCAATACATCTCCAAGATCAAAAATGGGAAAGCTTCAGATGAATTTGGTCTTTCTGCAGAACACTTCAAGTACGCTCTGAACTCAGTTGCCCCACTTGTAGACAAGATATGTAGTGCTATGGTGAACCTCAGACACATTTCACCATCACTCAAATCAGGTCTCCTTACAGCAATACACAAGAAAGGCAATCCAGCTCAGTACCTAGACAATTATCGAGGCATCACCATCTCTCCGATCGTCTCCAAAATCCTGGAGCACATGTTACTGGCTCACTCGAAAGATGCCATAGATAAGAACCAAAATGACCTGCAATTTGGTTTGAGTAAAGGCGTCTCCCCCCCACAATGGCATCAGTGATGGTCACTGAAGCTATCCCACAGGCTAAACGTCAACACTCGTCACTGTATGTCACAACTATTGATGCTCAGAAAGCTTTTGACGTTGTCAATCCCGCCTCTCTAATCAGAAAGTACCACAACTATGCACTTTGTGGCACCTGGCTCCATATGAAGACACCCTCATATCAAGATTTAACCACCAGAGTAAGATTCCACAATCAAATCAGCGATTACTTTGATATCAATCAAGGTGTCAGGCAAGGCGGTGTTACCAGTGCCTATGACTATAAGGTGTACATAAATGACATGCTAATCAAACTTGGTCTCTTAAACTCAGGCTTCAATATAGGCACAATAGATCTGGACAGGGTCGCTTGTGCTGATGATATCGTTCTTCTGACAGACTCTCTTAGTGATATGCATCTTAATCTATCCACAGTCGAGAACTATGCAAACTATGAACGGGACAAACTACATCCTAAGAAGACAACTATATCAATTTTTAACTCGAGCATATCAACTGAAATCTGGAATGACATGCGTTGCTGGAAGATTGATAACGTGCCAGTTCCAGTATCTGATGAGTTTGTACACTTAGGTATCAGGAGAAGTATCAATATTACTGCACAAATTTCATCTCTTGTCCAAGATAGAATCATCAAAGGACGTCGTACCCTATACATGATGATGGGAGCAGGACTCCATGAACTAAACCGCCTTCCTCCTCCGCTGGCATATAAGTTATACACAACGTATGTCTTACCATGTTATGCACATGGCTTAGAGTCAGTATGGATAAATCAGAATGAACTAAAAGCCCTGGAGCTATTCCACCGAACGACTTGTGATATATCCAGCATCTCCCAAAATCATGTGCAAATTCGGCCGTATACCGTCTTCTCGGTGCCAGACCATTCGAGGCAGTAATCGATGCATGGTGCCTCACACTGTTTGCTGCTATTGCCCGTACCAAAGGTTCTACCATCGCAAACCTAGCACATAGACCACTGATAGTCAATCGTCGATCAGAGAAGAGTTGGTTCTGCATGGTTGCACTGTTGTTCGAAAAGTATAACCTTGGTAGCCCATTACAGTTCCTGGAGAGTTCCATAAACAAGGCAGCTTGGACCACAAGAGTACGCTCAAGCATCAACTCCTTTTGGGACCAAGACATTACAGGAAGATGCACACACTAAATCCTCTCTGAAACATCTGAATGTGGACAACTGTAAGATTGGAGTAACACACAACATATGGACCATAACAGCCAATGTACGAGATGTCCAATGAGCTACCATCAAAGCAAAACTCCTCACTGGAACCTATACCCTCCAGAGTGCAAGAAAGAGATTCACCAATGGTCGCGAATCTGATAAATGCCCACTATGCCACTCAGAGCCAGAAAATATAGATCACTTCCTGTTTCACTGCAAAAATGCTTATCATAGTGCAACATGCTACAGAAAACATATAGAAAGCCTTCTCGAAAGTAAAATCAACGATGACTTGCTCATCAGCCTGACGCTCGATCCTAGCAAAGAAGAGCTACATCCAGAGTTCAGAAATCTGTCCAATCCTTCTCTACGTGGTCTCGCCGAAGGTACCACACAGATTCGTAAATCTGCAGAGGTATCCCAGCAAGGGAGCATCGCAACGAGGCTACTTGAATAGTTTAATATAAACCAATAATGCCCCAAGCCAGAGTGTCTCCTGTGGGGTGGAACATGTAATAAATAGCAGGGAAGTGAGTAGGCTTGATGAAGCCTTTGCCTGTTCTCGTCAACAGGGAAACTGTACAACTCCGTGTACGTCCAATTCAAGCCATAAAATCGCAGATGCCGACCACCCCCACACCACTCCACCCCATCTCCAAGCAGTATCCATTGCACCACCCCCACTACAAACTGTGTCCCTGATTTCTGCACCGAGTTTGGACATCACACATCCTGGCCTCCTCACACTCCACTCATCGTCTGAAGTCTGTCAATCTTCAGGTATGAGAGAGTTTGCTGTTTCAGGAGAGGTGGCTCCCCGCACGTTGGTCACCATGGTGGCTGATGGAGGACGGGGAGCAGCCTGATCAGTAAGCTCTCGGCTCATCTATTTATGGCACTGAAAAAGTATGCCAAAGTGCCAACCGTTGTGTAATGGGAGATTGTCCTGCCCATCCAAGAGGCACCCCCTCCATTAGCCTCACCACACTCCCCTGTGAGCTGTCAGGCCACAACAGCAAAAGATACAGATACCCAGATTCACCAAATAGCACTTGTCTTATGGTTGGATTATAAAACTAAAACTACGCAAAAATCAACAAGACACCGGTTATAGGAGGTATAACGGACGACATCTGCACCATACAGCATCTACAACATAGTCATCACCCTTCTATATGCATCACCAACCTTTTAAATCAGCATGCACCTATCCTTTGCAACAACAAAAGATAGTGACACAGATTCTGCAACATTCCGCACTGCAATAATGCGGTCAACTGCGACGTTCACAACCGCACACGAATACACGCCAGCAACAGACTTGGCACAGTTAGCATGGAAAACTTACTATGTCCACCCCCCACACACACCCCACCCCCCACCCCCCCCAAAAAAAACCCCCACCAACGAACAAAGCCCACTCACAACATAACCCAATGACATACAACCCTGGATTCCCCTACATCAGTCATCACCACATTCAAGAGCCAGAACATTTCCTGCCATACGCGCACTGTCACCGCAAACATGCAGAAACTATATATGCGGTGAAAAAACAACTTCACGGATATCATCACCCAACACTTCACGGAACATCCCACTCCTTGGAAGTGATACCAGCGATAACAATAATTATAAACTAGATCACATAACTATAACAACAGATGCCTTTATTGAGAGAGCAGGATTGACCGCAGTCTGTCGTCGGTATGCAAGTATGACATAGGCACAGAAAGTGAAATTCGACAATGGTCTGATTCAAGCTATGACAGCCCCCTTCGTGGTCATCCGCGCTCTAAGTACCTCTGTCCTGTCTTTTATAGGCTTGGCCATTACAGAGAGAATACATTCAATGTCCGATAAAGTTATCACTGCAAGCACCACAGTATTCATTCCCTACCACAGTAAATGATCTGCACCTCATTACAGCATAACTTCATCTGCAAAAAGAACCAACCACACATACCCTACACCCACCCTCAGGACAAATGACATGGACAATCTGGATGATTGCTTCACAAATCTCCATACATAGGTACTGTAATATTGTAAGAACTGTGGCATGCATCATCTAAGCTGTACTGTGACAAATAAATTTGTGTCTGGGTACGGTGAGACTAGTTCTACTGTAGCTCGCTGGGTAGTGTTGGGCCATTCCAGTGTATCATGTCGACTCGCCGCGCCGCAAGTGCACGACGAGTGATGACACTGGTTAGCATCTGGTCTCGGGGTGATGGACCTTGTACAAGACTGCCCTGTGGGAAATAAAAACCGGCTCCTAAGGCCGGTGGAACTCAATCGTTCCGGTGGGGCCATGCGACCATTGTCGCGAACGTTAAACACAACTGTCTCATCCCACGAGTTTGTGTCACCAGTATGCCTGTCCATAGCAATTTCGTGATCATGGACTTACAAGATTTGATTTGGTGACCTAAAAATATAAGTCTATACAATGAGTTTACTTAAACAATTAAAAATATGCTAGATAAAACTACAATCAGAGCATACGAAAATACGAGACATAGAGACAGGTAGATGAACTTTTAAACATGGGGCTCCCGGAGGTACCACACAGACTCGTAGGTACGCAGAGGTATCCCCGCAAGGGAGGCTCCCATACACGAGACTTAACTAGTTAACTTAATAAAAGTTATTATACCTCTAAGCTGAAAGGAAGAAGGTTATCTCAGATGAAAAGTGATGTGCCTCACGCGGGCACTACTCCTAATGCAAGTTTTGGGTAAGGAGTATCATCCTGGCATGGACCGTTGTCGCTGAATCCTTGCGAGAGGCAAGTGCCTCGCACGGGCCTCAGTCTCGGGTGATGTCGCCACTGCTTAAAGCGGAAGAAGAAAGGTAGGTAAAAATGGGCCTACCATAATATTTCAATCAAAATTGCTTTAGAAAGAAAAGACCATACCTAGTGAGATTATGACTATAGGGATGTACACTGCTTTACGTGAAGATGGGACGGAGGATTCCAGATGGATTCCCTTGTCACCGTCTTATGTAGTTCTTGGTTTGCTGTATTAGTAGTTGCCACTTTATTTCTGCGGGCCTTCTGCTTTGCTTAATTCCTTTTAGTTGTTTTTAGACCGAAAATTAGTTTAGGCCGCAACTGGCTGATATCTACCTAGCTATTATACACGGCTGTCATGGAGAACAGAGGCCCCAAGACATCAATACTAGAGACAGCGCTCATACATGTTACGTAGCACGATTTCCGAACTGGAAAAGAATCCAGACATCCACATAAAACATTACATGACATGGGTTACATTTCACAAAAGCTTTATTAGATCATTTCTCCTATTGTTATGGTTGTGGTAAGAGAGACGAATTCCAACCGTAAATGTCCTTCCCGCAATGGCGTGGTGGATCTAAATAACATGCCCAGACATTTTAACAGAATTCGGTGGGGATGCGCATCTCGCCCGTCACCGGGTCCTATGGAACTAACCATTTTACCTGTCATTAGGTTTATATACAAGTTGCCAGTTTTGCACTGCGGTGCGGGAGGATTGTCAGTAAATAAGATAATAATTAATACATGTGTTTTCGCAGTGCTTTCCTACATTGGCTTGAAAGTGCTAACTACTAAGTATCCAAAGATACACAGGGAATGTATGTGACACCGCACTCTGGTCATCACCGCTTACTTATGAGTCTTACCGGAGTGCGGGGCTAGATTATCGCACTACCGGAAGAGAAGAGTATATTACACAGTACGTAATGAAGAAAGTGTCTCTAATCATTTTGAACCTATCCTATTGAGCTGAATAGAAAAGGTTTAGTTGGTAGCATGCCAGGCTAAACAGAGATATAGCACGGACAGAGACCTCAGTGAAAAATTGTTGGTAGCGGGAGAAAGTGTTGCATATATAAGTGTTGCTGTATCGTGTTTCCTACGTGCACTGCAGTCCGATATTTTCTATGAATAAACAAAACATATGAACGGATGGCCACTGGCCATATATATATACATAATCCTACCAGAACAATCAATACGGTGTCAAGTGATCAAGATATATATAACAGTACAGGTTAACGAACCCAATATAGTGCGGTTAGCAACACATTGAGGAAAATGAGAATAATTATCAACAAATATAGAAATTATAACTAGCGGTCCTAAGACCGTTACAGTTCCTTTTAGTCATCGGGACCGTTAATGCGGATACAATATAATTAACAAAACCCATATAGAGAAATAATTAAACTGTGAAGTATAGTTACTTGAATACTTGGTAGACATTCCTAAGTTAGGCTACAGTGTTACTGAAATTGATACGTCGATCCGTAGTCGACGTGAAATGATGTGCTCTTCGGAAGCTGGAAAGTTCCTGCAGGTTGGTTCCCGCAAGCTGTTTTCCGCAAACAAGACTTCCGCAAGAACACGCATGGCGGGAGTGCATCGCTTAGTGCTGTAGGCATAATAGAATGTCTAACGAGCTGTCAGTAAAAGAAACGATAGTACTACGTGGTGAAGAAAGTTCCCATACACCGATGGCATGGATGGAAGGTGTAAACAACCCGTCACTAGCGGGGGTTGTCAGAGGCAAACGAGGATACAAGAAAAAGCTTCACGGTGCTGGGTACATCAGCCAGCTCTGAAGACGCACCGGGCAGAGTTTACTTGCTGCAGTCGAAAGTCGAAAGAACCGACATGATATTAGTGCGGCGATGATTGAAATACCACTTTTAGGCAAGGCCGGCAGATCTGGCGAGTCATCCATCAAAGAACATCCCGTCTCTACATCTGTAGACTCACATATTCAGGCCGTAAAGGCCTCGCCACAAATTTGTGTTCCGAATGTAGCTGTTGGTATTCGTGAACAATTATCAGAAGTTCCAAATTGCTCCCGTAAGTAGGAAGTCTACAAAATTGTTTTTACTGCGGTGGGTTGGCTACTGGTAGCTACGGGAACGCGACGGAAACTGAAGTCATATGCGTAATATCTGTCGATCGTAGCTAGTACAGCCCCTGGCTGAGGATGCTCTCGATCACTGGATCGTTTCTCCTTTTATACTCGTCGTGATGTCACAGGCGCAGGCTTCATCCAATAATCGTTTGAGCAAGAGCCAATCAGCGCGCAGCTAATAATAGCGCAGTCGAACGTTCTAGAACATTCTAGAAACTTTGCGTCTACGTGGTTATGACGTCACGGCAATATTTTGAAGATAATCATGAAGAGTTATCCCTAGATAACTCAGCCATTTCTCAACCGATTTTGAAATGGTTTAGAGATCTGAAAAGCCCGTTGAATTCTGGTCTTGATTAATGCCAGACTTAACGGGAACAGGCAATCAGTAAGGATTACAGGGTACCATCTCGGTACACTAAAAGTGCCATCCTATCTAGGTCGTAACTACACGCTCTATATAAACAGCGTCCTAGCGCGCATGCGCATCATGCGTTTTAACAAACTTAGTGGTTTTTCGACACGCTATCTCTCCCATAGGCCTATATATGCTTATGGCTCTACCCAGAGGGGCGTGTTCAGGAAACGAATCCAGGACAGGTGGCACGTACCCAACTCAGCTGGTACGGCCGGTATCCGACCGGTCGATCTGAACTACACCACCGCCTACTAGTTTGACATCCATGGCAAACGATCGTGCATGGCGGATCGACGCACGGACGTACACTAGGCGGGAATTATAGACTGCCCGGAGAGGAGTAGTGACGCATTAGATGCGTATTCAAGAGACAGAGCACATAGGGGTGCCAAGCGGAAGGGGGTGGTGGGGGGGGGGGGGAGGGGGTGGGGGGGGGGGGGTGGGGGGGGGGTGTTCCAACGTACCACAATTTAAGTTTGTTAATATATATAAAAATATAATAAGAAAAAGACAAGGTATATCTAACCCATGTAACATACCCTTACGAGGTATTTATTTATTAATCACACCGTATTACTTGCGCACCCCCCGGGTAAATAAAGGGGTATGCAACACATATCGCTTAGCATTATCATTATATAAAATATCTATTTGCGGCCCGTTATTGCGGGTCCGCAACGGTCAGCTCTCGTTGGCCTCATATCCGTCCTGACGTCTGAGACAGGAAGAAAAATAATAAGAAAAATAAGATATATATAATAATAATAACATAAAAATTGGTTTATCAGGCAGACTGCATGACGGGATCGTGACGTTATTGCACTGCGGAATGTTGTATTCTTTAAGTCACACACGACGTTCTTACAACCTCGGAGTCCGCTGTGCTCATTTCGTGTGAGACACAACCGGGCACTGAAGTGTGCTGCTGTGTCGGATAACCGTAGTCATCCTAAGGACGGGATTCAATTGATCTAACATATATAATAAGAAGAAAAGTATTTAAAAAATAAAGTGATAATTAATACATTTCCACGAATCGCCTATTGATATTTCTCCTGAATTACATACGATCACACCTCTGCAGCGAAATTTCCCCATTGAGTCTGGCTCCCGCGACTGACGGTGGTGGGTCGTGGTGGATGCACTGTCATTGCTGAGATGCTTTCACTATTATTGGCACTGTCTGAAACATCCGAAGTGATGTTGGGGGGAATATGCGCGTCCATTATGTCTCTCACAGTTACCGCTGGTTCCACTATATTCATCCATATAGCAGTGGCGGTACTAGTGGTTGCCAATGTTGCTGATGCAGTGGTGATGGTAGCTGTCGTCGTGGCGGTTGTAGCTGTCGTGGTAGTCGCTATAGCTGTTGTGGTGATGGCGGCAAGCTGTACCGTAGGCTGAAGTCGTAGTGCAGGAGCGGATACGGTGGGAACGGCATCTTCCGAAACCTAGCATACTTTAGTAGACGACTTGCAGTGATGTTAGGCACGGGCTGGATATCCTGTGTGTTGGCGATTCGTCTCTTTCCCGCGTATGGACGTTCCGGCGTGGTTCCCTTTCTGATTGCGGGGTTAGAAAGGCGAGGAGGCGGATGCTGAATAACATGGGTCGGAGTTACACTTATTGTTACAGGCTGCGACGGTCCTGGTCCTTCGTCTCTGGAAAGTTCTGGTGGAGATGAAGACTGCGCGTAACCTTGAATGTCTATTTCCGCAGGTGTCATAATTACCACTGAAATCGGTTGCCTGGATAACATGGTTTGAGATACTATGGTGGCGGGTGTAGTGACCATAGCCTGATCGCTAATAACCAATGCGGGTTCTGTCGAACTGGATTCTGCGGGAGATTTTCACTTCTTACTTCACTTCAGGACCGGTGTAGATGAAATGACAGGTACCGGCGTAATACTTCCAGATGCAGCTGCAGGCAGGATTTCATGTCTGGCTGTCGGTACATTGCTTACTGTAGCCGCGGGAAGACGATGGCTAACGGGATATCTACGAGTAGTGTTCTTCGTGCGGGCCATTTTCTCGGTCGGGAGAACTTTATCCGGGAGCCGAGATTCGAAGCGGGTGGCTAAAACAGAGAAAAATCCTCGTTCTGTTCCCCAGGAACTAACGTCACTTCCAACACAAGGTGATGATAACGGAGCGCATGTGTCACCCCGTAGCGAGTAGCGGTGTAGAGATACTGGCACGTCACACAAAAGGCTGACTGGAAAAGATGATCCTTATTAACATGAACGGTGCGGTCGGATTTCCTAGTGAAAGTTCTGGTACATGGCTCTCCGCTAGCTAACAATGAGTTACACGGGAACCGCATTGGAACTGTTACCGATTCTTCTTCAGATGAATCCGACAACGCTAAATCTTCAAGGACTGACATCTTGATCCCGCATGGTAGTTAGTTGCTGGAACTTTATTCAAAACCTAATGCCCTATCTCTTCATGGTTTATACTTTCCAGGCCAAATATAATAATGAAATAATAAGAAGAAAACCAGCAGAATTTAGTTTGCGACACGAAAGAAGCCTAATGCTATGTTCTTCCCTGATGTCGAGTTTTGATGGGAAGACAAAGTTTCAGAGCGCGCTTCCTCCTTTTATACTATTTGGTGACGTCACAGGCGGCGGATGACCATGCCTAAAAGTTTTAACAGGTGATTCGGTCATCCTTATATGAATGTTTCCTCGTTTTTCCGGCCTGGACGTCATAGGATTAATTCCTCCCATATAAAGGGCGTACTTTTAATTATAGGAAGAATGGCTCGTTAAACCTGTCTTTATTTCTCTCATTTAACAGCCTACGATCAACATGAAAACGTGGTACTACTTTTTCTTGGCGGAGCCTCACCTTTTAATTAGCGTGAGGCGGTTCTCCAGGTTGGATGCTTATAAACTTGCCTATTTAATTTTAGGCTGGAGCGCCCGATGGGGTGTGTAGGAGCCAGGTGACGTCAGCGGTAATCTCATGGACTCACCCTTGCCACTCCTCCATCACGCTGTGGTAGTCGCGTCTTTGGGTGGCTCTTTTGTTTAAAGCGTTTGATCCAACTTACTGGAAATAGCAGTAAATGTCACGTGGCTCAAAAGAAAAGCACGTGGTTGATCGGAAACGTGTATGCTGTCTATAGCGACGGTCAAAATGCTGTTGCTGAGGTGTAGTCTGTTGCAGAGGCGCGGAATAGAAATATATATATTACATCAAGATCTTTATAATGTCCCGTATTTGCGCGAGTTCTTTAACATGCATCTTAGTAGGTGTCTGTAATAGGTAGTTCTCAGCCAATGTTGATTATAGACTGGAATGCAAGGAAGAGAATTTTTGAAATTCTCTTTGTAATTTTACTGTCAGATTTTTTATGCTGCTTTACCGGCCCGTGCACTAATGATTTGTAGCACGGTAGAGCAGTTGTGCTCTTAATCAAAAATTTATCAGTAAAGTTGTAAGTAATTTTGATGTGTGGTTTAAACAGTTCTATTCATGCGGTAGATCAACGTTACTGATCCCGTCAAGATAGCTGTGTTTCCCGAGCGGGAGGGCTGGCGAAGCATTCTCCTCATTGGGTAGAACTAGCTCCTATCTCGGCCTAGTCCAAACACATTAGTACCATTTTAATAATGGTTAAATTACAGTACAACTCGCAAAAATGTGTGACACAGTTTTTATAATTACAATGCCGTCGTTCGGAGATTGCGAATACAGTCAACCTGAGTGTCTGTGTTTCGGTCATGTTGGTGATTTGTATCTGATATGTGTGACTGATTTTCTGTGGATGGTACTTGTGCTGCGGTGAAGGTGACGTGTTTATAGCTGCCGTGTGCGGGAAGTGGGAAGGAGAGGCGGCGTGAATGTCAACTTTATCGAACCCTGAGGGTATTTCACTCTGTAATGGCCGAGCCCATGGGCGGGACAGAGTTACTTTAGAGCACAGATGACTGGTTGGATGCTGTCGTAACTTTGATCAATCCATTGTCGAATTCAACTTTTCGGTAGTAAAATCCTACTCGTGACTGACGACAATGCGGGCATCTTGCTCTCTTAATAATATCGACTGTTATTACGTGTAGATGAAGTATGTAGTTTAGCTGTTTCCATACGACGTCGGGGAATAGGGAAAGGGGAGAATCGTTGTACAAACGTCCTTCCGTGACGCGTACTGTAGATGGCTGTAGTGCATTCCTGATATCCATATGATCAGTTCTCCCGTAACTGGATAAGAAGGTGTGTGCGGGAGATTTGTTGGTTGCTGTCTGTTGATGATAATGCTGTTGTCGGGATGTCCGGGCTGCTGCATGATGCCGATGTTATAAGCGAAGTGGGTGCATTCCAGTTTTCCACACTGGTGAATGCCAAGTCTGTTGTTATTTGCGGGAGGTGTAGTCTGCGGGAGATATTATTTCTCCCGTAATTTGTGCGGGAGGGAATTTGTTGCGGGAATATCTATGTCTCCACAGGTAATTAATTAAGACTGGTGGGTGCTGCTAAATGCTGTTGTAGTCGATGTTGAATGTCTCTGTTATGCTGAGTATAACTGAGCAAATATGTGGTGTACGCGCAAAGATAAATTGACGCATCCAGTCTTGAAGGCAGGTGTGTTCTTGTAGGTGTTGACGTTCTGTCTGTTGTGTGGTCTCCTGACTGCTCACGGGGGAGTATGGTAGGCCTATTGGATGGGGTGGCCTTTGGACAGGGGGATGTGGTCATCTCCCATTACACGACGGTTGGTGTCATGTCGTAGTCTTTGGACACCGGGAAAATTTGAGCCGAGAGTCTGCTGAACAGGCTGCTTCCCTGCACGCAGCAGGGGCTAATGTTGGTCGGTGCGGTGTGGGATGCCACCTCCTCTGTAGCAGCAGTCTCTCTCATATCTGAAGATTGACGGTCAACAGACGACGAGTGGAGTGTGAAATGGACTGGACCGGTGATGTCCAAACTTGGTGTATAGATGAGGGACGCGTATTGGGGTGATGGCAGTGGTGGGACTATAGAAAAGGGTATCCCTTGGGAGGGGCATGGTTTTGCGGTTTTGGGATGTGGTCGGGTACACCTCGTTGTACGGTTTTGCGGTTCTAGACACGCCAAGGCTTCATCCAGCCTCTTCACTTCCATGCTATTCACCACATGTTCCACCCCACTGGAAGCATGGCTTGGGTCAGCCGCAGCTTCCGCTTGTGGTAACTCTATGATGGGGGGGGGGGCATAGCATGAAGTGGGTGGGAACGGGAAGAGATCAGAGGAACAACTTTCCCATCCGGTCCCTTGGACAAAACAAACACGAAATTCTTCAGATACGACTTCCCAGATCGAGTAGACCCGTGCTGAGGAGGGAGAGGGCGAGTACGTATCTCGTCATCGTCGTCAGCATTAGCCGCTTGTCCATCCATATTCTGGCTTGGTAGAACGGGGCCTGAACTGGCACCGCAGTGCTCTGCGCTAACCGTGGGAATACTAATTTCCGTGGAAATATCTGTCTGCGTACCCGTGTCACAAGAAATGCCCAGTCCGAGCTCTGGTGCTGGGTCGTCACTGACACAAGGTTTAAGTCGATCGAAGTGGATGACTGAGGTCAGGCCATCCGAAGCACCGATGTGGTAGGTCACGTCCGACGTCTTACCTACTACCACATAGGGGCCTTTCCACTGGTAACCCAGTTTACTTGGCACGTTTGCAGACCATCGTGAATCGTGTACCCAAACCATTCTTCCTGCTTCATATGGATCTCCATGCACTCTCCGGTCGTGCCATGTCTTTTGCCGCCAGTGTGCAGTGGATAGTGTTTCTCTCACTAACTCGTGGGCTTGTTCTATCTTCTGTCGCAAGAGTTCGACATAGAGAGATGGTGAATTTTTCTCTCCTGGTATTCGTGCCATGGCCAGATCCAGGGGTAAGGCTAATTCACGGCCTAACATTAACTGAGCAGGGGTGTAGCCTGTGCTGGAATGATCTGATGTGCGGTAAGCCATGATTCCAGTCTCTACAATCAAGGCATGTTTCCTTGGTAAGCATCTCCGTGAGAGTTCTGTTGAATCTCTCTACCATCCTGTCGCCCCGGGTTTGGTATGGAGTTGTCCTTGTTTTGACGATATGGAATAATTTGCAGAGCTCTGATATGAGCCGGCTCTCAAAATTACTTCCTTGATCGGAGTGCAACTCATAAGGCATACCAAAGCAGCGGAACACATTGCTGGCCAAGACCTCCGCTACATGCCTCTTGGTCCGGCAGAGCAAATACTTCTACACACTTCATAAAGTAATCTTGTAACACGAGGTTGTATTTATCTCCATCATCCGTCGTATTCAAGGCTCTGAGCACGTCGATAGCCACTCGCTCCCACGGTGCACCAACAATCTTAATTTGCGATGGTGCGATATGGTGTTGGCCAACAGTGCCTTTTTTGGCATGGGATACATTTGACAACCCATGCCTTGACACTATCGCGAATCCCGATCCAGTGGAATCTCAGTTTGATACGGGCAACAGTCCTTTCCACGGCCAGATGTCCGGCGTTATCATGTAGTTGTTTCAATATAAGTTCACGATAATTTTCCGGGACTACCAAACGTTTACTAATATATAGAACGTTGTTTATTAATTGACGTTCTTCGAACCGTTGGTAATAATATTTTAGGTAAAAATGGGCCTACCCTAATATTTCAATCAAAAATGCTTTAGAAAGAAAAGACCATACCTAGTGAGATTATGACTATAGGGATGCGCACTGCTTTACGTGAAGATGGGACGGAGGATTCCCGATGGATTCCCTTGTCACCGTCTTATGTAGGTCTTGGTTTGCTGTATTAGTAGTTGCCGCTTTATTTCTGTGGGCCTTCTGCTTTACTTAATTCCTTTTAGTTGTTTTTAGACCGAAAATTAGTTTAGGCCGCAACTGGCTGATATCTACCTAGCTATTAGACACGGCTGTCATGGAGAACAGATGCCCCAAGACATCAATACTAGAGACAGCGCTCATACATGTTACGTAGCAGGATCTCTGAACTGGATAAGAATCCAGACATCCCACCCCGCAACCACATAACACATTACAAGACATGGGTTACATTTTACAAAAAGGATTATTAGACCATTTCTCCTATCGTTATGGTGGGAGTAAGAGAGACGAATTCCCACCGTAAATGTCCTTCCTGCAAGGGCGTGGCAGATCTAAATATCATGCCCAGACATTTTAACAGAATTCGGTGGGGATGCGCATCTCGCCCGTCACCGGGTCCTATGGAACTAACCGTTTTACCTGTCATTAGGTTTATATACAAGTTGCCAGTTTTGCACTGCGGTGCAGGAGGATTGTCAGTAAAAAAGATAATAATTAATACATGTGTTTTCGCAGTGCTTTCCTACATTGACTTGAAAGTGCTAACTACTAAGTATCCAAAGATACACGGGAAATGTACGTGACACCGCACTCTGGTCATCACCGCTCGGAAACCCCAATAGTTTCCCAGAGTCGGATCAGCCCATGGTGCGGATAGGGACATCAAAACTATTAAGAAGCCACAAGGCTGAGTGGAACACGAAGAGAGACAAAATCTTACTTATGAGTCTTACCGGAGTGCGGGGCTAGATTATCGCACTACCGGAAGAGAAGAGTATATTACACAGTCTGTAATGAAGAAAGTGTCTCTAATCATTTTGAACCTATCCTATTGAGCTGAATAGAAAAGGTTTAGTTGGTAGCATGCCAGGCTAAACAGAGTTATAGCGACCTCAGTGAAAAATTGTTGGTGGCGGGAGAAAGTGTTGCATATATAAGTGTTGCTGTGTAGTGTTTCCTACGTGCACTGCAGTCCGATATTTTCTATGAATAAACAAAACATATGAACGGATAGCCATTGGCCATATACACACATAATCTAACCAGAACAATCAATACGGTGTCAACTGATCAAGATATATATATAACAGTACAGGTTAACGAACCTAATATAGTGCGGTTAGCAACACATTGAGGAAAATGAGAATAATTATCAACAAATACAGAAATTATAACTAGCGGTCCTAAGACCGTTACGGTTCCTTTTAGTCATCGGGACCGTTATTGTGGATACAATATAATTAACAAAACCTATATAGAGAAATAATTAAGCTGTGAAGTATAGTTACTTGAATACTTGGTAGACATTCCTAAGTTAGGCTACCATGTTACTGAAATTGATACGTCAATCCGTAGTTGACGTGAAATGATGCGCTCTCCGGAAGCTGGAAAGTTCCCGCAGGTTGGTTCCCGCAAGCTGTTTTCCGCAAACAAGACTTCCGCAAGAACACTCATGGCGGGAGTGCATTGCTTAGTGCTGTACGCCTAATAGAATGTCTAACGAGCTGTCAGTAAAAGATACAATAGTACTACATGGTGAAGAAAGTTCCCATGCACAGATGGCACAGATGGAAGGTGTAAACAACCCATTACTAGCGGGGGGGGGGGGGTGGTTGTCAGAGGCAAACGAGGATATAAAACAAAGCTTCACGGTGCTGGGTACGTCAGCCAGCTCTGAAGACGCACCGGGCAGAGTTTACTTGCTGCGGTCGAAAGTCGAAAGAACTGACACGATATTAGTGCAGCGATGATTGAAATACCACTTTTAGGCAAGGCCGGCAGATCCGGCGAGTCATCCATCAAAGAACATCCCGTCTCTACATCTGTAGACTCACATATACAGGCCATAAAGGCCTCACCGCAAATTTGTGTTCCGAATGTAGCTGTTGGTCTTCGTGAACAATTATCAGAAGGTCCAAATTACTCCCGTAAGTAGGGAGTCTACAAAATTGTTTTTACTGCTATGGGTTGGCTACTGGTAGCTACGGGAACGCGATGGAAACTGAAGTCATATGCGTAATATCTGTCGATCATAGCTAGTACAGATCCAACCTGCTCTCGATCACTGGATCGCTTCTCCTTTTATACTCGTCGTGACGTCACAGGCGCAGGCATCATCCAATCATCGTTCGAGCAAGAGCCAATCAGCGCGCAGCTAATAATAGCGCAGTCGTACGTTCTAGAACATTCTAGAGGCTTTGCGTCCACGTGGTTATGACGTCACGGCAATATTTTGAAGATAATCATGAAGATTTTTCCCTGAATAACTCAGCCATTTCTCAACCTATTTACAGATTTGAAAAGCCCGTTGAATTCTGGTCTTGATTAACTCCAAACTTAACGGGAACAGGCAATCAGTAAGGATTACAGGGTACCATCTCGGTACACTAAAAGCGCCATCCTATCTGGATCATAACTATGCGCTCTATATAAACAGCGTCCTAGCGCGCATCGCGTCATGCGTTTTAACGAACGTAGTCGTTTTTCAACATGCTATCTCTCCCCCATAGGCCTATATACGCTTATGGCTCTACCCAGAGGGGTGTGTTCAGGAAACGAATCCCAGCTCAGCTGGTACGGCCGGTATCCGACCGGTCGATCCGAACTATGCTACTTACAGAGGAGGATGCTTGGCAGCCTGCCCACAAGGTAAATGCAACCATGCTTGGCGAGGTCAGTAACTCGTCGCTCACAAGACATAGATGTGCTTAAACCAAACAATAAGTTACATTCAGCTAACTGTTGTAATTTTGGTTAAGAACTAAAGAGAGTTCTACCATGCTTACAAATCATTCGTGTGCAGACTGATAAAGCAGCATTAAAACTTAAACGGTCAATATACACAGAGAATTCCAAATATTCTCTTATACACAAACTCCGCTCAAAAATCAACAAGGCAGAAAGACAGACACCACATAAATATAGCCCTCTCCATCACCATTTTCCATCAGTCAGCAACTTCTATAAACAAAGGCAACAGTAAAACGACCATGTGTTTAATAAAGCAAATACCATGTGACCGCCACTCACTGTTTTCCGGTAAATTGGATAAAAGCCTATAGATACACGAATCACCCCCTGCGTAGCTACCGCAAAGTGCGATTGAGGAGGCGAGAGGTGATGAGTCGGGGTCGCTGGACTGCTGACGTAATCACGCTCTCCCACAACCCCTCGAGCATTCTAACCTAAAATTAAAACAGTCTATAAGCATCCAACCCGAAAGCCGCATCACTCTAATTAAAAAGTGAGGCTACACAGGCATAAGGCGTTCCCGGTTTTTATGTTGATTGGGAACCTGTGATCACGCAAGAAAGGGATGAAGTTGGCGTTCCATCCTTTTTATATTTACATTAACCTTCTTTCCATGAAGGGATATAGAATTAGACACGAGTAGAATAAAACATGTGGAAAGCATCTATAACAATGACCGATTCACCCTAGAGTTTTCGGGTGTGGTCATCCGCCCCTCCCCCCCCACACCCATCTGACGTCACAAAAAGTCTAAAAGGAAGGAATCGTACGTGGAAACTTCATCTTCCCAGTAAATTGACACAAGGGCAGCTCATCGGCATTAGGCCACATTCGTGTTGCTAACCAAATTCTGTTGTTCTTTTATTATTATTGTCTTAGAGTATTTAAAAAGTGAAATAAAACAAAGTTTAAATTAGGGATTTCTTGAGGAGCACCTTGCCTTGTCCGATAGTTCCACTGAGGACACTCAGAAACTTTCTATGAAACGATTTCCGTGTGTATGGACATCTCCTAGTAGTAGGGTTTGTGCAAGAAACTCTGATCTGAAATTACACATTGACAGAGATCACCTATTGCAGTGGGCCTACTGCTTTGACTGTAACTTCCTATACTCGGCCTCGAGGTACCGAATCACGCACACATCGCCAACCAAACACCATGTGGTGATAGTAACTCTAAACCCAGGGGAAGAAGACGAGGGCATCGCTGTAGTAGGGCCACTCTTGTCGAAGAGACCACCTGTATGAACTGTACCTACTACTGGCAAGA
Source organism: Chaetoderma sp. LZ-2023a (assembly GCA_034401795.1). NCBI lineage: Eukaryota > Metazoa > Mollusca > Caudofoveata > Chaetodermatida > Chaetodermatidae > Chaetoderma > Chaetoderma sp. LZ-2023a. The sequence continues at coordinate 198,405,874 of CM067369.1, forward strand.
TGGCACAGGTCAAAAGAACCACACCACGACAGCCCAAGCACATTCAGTCATCGGCATCTGCATCCACATCCACATCAGCATCCTCACCCACACAGGCATCCGCATCCCCACCACCATCTACATCCGCATCCGCACCAGCATCCACACCAGCAATGACACCAGCATCCGCACATGCATCTGCACCAGCATCAACATCCACATCTGCTCCAGTGACATCGTCTCCGTTAATATCAGTTTTAGTTATGTTAAGAAATTTGTCAATAACCGATAGTTCACTGTCACCACCAGACGTGATCAACTCAGATCCAAATTCCACGGAGATAACCACCACCAAAACTGCAGCTACTCTACCATGCGCCATCGACAACACCACCACCGTCATCACCCACACCACACTCAGACCGAGTCGTGTGGCAACTGCTTACTGCTAGCACCAGTGACATATAACCAGCAGCAGTGCATTTCAGATTTTATCCTTGTCTCTGGAGCACACCGACCGCATCCGCAAATTAAGTTTTTGGAAGCTCCCAGCCGATCAACTGGGGGCAATAACTAAATTAATAGAAGGTTTGCCCATACCAACAAACTAAGAGGGACCTCCAGTGTGGATGGGCCTTTTGGCCAAGATGTAAGACCGCAAATTAGTATGTATGATAGTGGTGTTGACGGATATTTTGCTGGATCTGCCGAACCACGCTGAAAAATGGTGAACAAAACTCTGCACATGTATCGTACTTTTTATTAACATTTTGACCTCAGTCTTAGATATGTGTCGCTTCGACTACAGTGATAATTATTTTTGTACCGATGACTAATAGGTACTCTGTAACCTTTTTATAGTAATATTTATATATTAGGTACCGAAACATGTGGGTACCGCAAGGTCGTGTGAGACCTTATTTTTATAATTTATATATTTAATTGTATATATTTATTTTCATTTAAGGGTTGGTGCCTATTAGGCACCGCAAGGTCGTGTGACCTCATATTTTTATTGTACTGTATTAGTTAGTAAAATGGCAGCAGCCATCCAACTTGTTTTGCTTATTTGTGTAAAAACTTGGACCGCACGTCGCTTAGGTTACACTATACAGCAACAACAAACACACCACCTTGTTCCTGCACAGCATCAATTTTTCACTGAGGTCGCTGTTCATGTTCACAATACGTGAACCTGACATGCGGCCGACTAAACCTGACTATTTTAGCTTGATAGGATAGGTTAGGTTTAATAAGTTGTTAGGGACGACTACTCTTTAGGAGACATTTGTGGAAGGCTCTTTTCTGGGAGCTGCGGATAAGCTAAAACATCACTCACCAGCTTGTTTGTATAATTGGCCATAACCGTAGCCCCTCCTAAATTAGTAGAACATGAGTAGTTGTCTCTTTCTGCACCCCTCCGGCCTCAGAGCCTATTAATTGTTTGCACTCCCTCCACCACGTTAGTTAGAACTGCCTTTAGAAACTATTGGGGTTTCTGCGCAGTTAGAATCAAAGTATCGATGACCGGACCCACTCCCCGTAGTATCTCCGGATAACTATTAGTAGTAACCATGCCAAACTAGGAATTGCTGCAAAATAATTATGTTATATTTTTTACTTCCGACGTGCATTCTTTGGGCTTTCTGAATTAATCATAAAGACAGGTAAATGTTAAGTCCTAGGGTGCGGATCTGACATCGTCCGCACTCGAAACGCTAGGTGATGGATAGAGACCACGCCTTCACAGCAAGGTCGCCATAGTTGGATATCTGTCTCTCTCTCTCTCTCTATCCTGCCTTAAATATAATGTAATGTAATGTGACTTGTCCCTGTGTTGTTATTTGTGGTCATGACGCGGTATGTGACAGGATCGTTGTTTGATTCTGAAGCTACCACGAGATGACATGTTTACACGCTGTCGGCCTGAGGAAGATACTCCATGGGCTGACCATGCAGAAACTGAGCATTCTCGCCAGACAAACCTTCATGTTAAAGATAGGAAAAACACACAGCCACTTGCGGCCAAAACTAGACATGTGTGAAACTAAGAACTAAATGTTGGAGAACGCCTGCATAAATAAAATGGCAACTACAAAATAATATCTTTAACTCACATAAGGTGATGGTGTTGAATTCTGTGGAAATCATCTGCCTCATCGTCATGTAAACCAGTGTGCATCCCAACACTTTTAACTACACTAGGTAAATTCACTTTTTCATTTATAGCATATATTGAATAGGAGAGTGGCTCTTTTTCCAATCTCTCACCCTCCGCTTCGGCATTGTAGGCATTTTCCAGTGATGGAGGCCTGCGTGAGGCACTTTCCTCTCGCAGCCAAAAACATGGCCGCTCTGAGATTATGTAACTTATGTTAAATTTGCTAAGGTGATGCCATTAGGACCCTCCTTTGCAGGGATACCCCACAGAATATACAGATCATAGATCTGTGACGTACCTCTGGCGAGGATCAGGTTAAATAACAACACCCTACCGCTCTTGCATTAGACGTGAACGAGTACCATTGTTTCATTTAATATATTTATGTCTCTCCTCTAATTTTATTATAATGAACCATCATACCGGTGACATCAACAGCCGGGACGAGACGGTGTGGTTCAACATGGTCGGCCGGCCCCACTGGAACATGAACTTTCCACTGACTCACGAAGTCAGTCTCTGTGCGAAGCGGAGAGGCATGATTCCCGCTCCGCTACCCCGAGACAAGCTAACTAGCACCCTCACCCCAACGCACCCTGCACTTGCGGTGGCGCAGGACACGAGGGAGTCACGGACCTGCGCGCAGTTCTGGAGGGTACACCTGACATTAGTTGAACACCACAATGTCCAGCTCACAGTCGAACTGGGCGCGCAGAGGACGGAAATTACAGTTGCTAATTGGTAGTGGGTGGGGAGTGGGGGGTGAATGAACGGAGGGAGGAGAATGGTGGTTAGGCCTACTAATGCTGCTAACTAAATGGGTGCAGGTTTCTACCTCGTTGACCTAAATTCTAATCCGTCTAATGCGGTGTTAGTAGTTAGTACACAGCCTCAGCAAAAAGATTTCCCTAATCCATCGAGCGGGCTTGGTAGGCGACAAGTATGAAGCCTCAAGCTACAGAGTGGACGAGATGAGGTGTCTTTCAGAGGACGTCAGTAGCTCTAGACTTTGCTGTAAACGTGTCACTAGCGTTCCTTCCTGGAGACCCGAGCGTGCACCGATTCACTCTTAAACTTACACTTCCTTGGTCACTCTCACATGCGCAACATACAAAGATTACAATGAACAAGTTACGTATAAAACATCATATGATGTCTAGTCTAAGAGAGACGGTGGCAATATTTATGTATGGAAATATACTGTAATAGCATGAAGGAGAAGGGATAATATTGATAAAATGGTGAATACTTGTACAAAAGATAGTTTATCATGATTTAAGAATCTCCGTCGGCGTGGTAACTCCGCGGCAGTAAGAAGAATTCAATACATTATATTCGTCTCTCACTGCTGTTTCTGCCATTGTTTTCTCGGCAAAAGCCACCTGATGCACTGTCCATATTGTCTCGTGCACTGTTCTCCGCGCTCATTGTTCGTCTGCTGCCGGAATATTATTTACTCTAGCCGCTCGCCGTGGAACTGTCAGGGAGAATGGTGTGAATTGTTGTACTACACAGTTGTCCTTAGGGCAGAGCCTTCTTCGTTGCATTTCTGCTGCTAGATTTACAAAGTTCGTCTTCTTGTACTCTGCACGGGCGTTTCTGCTATGTTCGCCAACCATGTTCGCTGTTGTGTATTACTGGATTTGAAACTTCTGTTTGTTATTGGTCATTGTTTATTCTTTTGTCTCCGTCAATTCTGTTCTTTATTTCTTCATAAATATACAACACAATTGTCTCTTTATTCACAAAACACCGTAATCTTCATTTCATCATTGTTCAGTGGAATGTATGTCGCTGCCATTTCTTATTGAGTGCTTTCATACTACATTACTTCTAATCAAAGCATCTTTTCTCACTGCATCACTGTCCACTTTGGATCAACTGGTTAGCTGACCCCACTTAACCCTTTCTACCGCTCAGGATCCTAACCGTTTTATATGAAGCGACGAGATTAAGCCACGCCATCTGGCCTATATGAGCGTGTGCTTTGACTGGTCCAGCACTTGGCGCGCTGGTTTCCAACAGCCAGAAGTGGTCAACAAGCGTGACCCATAGTTACGTGGTGTGAATAAGTAGGAAGTGGTTCCCCAGGTGCAATTCACCGCACGTTGGCCTAATATAAAAAATTACTTCGCATATTGCTTTCTAACATTTCAGGCAACACGATGATATTTTGATCTAAGCAAACGATGGCTCGGTTCATGAGTTACATTTACCACCTTCTCTCCAAGCTTAGGCCTATAATATTAATACTATGCATTTGACCACCGACCTGCGTATGTGTAGCAGCGCATCCATTGGACTTCCCCATTCTTTTGAGAGCTGGATACAGTACGCTTATGTGGGTATACGATAGCACGTCTCGTGTCCTTAGCAAGTGCAGACGGTTGGGGCGGGGCGAAGTGGGTGGTTGGGCGCAGGCAGATGCGTCTTATTCCTCTGGGTCCATTGTTAACTCCCTCTTGACCACGGCTGTGCTATTGGCCAAGAGCGGATTATTAACCCCACCGGAGCCATAGGTTAGTCGTGTCGTGTCAGAGACCAGCAACCAGTACCCAAACATGCGCTACCAATGCATTCGTCTAACACCGACCTCAAAACAGAGGATAACTTGCTGTATAAGGCATTTTAACAGTGTTTTTGTCTTGTTGCGAGTAAAACATTCTCATTATGCTTAGAATTGTCTGCTGGGACACAATGTCCTTCTTATTTGGACTTGTGATGGCTCTGTTCTATGAGCAGGGGGCAATATAGTAACTTGGAATGTAAAGACAGTAAAGCCATACTTGAGGAATCCAGTTTATCGATCAATCATGTGACGTCATAATCAACTACGTAACGTGAATGATGACGTCATAATCAATTACGTTATGAACCACTCGCTAAATTTAGTCCGTCTTAAACGCTTAATAGTCCACCAGGTTGTGCGAATTGTATGTCTTTACTATTTAAGAAACTTGCTGTTGAATATTTTGGCCATAGGCCAGCAACAACAGCCAGTCAAATTAGTTTCAAAATATTCAACAGCTTTCCTGTATAGTTTATTCGCAAATTGAGATTCATGGAGTTCATCTTTCGAATTTCGATAGACACGAATTCGGATAAAGCGTGGGCGTAGCTTAGCTAGAGATGGGCGTGGCATAGCCAAAAGTGGATTCATCCATTTTGAACTGCTAGATTTAACTGACGATAGTGATGATGATGAGTCCTCTGATTAGTACTGCATTCATATGAGGAAATCAGCTCACTGTGCTTTTTATTGGCTATGCGTATTTTTTTTTCTAAACTTTTAAAACAAATTTCTGACTGATTGTTTAGGCATGTGAAGACCACATACGTACTCTTTGGTTATATTGGACTTATGCAAATGAGTAATTAAAACAAATAACCATGACCTCTAATTTTTTCCTGCTCTATACAGTAATGTTTCATTTTTATATTTGTTGAATAACAATAGTAATGTTACATTTATAAAATGGACTTGTTTGCTATGTCTGAATCACATGTTGTGTGAAACTAAAATGGTATATAAATAGTTTATATACATATGCCTACATTTATCTTTATGTATCGTACTATATCTACATCATCCACCACACGGCGTCAGGATAGAGGTTAACTACGATTGTATCAACTTAACCCTTTATTGATCCAAACAGCCAAAAGCGGCCACTGCAATGGTCTTGAGCAAATCGCAGCTCCAAAAGACATCTTTTAGAATTTTCCACTTGAGTTACTATCCCCCATAAACGAGCATGTGGTTCCAGTGGTAAATTTCGAAAACATAGTCCTCTCGTAGTCTGAAAATGAACACTGACTAAGCGAAGACTTCTCAATTTCTTGAGCATTAAACCTTTTATGGCTAATCTGGCCCAAACTGACTCTACAATGGTCACAGGAAATATTAATTTGCAGGACAACAGAGGGCTAAATTTCTTTTGTAAATTTTATCAGTGAATTTCCAAAACATACCAACATAGGGTTAATTAGCATAAGTTTGATTTTGACCTCATTGATGCGCCATTGACATAAAAAGGGTTAAATAATGAGTTTAATAACCAAACAAGCTGTGACCAAGCAGAAAAAAAATCAAATTAACCATTTCAAAATTTTAAATATGCATTAAATAAGATATAAGGCGTTGATCGAGTGTAGGGGAATACCAAAATTGGAGAGCATTTATCAGGTCTGGTGGCTGTGGTTTTCTGTACATCAAAGGGCATGTGATCCCAGGCGTTTTCCATTAGTATATAACTATAAACTAGTTTCAATTTAATAGTAAACTTAGGACACGTGTACGCCTATAATTATTGTCATGTTATGTTTGTAAAGATGCAATGACTAGTTTAAGCACACCCATGCCAAGGGACTGCGACACTATACGGCCCACTCTAGGGTGTGGTCACTACATTCACTCGGCCATCATCATCATCATCATCATCATCATCTTTTAGGTTCAAACGTAAGCATTTATTTTGAAATCACAAATAATTAATAAAAGTAATGAGATTATGTTTTCCTGAATGTCTCAACACAAAAATCATCCATGTCAAAATGCAATATACTTATTTGGATAAATCATGCATATAAATCGTACGTTGGGAGCAAGATAAATGGTAACCAAACACTTTTAGGCCAAGATAAGTTTAAAATCTCGGGGACAGTATATAAGCATTCATGAAAAACCTGAAAATGTAACATTTTTTCTTGAAACACGAATCATCACGTATAGATTATTATTCAATGGCAATACACGCATTTGACACTGTATCTTATAACAAATTATATATATCACCTAAAGAGCCATCTTTAAACAAAATTCGGATGAACTACCACTCAGATCAGACTCACCCATCAACATACACAACTTTTAATATATATAATCACTGTGACATTTGTCCTAATCGCCATGGCACTGCACACCATTCAGGCGGGATTCTCTACTGCCTACATCACCCGTAATGCTTCGTCCAGGCTAGCGCACCGCTTACGCCATCGTTCATCTAGGCTAGGGCACTGCCCACGTACGGGATCCGAGTTTGTGCACTGCCTAAACCACGGGATCCAAGCTAGTGCACTGCCTACACGACCCTTCGCATGAACACAGTTAACTAGACCTATTTCTAATTAGCCATATATGGTGAGTAGCTAAAGCAAACACTGCTCAATATTGTCCTTTAATTGGTTCTATGGGAAACTCAAGTACTAACTAGAACGCATTTACTGGAGTAATAGTAACTCACACTAGACCCCTAAGTCTATTCGATCTGTAGAAAAGTGAATCATGCTAATGGCGAAACCATCAAAGTTTGAATAGCATACCCTTATAACGCAGCTTACTGGGTCGATGCTGGGTCGATACCGGGCCCCGTAAGTTGCGTTATCGTGGTTGTAAAACATTGAATATTTTGCTCAAATGAAAATATCTCGAGAACAAAAAAATGGGTCAATTCTAATTCTGTAAACGGCTCCTTATGGGATCACATGGTATGTTATAAGGAGGTGATAGTGGTGTTTGATTCGGTGAGAAGTGCACCATGTATTCGTGAATCACTGAGCCGGATATAGAGTCTATAGAACGCCAGGAAGGTTGCGGTGCCCTTTTTATACGGAAAATTATGTAAACATAAAATGGGTATCGAAGCAACAAAATTCCCATTTATTTCCAGGTTAGAAATCTGCTTTATGTCGATATCAAAATGCTTTCTTAGGATTGTGTAACTCTGAAAGCCTTGATGGCAGCGTCCCTCTCTCCGTCTGCCTGTCTCTCTCTATCCGTCTGCCTGCCTGCCTGCCTGCCTGCCTGCCTGCCTGCCTGCCTGCCTGCCTGCCTGCCTGCCTGCCTGCCTGCCTGCCTGCCTGCCTGCCTGCCTGCCTGCCTGCATGTCTGTCTGTCTGTCTGTCTGTCTGTCTGTCTGTCTGTCTGTCTGTCTGTCTGTCTGTCTGTCTGTCTGTCTGTCTGTCTGTCTGTCTGTCTGTCTGTCTGTCTGTCTGTCTGTCTGTCTGTCTGTCTGTCTGTCTGTCTGTCTGTCTGTCTGTCTGTCTGTCTGTCTGTCTGTCTGTCTGTCTGTCTGTCTGTCTGTCTGTCTGTCTGTCTGTCTGTCTGTCTGTCTGTCTGTCTGTCTGTCTGTCTGTCTGTCTGTCTGTCTGTCTGTCTGTCTGTCTGTCTGTCTGTCTGTCTGTCTGTCTGTCTGTCTGTCTGTCTGTCTGTCTGTCTGTCTGTCTGTCTGTCTGTCTGTCTGTCTGTCTGTCTGTCTGTCTGTCTGTCTGTCTGTCTGTCTGTCTGTCTGTCTGTCTGTCTGTCTGTCTGTCTGTCTGTCTGTCTGTCTGTCTGTCTGTCTGTCTGTCTGTCTGTCTGTCTGTCTGTCTGTCTGTCTGTCTGTCTGTCTGTCTGTCTGTCTGTCTGTCTGTCTGTCTGTCTGTCGGTCGGTCGGTCGGTCGGTCGGTCGGTCTGTCTGTCTGTCTGTCTGTCTGTCTGTCTGTCTGTCTGTCTGTCTGTCTGTCTGTCTGTCTGTCTGTCTGTCTGTCTGTTATGCTGTCTGTCTGTCCGTCCCTTCCTACCTCCTCTCTCTCTCTCTCTCTCTCTCTCTCTCTCTCTCTCTCTCTCTCTCTCTCTCTCTATCTCTCTCTTTCTCTCTTTCTCTCTGTTGTTATACATTTCGCGTGAGACCCACCTCGGGCCCACCGTGGGCATTGAAAGGAAGACTTCTCTCAAATCAGTGGATAGCTCCACTTTAAATTTAATACTAAGTCCTCTTTATATAAGACACAGAAGCTTATCAAAGTCCAAGTCCATCATTCAAAAAATTGCAACTGCCATTTTGAAAGAAAAGCGGGAGTTCATTTCCGCCACAAATGAAAACTGGTAGTTTTGAGCCAAATGGGTTTCCTGTGTACCAGTAAGCGGCTATAATATATCTTCTACTAGGATTATAGTACAATTAATACTTAAGGGTAGTTCAGTTCTGCCAAAACTAGTAACTTTGACAGCATTTCAGTGCGACCTAGACATTACGGGGTGGCATGTGGTTTCATCTGATATGACCATTCACCTTAACTGATCAAAGTGAGTACATGCCTGAGAAAAAGGAAAACTCATAACTTTGACTACCCCATCTCGGATGTAACATTGGCATTATTGGGTCACCTTTACCGTTGACCACAAAGTCAACATGCTTGTTTGAGACCCCACGGAAAACATCCCAGACAAATTTGCTGATCACTGAAAACAACTACCGTCTGCTGGTGTACTGACTGTACTCACAGTTTTACTTCAATGTGGTGACATTGTCGGTAACGGGGAAAATTTGTCCTTGCCAGGTGTCAGTTGGTCACTAAAATGCGCTTTGAAATTGTCAAGCCAAGTAGAATTCATTTCTTGCAAAAGCAAAAAGTGGTAAAGTTTGATACATATGGGAGTCCTTGACCGTTGACATTTTAATCCAAAAGAAAGAGACTATTATGGACTTTTGACACTGCACACGTACGACTGAAACAAAAAAACACGTGAAAACACTGCTAAATTGGATGCCTCTAATTAATACGATTTCGTGGGAGGATGAGGAGGAGAACAATGGGTTGAGAGGGAGTATAAAGAGGAGGAGGAGGAGGAGAAGAAAGAGGAGGAGGATGAGGAGGAGGAGGAGATGGTGGTGGTGGTGTGCTGGTGGTGGTTCTGTGCTGGTGGTGGCCGTGATGATGATGATGATGATGATGATGATGATGATGATTTATTATAATAATTAAATATTTATCAATGAAAATTCCCTTAGAGAAATACTTAGTTATTTTGACTAGCTGCCATTTTTTAAAATAGGTTACCGATGCTCTGACATTGAGTATCATCGAAAAGAGAATAACAAACATCTTACAGGTATGAATATTGAAGCGACCCATCATCGATGGGCAAATGTACAGTGTTTAAGACTAAGAATAACAAATGGAGTAGGTCTAATGCAAGTGATAGGTCATCAAACTCAGGGTCTACTACCAACCCACCCACCAACCCACCAACATACCTACTTAGTGGTACCCATTCACTGATAGGCCATCTAACTCAGAGTCTACTACCAACCCACACACACGCCAACTCACCATCGCACCCACTGAGTCTCACCCATCAACCAAGTAATACAATTCCACTGGCACCGTCCCACTAACTACCCACCAACCATCCACACCTACCACCCACTCATTCACTCACTCAATAACCACTCTCACAGTCATCATCACTCACAACCACTCACCACTACTGTCAACGTCACTGTCACTCACCATCAATGTCACCATCATTCACTGTCACTAACACCCATTCTCACGATGGCTTACATTCCGTCAAACTTACTGCCACCGTCACTCACCAAAGCAAGTTAATTCACCTTTCCAGACCATCCATCCATCATCTGACCTCGTATGACGTAATATTTAACTCAGCACGTGTATGATGACGTCACAATCATTACGTCAAAAAAGGGTTCCATATAGACCGTCATCAAATCTCAAATAGTCCGACACGTTGTGTGAATTGTATGTCTTTGTAATTCTTTGCTATTTAATAAACATGCTGTTGAATATTTTGAAACTAATTTAACTGGACGCTGTTGCTGCCCTAAGCAGCAACAGCGCCCAGTCAAATTAGTTTCAAAATATTCAACAACTTATCTGTGTAGTTTTTTGGAAATTGATAGTCAGGGTGTTCAGAGATCGATCGATCCCAACACGAGCGAGGTATGGGTGGAGCTTAGCTAGAGATGGGCGGGGCATAGCTAAAACCAGAAAGGCCCATTGATATGTTGAATTTGCAGATGTTCAATTAGTCATCAATTAAGTACGGTAGCGATGATTCACCGTCTTCTCGTTCAAGGTGGCATTCAGTACTTCAAAATGTGTGCAGTCACTTGTTTAAAGATCACTATGTATTGTCACCTTCTGGCCACACAAGCTCACACTACTGTCAACTTCAACTAAATTTTCAAGTAAATAATAATGGACCTTTCCAGTGTTGGCTATGCCCCGCCCATATCTAGCTAAGCTCCACCCATACCTCACTCGTGTTGGGATCGATCCGTAAACTGCCGACTATTAATTTCCGGAAAATAAATACAGGCAAGCTGTTGAATATTTAGAAACTAATTTGACTGGGTGCTGTTGCTGCCTATGATATACAATTCGTACAACATCCCGTCGCCTATTATATGTTCGTGACGCACTTACCTACGTCATTCACGACGTCATTGATTATGACGTCATCTTACACGCCACATAGTTGATTATGACGTGATATGATGGATGGATAAACTGGAAAGGTCCATTAGCACACACTAGCGTGTATCACTATAGGCAGTAGCAGAAATGTCACTCACATATCGGACGTCATAATCAAATACGTCACGTGCTAAATGTCGTCACAGTCAAATGACGTGGGTTCTAAGTGAGAGTGGCAAAGGTCCGAGAGAAAGCTTCTGAATGTAGGAATCCAGTTTTATCTATGGCCTGGCTATCTTTAGCTAAACCACATTCACACTTCGTCCGTGTTGGGATCGATACCTGAACTCAATCACTATTAATTTCCAGAAAACTGTATAGGTAGCCTGTTGCATATTTTGAATGGACTGGTATAATTGTTCTGGTGGCAACAGCGCCCAGTCAAATTAGTTTCAAAACATTGAACAACATGTTTATTAAAAAGTAAAGACATATAATTCGTAGGATAGTTCGTTGGTCCCCGATTCCCCATTGAATTAGTATTGCAGAAATTTGGAGCCGGTGCCAGTCTCGAGTAACCCTTTCTGTCGTTTGTTTTGATGGTCTACGAAATGGGTTATTTTTGTCTATTAAAATGCGTCGATATGAAATGAAGCGGAAAGAAAATGGGCCTTGTGGATCTCGCACATGGACATATGCCTACACAGTCTACCAGCCAAATCTGAAAATAGGCCTAATTAAGGAGTTAGCGCAAGTCGCCTGGTAGAAAAATGCCATTGATACCAGCTATTAGGGTGGTCCATGTGGGTTATCACCAGGGTGGATGTAGGGTCTGAAAGTTGTGAACAATTTTTTTACAGGCGCGTTTCCATGGTAACCAAGATAAATTATCACAAATATATAAGTTTGTTCTAACGCGAATAACTTTCTTCACACGACAGCTAGAAACATGCTTCTGGTGTATAGGTATACTACCCCTCTAATCGGTCCTGCCAGTTACTCATTTGTGGGATCACTTATTCTACGATAATGACGTCACAAACATGGAAAATAGACTTTTGCTAGGAATTCGAACGTTTTCCATTTTCTCTGTAATGTCCGGGTGTGTACCATTCTCGCAACACCATCGGACCGTACTAATTACGTTGTAATTCATCGTACGTTACCTCTCGTTGTTTTCTCCCAGAAAAGCCCGCGCGCAGTCGCAGAAAGTAGTTTTCACTCAGCCAATGAAAATGCGCGTTATGGTTTTCGGTCATTTTTGAAAGCCATCTGTCACTATTGTAAATCCTATGGGCAACCCTATCGTCGCTTCAACAATTTGCGCGAATTTTAAATGCGTTTTCTTCGTCTAATCAACTTTGATCGCAATGTATCTCACGTGAACTCTCACATGAATCCTCTTCTGACAGAAGGCATCAAATCGCCTCTGGCATAAGTTCTAGGCAGCATATACTGGATGGCTGATTCAGTTGTAGGTTGTCATCACATTCCTGATTTGTTAGTAATTCTTTAAAGAAAGTGAGATGAAAGATTGGATCAGATTCAAAGTTGAATAGCAGTGGGTGTTTACTCCATAGGTTGTCTAATCTGGATTTAAAAGAGTTAATAGAAGGTGCATTGATAATGTGTTCGAGTATCAACATATATGTTGGAAGATCTTATGGACCTTGTTCTACTACGTGCTCGTTTGTGTAATTTCGGATTGAAGAATCACTTAAGGTAGTAAGACACCAATTTTCGTACTGCAACTGATGCAGTGATTTGGAATAGTACTTCTCTGAACGCTTTCACCACTGGAATACCAGTATGCTTATTAAAAAAAACCAACATAAATAAAGGTAACGTGTTTACTATTTTGGTAACTAGTTTGACTTGATCTGTTTGGCTTAATTATAGGTAGCAAAACAGCGAAACATATTCCAGTCAAATTAGTTTCAAATCACTCAACATAATATTATGCTTGAGCTCATACATCATAAATGATCTGTTGTTGTATCTGGTATGTAGTGGTGAGATTGTTAAAATTATTTCTTTTTATTTTCATCTAAAACATCGGATTGTGGATTGTGTAAATTTCCCATTATCAAACAGTCATAATATCGAAACACTCATATTGAATGGAGATTAATCCTTTATTCCTTGAAACCCCAAAGTGTTAACTATATGTCTAGTTTTGGACATGGTTGAATGTTTTGGAGCTGGTCCGACTGGAAGCTGTTGTTATCATAGGTAGCAACCCCACCCACCCTTCAAACTGGATTAAAAACTGTCAACAAAATGTACCTACACCATGGGGGAATGAGGTTGATCCTTTAACCCTTGAAACCCCAAAGCATATCCTGAGCTAACCATCATCTAATAAATGTGATCTGCAGAAATTCAACAGTAAGACAGTACATATTAGGTTCATGGTCAACTTTTTTGACAGAAACTTAAGCCTAAATTTAACCCCAGAGACACCTGAAAACCCAGAGTGTTAATTAAATGTCTAATTAAATACTGGCCATGCTAATTGTTATTATTGTATTAATCTATACTTATTGTACCTGCATTATTATTTATCTATTCCTTCAAAGTAGCCAGTGCAGCTTTTTGGGCTAGTGTTACTCACTATAAGTGTGTGTTTGTTCTTCAACACCCAATTATATAGTGTTAACTATACTACCAATTATATTTGGTGTCAACTGTACGTTTAAGTTCTGACATGTTTTAATGTTTTGGAGCTAGTTTGACTGGAAGCTGCTGTCATTGGCAGCACCACACACACACACACACACACACACACACACACACACACACACACACACGCACGCACGCACGCACGCACGCACGCACGCACGCACGCACGCACGCACGCACGCAGGCACGCAGGCACGCATGCACGCAGGCACGCAGGCACGCAGGCACACACGAACGAACGAACGAACGAACGAACGAACGAACGCACGCACGCACGCACGCACGCACGCACGCACGCACGCACGCACGCACGCACGCACGCACGCACGCACGCACGCACGCACGCACGCACGCACGCACGCACGCACGCACGCACACACTTCAAACTGGCTTAAAATATTCAACAAAATGTTCCCTACATCATGGGGGAATGAGAAACCCTTGAAACCCCAAAGTGTCAACAATATTAAGCTAGCTCTTCAAGCTAGTCAGTGTGGGCCTCTATGCTAGAGCAACTCCATATAAATGTTGTGTTTTCCAACACCCATGCAACTAAGTGTGTAGTGAACTAACATTAATCCTTCAACCCTCGAAACCACAAAGTGTCAATTTTATGTCAAGCATCTGAATGTTTTTTAAGCTAGCTTAATTGGAACCTGTTGTTCTTCTTGGCCTATAAATGGACATCCACTAAACACATTAAAGCTTAAAATGGTTAAAAGTTGTGTATGTTGATGGGTGAGTCTGATCTGAGTGGTAGTTCATCCGAATTTTGTTTAAAGATGGCTCTTTAGGTGATATATATATATATATATATATATATATATATATATATATATATATATATATATATATATATATATATATATATATATATATATATATATATATATATATATATATATATATATATATATATATATATATATATATATATATATATATATATATATATATATATATATATATATATATATATATATATATATATATATATATATATATATATATATATATATATATATATATATATATATATATATATATATATATATATATATATATATATATATATATATATATATATATATGCATACAGTTGAGTTTCTGTTTATTAACATTTTAATTCCCAAGCCGACCAGATCCAGCTTGTACAATGGTGTCAATGTCAATTATCAGGCCAAGATAAGAGTATTTTGTGGAAATTTACCCCTGGAATGACTGGGTGAATAACCGAAGCCGTGATTAGTGTGAAAAATTCCCAAAAGTAGCCCCAACCTCTTGGCTTGCAAATGGACTTCAATAAGCAAAGATTTCAATTTTATTCTGACCATTTAAGGGTTAAGAATGTAATATGTTGTTTATATTTCAGCCAATACACCAGCTATATGACAAATACAACATACACCCACAGACACCACACATGTATATTTATCACTCATCATCTCATTTGACTGGGTATTTTGTCCACAATACACTCCTGTTGACAATACCAGTGTGCATTTCAGCCTGGATTTTCAGTACTGTGTGCTCTCTGGATGCTAGCCAGTTGAATTTGTTGATTAATCCTTTAATAGTAAAGATTGGTTAAGAAAATTGTCATTTTCACTTAGTGAATGTCCATTTGCAGGCCAAGAAGACTTTTTTGAAAATTTATCATTGGAATGCCTGGCTCCGTTATCCATTGCTTTTAACACAAAATTCTTAAGTTTCAGTACAGAATTGTTTGCATTTCAACACCAATTTCTGCATTTAAGTACAAGTTTCACGATTCCAGCCAGATTGTGTGTTTGGAACATAATTTTAACTGTTTCTTATTAATATAATGGTATCCCAGGTGAGAGATACAGGCCCCTCATGACCATTGTGCCTTTTAATTCCACAGTCTACTTTGATCTCTGGCAGTCTGTGTGTCATTTCTCAAGATCTGTCTATACCATGAAGGTTCATATTCTATGTGGACTGGTATATCGAAATTGAAAACTGGCATGCAATCTTGACATCTCACTGAGGTCATCCTTAAACTAGAGTATGTTTGTAGTATTAAACTCTAAAATATAATTTGGATATATTGGCGTTCAATAAAATTTAAATGGAAAGTGTTTTTCTTCATTTTACCATGAAAATTAATGAGAAAAAGAAAAAATTGCTTATGATTTGTCATCTAATTTTGAGAAAACATGTCTCAGATACCATTTACTCCTGCGTTTTCATCTAATTTTGAGAAAATCTTAAAGAAAATATTTAGTAACTGACCACAACTACCAGTTCCACGTGGTTTTTCATCCACCATTTAGAAAATCTTGAAGAAAAGTTGAGATACCTCATTGGTTTCAGCAAATCTTGAGAAAATCTTAAGGAAAATGTTAAATACCAAGGCATCAGGTACAATTTATGTCATGTGTTTTGACTAAATTTTGAGAAAATCTGTAAGAAAATGTTGAGTAGCTGGCCACAAGTACCAGCTGCTTATGTGTTTTAATCAAATTTTGAGAAAATCTTGAAGAAAATTTTTGACTAGCTGACCACAGCTACCAGTTTCACATGGTTTTTCATCCACTATTGGGAAAATCTTGAAGAAAAGTTGAGGTACCTCTTTTGTTTTCACCAAATTTTGAGAAAATCTTGAAGAAAATGCTTAATAATAGGCTTCAAGTATCAGTTACTCAAGTTTTGTCATCTAATTGGGAGAAAATCTTAAGGAAAATGCTAAATGCCTCAGATGCAATTTACTCATGTTTTCGTCAAATCTTGACAAAATCTGGAAGAAAATGATGAGTAGTTGGTCACACGTACCAGTTACATATGTGTTTCATCTAATTTTGAAAAGATCTTGAAGAAAATATTGAGTAGCTGGCCACAACTACCATTTCCACATGGTTTTTCATCCACTATTGGGAAAATCTTGAAGAAAAATTGAGGTCAATAACCGAAATCAGTGAAAACTCCCAAAAGTAGCCTCAGAATCTTGCCTTGCTTGACTTCAATAAGCAAAGATTTCAATTTTCTTAAAAAAATCGTGACCATTTAAGTGTTAATAATGTAACATTGTTTATATTTCAGCCAATAATACGACATACCCCACAGACATCATACATGTATATTTATCACTCATCATCTCATTTGACTGGCTGTTTTGTCCACAATTTTCAGTACTGCGTGCATTCTTGATGCTAGCCAGTTGAATTTGTTTAATTAACCCTTTAATGGTAATGACTGGTTAAGAAAATTGGCTTATTAGCTAGTGAATGTCCGTTTGCAGGCCAAGAATTGGAAATTTATCTCTGGAATACCTGGCTAAGTTATCGAGCCAGGCATTCAAGTGATAAATTCTTGAAAATCTTCTCAATACCATCGCAGAAGGAGGTTTTTGCTGCCTTGCCCATTAAAGGGCTCTGTTAATTGATGCGTTTTCACTAAGCATATCGATAATATAGGTTTTGGGCCTGTTGAATAGGAATTTGACATTATTTCCGACTGAATACCTATTTTGCTGAACATTTTGAAATGAAATTGATAGTAAGTCATCATGATGGTTTCATTCAGCAATTTGTTCAAGGGGGTGGCAACTTAATTGAATACATATACAGAACCTATACAATTTCCATCAAATCACAAAGTGTGTAAATCCATAAAAATCATGGGGTGCCGTGGGGTGGAGGCATGCTACCACAATGGGGGTTGGTCGGGGTGGGGGGTGTTGGGGTGGGGGTGGGTCGGGCTGCACCCACCACCTTGGATAAAACCCTGGTATATATTGCTGCCTTAGGATCTAAGCAAATAATTTACTTGAAAAATTCTACAACTTTCCTGTGTTAGGCCAAATCATTTTAATCTTTTGTTGACCTGCAAATCGGCTTCTCTCATGACCGGCATGACCATTAAGGGGTTAACAAAACTACAAAGAACAAAGAGCTACAGAAAACTCTGAGGAATTCCGACTGATTAGGAATTGTCTGCCAAAAATTGTTGGATGGAAAGAATGTTGAAAATAATGCCTTAAAATTCCACCTTAATTTTTTCCTAGATTTAAAGGGAAACACTAAGTTAGAAGGGTTTGTAAAATAAAAAAATAAATTGGTGTTTTTACAATTGAAATGTAAAATGTCAAATACATGGATTCCTGAATCGTACACTAATATTGTGGCAAATACTGATGAAATCCACATTCAGTTCAGCGCATGCCACATTTGAGAGTCGGTGTAGTAGCCTATAAACATATTGTCCAAATATTCATCAACATCGGATGCCCTTCTGATTTATATTATCAACATATTTTTACTCAATATATTTATTTAATCTTATAATTAATTAAATACTTAATTAATTATAACATTTAAAATTAACACAAACCGGCAGGCTTATACACAGTGGCCATCATTTTTTCTTCATACTTTCAATGTACTTCACGAACCCCACTGAGCCATGAAACAGCCAGGATATGGCTGTGAAAATGGCAGGAGAAGGGTTAACATGTGAAACACTGGGCTAGGTAATTTAGACATCTGAAATTTTATCCAACGTTGTAAATATGACATCAACCCACACTCTTTCCAACAATCCCATAGATACTTTATAGATTTCTAAGGCTTCTCCTGGGGATGATGACCTCACACAAGAAAGTCAAATTGGAGAGAGCCCCGCCCCACCCCCCGCCCACTCCATACAAAAAATTAAGCAGAGTGAGGGAAACATTTATTCAATAAAATTTGGTCATATTTTTTTCTAAATCTATAGAAATAATCTAGATTATAGAATTATATGCAATTATAAGCGTTTTATTATAACATTACTGTTAGTGTATGCCCTTGTGCAGTTTTGCAATTTCTTTTGCTATATTCTTTTATGTTGGACTTTTTATCAAATATACTAGAATCTCGACGAATTGTTCCCAAATATTACCTCTTGCTATATTCGCTAGGCCTACACATCCATCGGTCGTGTAATTACACTGATACAAGAGGCGTGGCTTCAAGCCGAGAAGTCGGTCATATCGCCGAAATGTAGATAGAACAACGAGTTTGATTGGGTTGCTCAATTTAGTAACGATGCATGTTGATTGCCTAAAAACGCACAGCAAACATGCGCGCCATGATTTTGGCTAGTTATGTGGCAGAGGGTCTGTCTGGAGTTACGACGTTACGGAGGATTAACCCTCTGCCGACGGGAGAATGGGTGTGTACTAGCACCTCAATATTATGTATTTTAGTAGCAATGCTATCTAGCTTATTGAAAATATACGTAGTACGTGATATAGGCTCTGTAAAATAGTGATTAACCCGTAATTTCTATGATAACCCTTATCGTGATTTTGAAAAATAACGAATGGTCCCTGCATCAGCAGCTGAGTTCAACACTGTGTATACCATGATGAAGTATCTCCAGTCTGCATTTCGCTCACTCAGTCAGAATTGGACATACACAGTGTATGATGAAGCTATATATTGCAAGGCTCAGATGATTAAATGGAGAAACCCACATGAATTTGACAATGATCATATTGAAATGGGAGGCATAGGTCGTGTTTTGCAGGAAAGTTGTTTTGAGGACATTCCTGTGGAAGCGAACGTGTATGGATCAGCAACAATTAGCCATGCTATGAAGGGCAAAGCATACAATCGAGGTGTTTCATAAGAATTCATAAGCTGATGAATGAAGCACTGAGTCGGCTTAAATGGATGGCATTTGCTGATGGCGTTGAAGCAACTTGAAAGGAATATGATCATGGAGAAAGCGGAACATTACACCACAGCATTTGAGGATCTCCAGCACACACACGGCGAAGGCAGAGATGTAGCTATAAGGGCACTAGAAGATTTCTCGCATTCTGTGCAAAATCTGCATTATCTAATGGAGAAATTTGTGAAGAAAGGTAGAAAATGTTCAGACACATTTGTCTTCTGGGAAAACTATGTTTCAGATTTGTCACAGCTGCTTTTGGATTACATTGCCACAAAACGTGATGATAACAAGTTCCTGGAAATATAAACATTTGCGGAGATGATTCCAATTGACTTTCAGTGCGGACATGTAAACTATGCGTGCTGGGGTTGCGTTGACGTTGCTGAAGTAAGACTTCTGAGGGAGGAGAAGCCGGAAATGTATCAAGCTCTAGTCGAGGGCCAAGGTGCCGTTTACAGGTATGGGCGACCTTTCAGTGGAGTTTGGCATGATATACTGAACAATCTCTAAACAAAGACTGCGGCAAGTACACATAACTGTGTGCTAAAGGTGAAGCGCTTGCAAAATACTATTTGACTGCTCATCTAGGGGCAGCAGTAACCGTTAATACAAAGCACCTTAGTGGGTTACATCAGACTGATAGTGGTCATTATCCACAAAGAGGCTACAACGAGACGCATTACTGCTGATGAAGCTGCAATCCATAAAATCATCAGTGTTATTAATGAAAGAATGGTGAACCCTTTCATGATTGACATCGGCATTACCACAGAGAATAGGCAGCCTCTTGTAAATATTGCCACATCACTTGTATGTTCACATGAGGCAAGCGAGGCACTGTGTAATGTGCGTGAAAATGGTCTAGAACAAATGAAGGAATTTGTAACTAATAGATTGATAACGGGTGAGACAGACTTTCATGAACCTATTAGTAAGCATAATCTTTGCACATTTACTACACTGAACAAAGGAGCTGTTACTAAAAAGAAACAGGTCATAAAGTCAGAAAATATTGATCGCCAAATATTCAGCAAATTGGCAATTATTGGACAGTCGCATGATGTGAACATAAAGGAATTGCTTCAGTATGAATTAGCGCCAGTTCCACTCTCGCTGTTCAATCATGATGGTTCTCTTACAAAGATACAGAAAAGTAGTATATTCCCTTGGCTTGAGAAGGACCATACCACTGTTGAACTTCCAGCATCTAGTGAGTCAACATTGGGTGTTGCTAAGAATCGTTTGTACTGACGCAGCCAAGTGTACTACCTTTGGTGAGCTATAAGATCAGCTCTTGGACGCGGTTTTGAGTTTAAAATGTCAGTATATTGCTGTGGTTGGTGACAATTATACGAATGAGGAATCAATAAAATCAGGTGAACGGGTCCGCCATGGTAACATCCAGATGCAGGAGATAAAGAATCCAACTGTTCTAACACCACTTCCAAAACAGCGGCTGAAGATCTTGTCAAATGAAAAGAACAAGGCAAACTTTGTCAACTTTCTTTCTCATGATTGGATCATTAAGTTGGAAGGTAGATTAAAAGCTGGTTGTGAGGTGTATCTTGCTGGTGGATTTCATGAAATTAACTGAGTAGTGAAGGTCGTCTTTGGTGGACACGATGAAGTACCAGAGCTTGAGTCAGATCATGAGGAAGCCGATTCTCGAATGTTTATACATATTTCACATGCGAGATATAAATTAGGCATCAACCGGGTACATCTTTGGTGTATTAACTCAGATGTTGCAGCCATGTGTCCACGATACTGCTGGGTACTTGACTTGAAAGAGCTGTATCTAAAGACAGGTGTACCCCAAAAGAAGAGATCCATTCCCATGCATACCATAGCGACCCAACTTGGAAAAAGTCTGAGCTATATGCTACCAGCGATCAACGCAACCAGTGGATGCGATTCAACCACAGCGTTCAGTGGGATAGGCAAACAAAAATGGCTGAATCTTATTGAAAGCACCAAGAATTATACAGTGGGCTACAACATTTCGGAGACAGTCCTTCTGACATCAACCGGGAAACCGAAGAAACATCTATCACTTGATGTAGTTCGTTACCAATTATTTGCAAAAAACAATGCAAAAAATGAGAAATTACCACCAACAATGGATAGCTTCCGTTTGCATCTCAAACGAGTAAATTATCAGTCATTTATATGGAATCATGCAACAGTTCCGTACCTCAATGTATCACCTGTTGATAATGGTTGGGTGTTCGATGAAGATGTGCACCTTGTGCCATGTATGATGATGCTCCCTCCAGCACCTGAGGCAATACTCGCATTTACACAATGCATGTGCCAAGCGGATTGTTCAACAAGGAGATGCATGTGTCGCAAAGGTGATATTGTGTGCTCTGATGCATGTAAATGTTGTGCTGACAGCTGCAGTAACTGTGGATTGAATATAGATGACTCGTCCTCTGAATCAGATACAGATTAATGAAATGGAACATGAACTGACCTACACTACTGACCTACACATCGTCCTTGCATTCATAGAATGATTCATTCTGCGAAGAGATCGCATTTACCGAGGTTGGAGCAACATCAAAATTCATGCTTACATTTAGGCTGACTTTTAGGATATGACTTCCAAAATGATGTATTAAATATTTTCGAAACCACACATCTCATTCAATGTACCAATTTGATAAGCCAGACATATTTTTAATAAATGGGACAATATTGAGCTATCAGAATACGAACCGGAACACAAATTTGTACACAATTATGGTAAGCGTGAAAATATGAGAAAAATTACATTTTTTTTATGTTTGTGACGTCATAATTATATGCACATTATTCACAAAACAAGGCTAAATATTACCGCTAGCTAGATGACTATGAGACCTTTAATTTAACACCAGAATTGTCTTTCTAACCACAAAAATAAGAAAGTTATAATAGTTAAAACGAAGTATATTTCTTTGCGGTAATCGATTATGGTTACCATGGAAACTGTTCTGCAAAAAATAATTGCACCACTTTCAGACCCTACATCCACCCTGGTGATGACCACTATAGATCCCCATAACAGCTGGTACTATTGGAATTTTTCTACCGGACCACTTGTGCTATGACTGGTAGACTATAGTTGTCGCGATCACGGGTGACATGAGTTCAGTAAATCGAAATTGTGCATGCCTAGGTATATGCAATAAATTGTCAGATAATATAGCCAATATACGTTAATTTCTGACAGAATTATATACATTTGCGTCTGTTTAATTTATCTTCCAATTACCAAAAGAGGATATGCTCCCTTTTTGAGGCTATATATGCCGATGATCATCTGCAGCAATCCATCTGAACATGTGCAGATGCAGTGCACCTTTCACTGAACTCACGTCACCGGAGGTCTGGACAACGCGTTCTATAGTGACGGTGTGCCCGTGTCCCTTCTATTCTTATTACATTTCTATATTAAACGTGACAACAAGAAGGCTAACAATTTTGTATTAAACTAAAATATGCCAACCATTGATGGATGAAGCTACGTTCTGGTCAGCTGGCGATATACAAGAAGCCAGGATTGGGGGCTTATGGGCAATGTGGGTTTCATCAACTGACCGTTGTATTACACTGGGTTTTGATGCTCCAGTGTGCATCAAAGTGCAGGACATGGCGAAGCCGACAGAATTCGGCAATGCCGATTTTGATGGAACAAGTATGGTAATATACCAGTCCTCATTAGACAAACAACTTAGAATGTTTCCAAAACAAAAAAACCCGTATTCTAAAATATTTTGACCATACTAACCGTCACGTTTCTGTTTTTGAAACATTTTAATTTATTTATGAGCTGTACTGTACACAATTCTGCAGATTATGAAATTCTAGATAACGTCTTCACCTGGAAGTGACCACATACCAGTCGATGGAAATAGTGGGAAAGTTCAAAGAATGATGTCGGTGGCACCGGTGACAACATATCGCATATTAGAGAACACAACAAAAATGATCAAGATTAGTCAAAATCTCAGTTTATATGATAAATAGAATTTCAAACCCGGTTGACAATAGCGATATTAGTCGGACCTCATTTCAAAGTGTCTATGAATCCGATGTCATGCGATGTTTTCATTATAGCTGCTCATGTATAAGGTACAGCTTCCTGTGGACAGCACGCGTCATGATCAGATTGACCTCAAGCCAAAACCAATGCGAGGTGAGATGATGGCAATAGAACCTCCCTTTGTTTGGAGAGCATGAAAACATGTCGACGAAGAGAGATAATTATTTTATCATCGGAGATAGCTGCATGTTCATAGAAACTGTCTCCAAAATGCTCATTGATTGTCCTGTGATCAGTTTCAAAATATGCTTGCGTTTAAAGATAATCTGTTTCACATTTCCTACTTTTTGTGAACTCGTTTGAAAAGCACAAGACACATGTTTTGCCTGATGTCATGTGAGCAGAGTATGTAGACAAACGGGTCCGTCACACTGTTAAGGTAAGAGAAATAGACGGAGTAGACAAGAAATCCTAGGTGAAATGTTTGATTGGGGAAACCCAGAATACTGTGATAACTATTGTGAAGGAAGCGAGGGAAAAGAAACAAAAAAAACAGTGTTATTATGATTGTCACAACTCTAGAACTTGTACTACGGTGTTCTTGTTTGGTCAAAGCTGGATTGGTGGATAATTTCCATTGTTTAAGCCCGTGAAGTATGGCGATTACCAGCATCGGGAGCAATAACTTGAATATGGTCAACATAAGTTCTCGCATAGCAATATTTGCAAAGAAATGACACATTCTTGTCATTCTACCATTATACACAAAACTATATGCTCCACATAATACAGCCATCGGGATCGAGAAACAGGTACTTATGAACCACAAAATAAGACACGCAGATAGCATCCATTGAACAGTTATTCTTACCTGAGCTGCTAGAGGCTTAGTGAGTTGATAAAACCTGATTCCAGATAGAAATACTAAATGCAGCAAACTTGAATTGAACGCCAGGAATACAGAAAACGCCGTGATGCGGCAAATAAATTCAGCTGCAATCGGGTCAGGAAGAACAATTTCCGGAAAGACCAATGTCCCTATTATGATTGGACAAAAGCAAGTAAAGATGTCGCACACCGCCAAGCTGGCAAATAGCGTGAAAATAGGGACTCTATATTTCTGGGATTTCAGGATGTATATTAATAAAATAATGTTAGCAAATACTCCGAGTCCAAACAGTAGAAAAAATGTTGTAGTCAGTGCTGATGGGAACTGTGTATATTGCTCTAGGAACCTCACTCTAATCATATCCTGCAGACTAATTCCGTAAGAATCGTTATTGTTGTATGTCATTATGTTCACCTGAGACTCTGTCGACTTCTTCTAGCGTTGGTGGCAGTATAGTTCAACTGTTGTGTATTTATTTGTTGCCATTCACAAGCTCATGGAAAGCAACATTCACCGCAAATGCGTTTACAATATCTGCGAGCAGCACACGGTGCGTCCCGAGTGACCATTTCAGTCATCATCAGTGTCTTTATATTTAACTTTACCTCACATATAAAATGTTGAAACTAGGCAACATTACTTTGCAGCCACAGTGTGTCAACATACACAACTAAATCTTTTATAGTGCTGCATGTGATCTTGCCATACCTGGTTCGTAGGTTTGAAATTGACAGATGTTTTCAATTCCAACAGCCTATTATTACAGACGTATGGTTGCTATTGGTAGAGGAATATCACTGGAGATTTACCACTCGTACGCCTCTCTTGTAGACTTATCTTGTACCCTCGTCAGCTTGTAGGATTCTTGTGCGCACTCGGCATTTAGGCTTATAGGCAAGCTCATACAAAATAACACTCACACGAGCTATAAGCATACAGTTTTAGAAATTTTCTTGCACGCGTCGGGAAATTGGCATGTTTTTGTAAACCCACAACTGTAAATTGTCTTATTGCACACACATGATGTACCTTAACATTTCAACACTTTGAAAGTCAGTATCCTAATTTTAAGACACCTATACGAAACTGTGTTTTCTGTTACAGATTGTGGCATCAGAATGCTGTAGTCCCTCAGAATGCAGGTGAACAAGCATAATTGTCTAGAGTAAAAAGAACGCTGATCAGGCATTTTCAATTGTACTACTTAGAAATCTGATTTGCATAGGCAGGCTAAAAATACAAAATGGCCATTTTTATATGGAGTTTTTCAATTTATTTGAAGACACATTTTCTCTGCAAATCTTAAGTCCAAAATCTTCTATAGAAAAAGATGTATCTCTTCAATACTTCAGTGAAAATGGGTTAGCGCGATAATTTATATTGGAAATTTATATATAGACCAGGTTTATAGTTTGCTTCCATTTGCGTTCTCAGGAGACTTTTCAACGTTACACCATGGTCATAGAGCCTTTTCATTCCTGCACAATCTCAACTCCATTTGGGAGTGTACATCCATACTACTGCTGCCATTTATTAGCGCTCGATTGCATTTTGTCGACATTCCGTATTGCCAACACTGCCCTTACAGGTACCCGGTACCTATTTTACAGACAGGTGTACTGGTTATGGCTCAGAGTACCTTGCTCAGGGACACAATGCAGCAGCCCGGCCGGGAATCTATGCCACAACGTTTCAGTCACGAGCTCGAATCCCTAACCACTCGGCCTTTGTGCCTCAAACGTAGCTAGAGGATAGCAGTTAAAATGATGGCAGTTTATGTGTTACTTATTATTTTTGGACATATTAAGACTTGATCAGCACCAACATTTAGAGGGGAAGTTAAGCAGGGTGAATGATAAAATAATTTTAAATCTTTTTTCAGAACATTATTACACGTGCATTTGATCATAGAATTATGTTATTTAGCACAATTAACACAATTGCAGAAACAGCTAACATGATACATTTGTTTGGAGCGACGGATTATAATTATTTTCAATGAAATATTGCACTGCATCTCTTAACTGTTGTACATTTTCAGTCTTCTGCTTTTCGTTCGCTGATCATACCACCAGTCCTGTAAGTGACCATCGACATGATCATAAGCGTTAAGTGCGTGGATCCATGGTTTATTTACCTGAAGATACAAAGTAATCAACCATTTTGTGTTTGATGGTTCATTTTGTTATTTTACTCTTTTTCTGAGACACACTTTTACATAAGTTGGCTGCCAATGGATCTTTCCAGTTTTAGCTATGCCCCGCCCATCTCTAACTAAGCTCCATCCACAATTCACAGTATTGGGATTGATCATAGCTATCAATTTCCTGAAAGCTATACAGGTATGGCAGCAACAGCGCCCAGTCAAACTAGTCTCAAAATATTCAATAGAATATTTATTAAATAGTAAAGACATACAATTCGCGCAACAACGCATAGTGCGTCTTCAAAAATGCGTCCGAGACGTACTTATCGATGTCATTCATTATGAAGGCATTATACACGTCGCGTAGTTGATTATGACATCGTAGGATTTGTTGATAAAGTGGAAAGGTTTATTGGCTATGGAATGAAACGACAGAAATGCTTTTTGTAAAGAAATATGCATAGCCGTGATATATTAATGCGACAAATCAGCAGCCTAAGCGGCATCGCACCTGCATTTTGGGAATATTAATGGATAATTGAAACAGAAAGAGCAATATTTTTAGCCATGCTAAATGTTGTGTTTATTTGTTATGTTTACTTAACAATATTAGCCAAATGATCTACCAGCATTCTGAGGAGCACGTGCAATTTCATGTGTCATTTTCATCATAAAACAGAAATAACAAAACCAATGTATTTTCATATCAACTCCCATCTGCAACATAAGTTAATAAATAACCTTCGTCATAGTACAAAAGATTTATTGCTAACTCCAGCACATTAGAAAAAATACACCAGCAATTCTGAGGGGAACCTAGCTGTATAGGGAATATTCTGTTGACTGTTTTGAAATTAAACTGACTGGGGTCTGTTGCTGGCAGCAAGTGATTGCGGTCAAATTAGTTTCAAATCACTCAAACTGATTTATAATTGCGTTTACAGAGAGAGATAAGTAACAAAATATGGGATTTTATTTTATATAATTCCCTGATAACGCAGGTTACTGGGCCAGTACTGGAGCAATATGACCTGGTATTGGCTTATTTCTGGCCCAAAAATCGGTGTTATAAGAGTATTTACAGAATTCCCGTCAGTTTCTTAGAAAAGGATGACAATTTTGTGAATAAATAAATCTATGCTTTTACGATTCATAAATAAGCTTAGCCACAGCGGAAAGTGTAGATCAGCTATAATAGCAATTAAATTTGCATAATTGATTAAAAAGCCTTAGTAGTTCATATGCATTTATCAAGGTAACTAATGTTCTTATAAATGTAAAATTGTATTAAAAATGCAGGAGATGAAAACGAGTTCAACATAGTGATAGATTTACCTGGGTGTTAAAAAAATCCAATGAAAATTTCTCGTTTGGCATATTACACTGTATACAATAAATTTAATGAACATAACTAATTCCTACTAATATTAGCCGTTTAACAATCAAGCTAATCAACACGTCTTGAGAAATGTCCATTTGCAGCAGACCAAGGAAAGATTTTTTACATTTACCACTGGAATGAATGGATCGATAAGCCAGTTATTACAGTGGTAGATTTCCAAATCTCTTGATCTGCAAATGAACATTTTCTATGGGAAAACTGTACTATTCTTGAACAAATTTGAATGTTAAACGGTTAAACGTGAAAAAGCGATCGGGTTCATATTCAGAAGTGCGGGATACTGTATTTATAGAGTAATCTGAAAACAATTATCACCACTCATCAATACGTATTCTCATAATAACATCGTTAGATCTGTATATGCAGACCAAGAGAAAGATAAATAAATATAAATATCAATTCATCTTTCTCTGGCATTTTTGTTATTCTAACATGTTGCTTTGATAGCCCTGAGTTTGGGAATAAATATATCGCTTGTTTTATCAAGAGTCCATAGCAGTTGCTAGACAAAGTACACATTTATGGCTGTCATGCAGTACTATAGCAGGGCGTATAATATATAGTGAAAGGAAGTAATTAAGAGAGAGAGAGAGAGAGAGAGAGAGAGAGAGAGAGAGAAATGGAGAGAGAGAGAGAGAGAGAGGAGAGGGGGAGAGAGAGAGAGGGGTGGAGGGAGGGAGGGAGGGAGGGAATGAGGGAGGGAGAGAGAGAGAGAGAGAGAGAGAGAGAGAGAGAGAGAGAGAGAGAGAGAGAGGTGGTGGAGGGGAGCGAGAAAGGTAGATTTTCAGATTTTCAGGAATATCTTGATTGAGAGTAAGCATGATATGCTCATACAACATGGTTCCCAAGGTTCCTCACCAATGTTATGTCGCGCCTGAAAAATTTGGTGACCATTTGAAAATAGCCCTTTTCGTTTACAACTTATCTTGTTAAATGTCTGTGAAGAACGAAAATTGGTACCGTGATTCTGAAAAATAGGCATCGTAAAGTATGCATCTTCTAATATGTTAATAGAAAACGTGATTAGGGGGAGTTAAAGTCTGTCAAAATCGAAAACATGTACCTTTCCACAATGGGTGACCTTGACACTCAGGTGTGACATTGAAATTATGGAGTGACATGGAGTATCTTCTAATCTGGGATAATAATAAAGTATTGGAGAACTGTTGGGTATTTTGAAACTAATATGACTAGTGAAAGACATACAATTCGTACGCTAGTGACAGGCTTTTGGATTTTCATGATTAAGCTAAAGGTCTACGTCATTATGTTTGTGACATCAGCTAACTAGTCATGTAATTGATTATGACACCAGATAATAATAATAATAATAATAATAATAATAATAATAAGTACATTTATAAAGCGCTGAATCCATGACAATGCGTGCTCTAAGCGCTAGTGCGTAATAGCTATATCTACTGAGAATATGCTCGTTTGAAAAGGGTGGTTTTCAGTTGTTTCAGATGCTTGAGTAACAGATCGGATACCTCCATTTATGCCAGTAATACGTTCTTATGGAGACAATATGGCAGCATACCGCATCTCTAAGCCATAAGTAATGCGATGATGAAAACAGTTTATGGTGATATATGTAATGGATTTAGTCTGAATAATTAATTCTATAGAATCGTTATAACATACTCTATCAGTTGAAGACGATCCATTAAATGAGAGAAGAATAAAATATGTTTTTCGGTAATAGCAACCGTAATTTATAAAGTGGCTAGTATCATGTAGGCTACATTGCACGTTGTCCTAAATGTTACCATAATATAGCTAGGAGATGAAATCATGTGAATAGATATTTACTATCTTATTACATAAAGAGATCTTAAAAAAAAGATGTGGGTTTATATATATATATATATATATATATATATATATATATATATATATATATATATATATATATATATATATATATATATATATATATATATATATATATATATATATATATATATATATATCTCACCAATATGCTTGAAAATAAATTTACCAAAATTGAATTCTTTTAAAGGTTTAAATTGTATATCACTATATAATGAAGCGAAAAGAAATTAGCATATGACGATTTCATTACTTATAAATTAATAGGGTCTCTAATTCAATTTCACAAGTTAAAAAATTTAATTATTTTATACAGAATGAAATCATCATATGCTAAGATTTATTTCGTGTCATTACATTAATAAACAAAGGCTAAGCCTCTAAAAGTATGCAATTTTAATTTTAATATTTTCAACAATTCGGGTGTGAATTTGGGCCCGTTCTTGGCCAATGGAACAACAACGTCTGCCCCCCCTCCCCAACCCCAGCACTTGCTGATGACATGAGACGAGACATCTAATACCCACATCTGCATATTGCACCCAGCGTTCAAAAGTGTGGGTTAGTTGGAGTCCACTGGACCAGCTGATACGCATGCGCAGGCCGGTCGTCAAAGGCAGAGTAGTAATATTATATGCCTACCATTGGAAAACTGTGGTAAATGTAACTCCTGCACCTATTCACTGTACGCTTATTTCAAAATATCACCGTGTTGCCTGAAATGAGAATGTTTTACTCGGAACAAGGCAAAAAACTGTTTAAATTGCCTTAAACAGCAAGTTATCTTCTATTTTGAGATCGGTGTTAGACGAATGCATTGGTAGTGCATTGGTAGTGCGCTGTTGGGTACTGGTTGCTGGATTCTGACGCGCCATGACTAACATATGGCTCCGATCAGGTTAATTAACCCGATCGGAGCCATATGTTAGTCATGGCGTGTTAGAATCCAGCAACCAGTTGAACACGCTGTTGAATATTTTGGTCATAGGACAAATAACACCAAATAAAATTACTTTCAATATATTCAACAGCTTACCTGTATATATTTTTGGAAATTGAGATTCAAGGAGTTCAGGTTTCGATAGATCCTAATTCGGACAAAGCGTGTGTGGAGCTTAGCTAGAGATGGGCGTGGCATAGCTAATGGTGGATTCATTCATTCTGAACTGCTAGATTTAACTGACGATAGTGATGATGCTGAGTCCTCTGATTAGTACTGTATTCATATGAGGAAATCAACTCACTGTGCTTTTTATAGGCTATGAGTATTTTTTTTAGAGGTTTAAAACAAATTTCTGACTGAAATTTTGACGCATGTGCGAACCACATACTTAATATGGGGTTATATTGGACTTATGCAAACGACCTTGTCATTCAAACAACCATGACTTCTAATTTTTTCCTGCTCCTCCTCATAAACCCCATTCCTAAAGTTTAAGCACCTCCAATATGTTACCTGAGAGCAGATATACGACATATTTCTTATACACGGTGGCCATATTACATCTATTCGAACTAAGCACAGTTCCACACCAGGTAGTTATTGGGAATTTTAGTATGTTGCTCAAAAATATTTTATTATAATTAGATCGATGCTCATCGATAACTGAGCCAGATTTTCGTGGTCTATTTCAATCCTCACGCATATCTATGCTCTGTTCACTGCGCATATCTTTACAATAGCTGTCTTGTAATAGTTGCGCATATATTCAGAACTTTCTATGTTCTATGAATCGTGCTGAAAAACAAATACGGTAATGTTTTATTTTTATAAATTTGAATAACAAATATAGTAAGGTTAAATTTTATATATTTGAATGACAAATATAGTAAGGTTGCATTTTTATATATTTGAATAACAAATATAGTAAGGTTTCATTTTTGTATATTTGAATAACAAATATAGTAATGCTTTATTGTTTATATTCTCTGAGTAACAAATACAGTAATGTTTCATTTTTATATATTTGAATAACAATTATAGTAATCTTTCATTTTTATATATTTGAATAACAACAGTAATGTTACATTTATAAAATGGACTTGTTTGCTATGTCTGAATAAACTGTTGTGTGAAACTAAAATGGTGTATAAATAGTTTCTGTACATAAGCCTACATATGTCTTTATATATTGTACTTTATCTACATCATCCACCACAGGGTATCAAGATAGAGGTGTATCCCCTTTGTATCAACTTAACACTTTATTGGTCAAGACACAAAAAGCGGGCTCTGCAATGGTCTTGAACAATTCACAGCCCCAAAAAGACTTTTTGAGAATTTACCACTTGAGGTACTGGCTCGATAACCGAGCTTGCAATTGCATTGTTAAATTTCCAACACATAGTCCTCTCTTGGTCAGTTAAATTCGAAGTTTTATAGTGCAACAAACCGTGACCATCCAAAACAAAAATCCAAATTGACCATTTCAAAATGTTGAAATATGCATTAAATAAGATATAAGGCGCCAATTGAGGGTAGGGGATTATCAAAATGGTAGAGCATATGTCAGGCCTGGTGGTAGTGGCGTTATGTACCTCAAAGCGCATGTGATACCAGGAGCATAGGTTTCTATGCGGATATGACTATAAACTAGATTCAATTTAATATCAAGTTTCGGAAAGGTGTAAGACTGTAATCATTCTCATATTATGTTTGTAAGTAGAAATGCAAAGATAAGTTAGAGCACACCCATACCACGTGACAGTGCCACTATACGGTTCACTCTCGGGTGTTGTCACTACATTCACTCGGCCATCCTCGTCATCATCATCATCATCATCATCATCATCATTTAGATTCAAACTTATGCATACATTTTGAAATCACAAATAATTAATAATATTAATGAGATTATGTTTTCCTAAATATCTCAGCACAAAAAATCATCCATGTCGACATGCAGTATACTTATTTGGATACATCATGCATATAAATCGTACATTGGGAGCAAGATAAATTGCGTAAACATTTAGGCTAAGATAAGTTTAAAATCTCGGGGACAGTATATAAGCATTCCTGAAAACAAAAAAATATAAACTTTTTATCTTAAAACACGAATCATCATGTATCGATTGTTATTCAATGGCAATACAATCATTTTGGCACTGTATTTTACAAGGAAGTATTTAGTTAGGGCGTAATTTACAAAATCTACATAGACATCTACTGTCTAAGCCATGGCGACTAGGACAAATGACGCACTGACTTATGAACAATAGGCACATGGATAAATCAACCCACACCATGTGAACAATGTATGCACAGCGATCTAAGCTACTAGTACAAGTACACAACTGTTGCTATGTTCATACAATTATCATTTTGAATAAATAGCAAAGTTTGTACATTGCATTTATTTGTTTTGTAGCTCAGCAGTTTGACTGAAGCAGCTGTGCAGGATCACCAATGGAAATCTTAATGCCAACCCGAGAAATGTGACTGATATATGGATGAGTCATTATTCGGACTCTCAGTCTATAGAGTCTACTCCATCCTTGCTCCGGGATAATACACTGCCTAAACTACCATTCTGTTGGGATAATGCACTGCCTACACCATCATTCATCCTTCATCCGGACTAGTGCACCGCCCACACCATCTTTCATCTGGACTCGTGCACTGTCTACACCTCTTCTCATCCCGGATAGTGCACTGCCTGCACCACAGGATCCGAGCTAGTGCAGTGCATACACAGCTCCTCGTATTAAAACAGTTAACTTCTGTTAAGTAGCCATATATGGTGAGTATCTAAAACAAACATTGATTAATATTGTACGTTAATTGGTTCCATGGGAAACTAACTAGAACACATTAAAACAGTTAACTTCTGTTAAGTAGCCATATATGGTGAGTATCTAAAACAACCATTGATTAATATTGTACGTTAATTGGTTCCATGGGAAACTAACTAGAACATATTTATTGGAGTAACAGTAACTCTATTTGCTCTGTAGAAAGGTGAATCATGCTAATGGTGAAACCATCAATGTTTGAATAGCATACCCTGGTAACGCAGCTTACTGGGCTGATGCTGGGTCGATACCGGGCCAGATATTGATTGTAAGACATTTTCGCTAAAATGATAATATGTCCAGAATAAATAGTGTGTCAATTTTAATTGTGTAAATGGCTCCTTATGACAAAACATAGTATGTTATTAGGAGATTCTAGCTAGTATGACTCGGTGAGAAGTGCACTATATACTCGTAGATCGCGGAAACAGATAGATTGTATTCTCTATAGAACTCCTGAAAGGTTGTTGTGACCTTTTCTTATGGAAAATTACTTAAACATGGAATGAGCATCGAAGCAACAAAAATGGCATCTATCTCCAGGTTACAAATGTGATTCATGTCGATATCAAAAATGCTTTCCAGATAAGGGGTTTTATTTCTGCCACAAACAAAAACTCGTAGTGTTGAGCCAAATGGGGTTCCTGTGTACCACTAAGCGGCTATAATATATCTTCAAATATGATTATAGGACATAAATAATTAAGGGGAGTTCATTTCTGCTAAAAATGGGTAACTTTGGCAGCATTTCAGGGCCACCGAGATATTATGGAGTGGCATCTGATATTCCCATTGTCCTTATCTGATCAAGGTGAGTAGATTCCAGCTCGATGACCATATATATCCAGATCTCTTTTCGTTGCGAAGATACCCCGAATTGTGGGTAACTTCGTTGCCAAAATAAAATGACTCCTTTCACAGTAGGTAAATATTTTCAAAATATTGGTCCCTTAAAGCTGAACTGTCGTTATGAAACTAAGAAATTTTTTTATTAAGACAATGTTTGCAATTTGTATCAAGTAATCGTCTGCCATATTGTTTTGTGGTTGCTATTTTCTTTTCCCCACACCTCCAGCCTAATAAAATAGCTCGTCAAATCTAAAGCAATCCAATTCACCTTTTGATGGCTCATGTGTAACACATCTAGCGAGCGCTCCTATTTCAAAGTGTCTTCAAATAAAACACGGAGAAATCACGAACTGTGGATGCAAAAATGAAATGTATATGCTTATAATTACGTGCTATCACTCTAAGGTTCGAATTCGGTTATGGTGTCGCAGTACTCCGAGCGGACATTGCTTTGCCTATCTACGCAAGCGCACACTTTTACCCTCGCTTGAAGCAGGAGTAATCGAGTAGAATGTGTACCACGTGATACGAATTTGCACCACGTGCTACCTTCGTCCGTTCGAATATGTTGCCGAACCATGTCAAATCAGTGGAGACAAAATGAAGCACGTTTTTTAGGTGCAATATGTTTTAACGTTTTCGTCAATGCTTGGGGACATTTCCCCCATGATGTCAGTGAGCTTGCTAGCATGGATCGTCTTGTGCCGTCAAACTATCACCAGCCTCTCCAACAATGGAGACAACTTTCATTAGTACCAGTTATGGGTACGCCCACAGAGCTGCAAATTAGACTGTTCCTTTATGTTATAAGTGTCTATGACTTTGAAGTGCCCATATCAACGAATATATCACTATTACTGGCAATATCGCCCACAGACGCCAACACGTGCTTGAATCATGGCCACGGTTGTGTATGTCACCCATAGACGCCCACACGTGCTGGTAACTAACAGGCGCTTCGCTCTCTGATGTCTACTTAGGCTGACCACTAACAGACGCCCACATCAGCTTCGTAAACAGATTCCTGGGTGCGCTGATGACTAACAGGCGCCAAATAAACTTTTGTGTTATAAGAAAGGACTTGCGCGGATGACTAATAGGCGTTTATCTTTAATCTAGTGTAGTTATTTATTTTCATTTGTAGCACTAATTACAAGTAGGTGCCGTAGGCCAGTCTGGCCGTATTGCATTGTTTAATGTATAGATATG
This sequence comes from Chaetoderma sp. LZ-2023a, assembly GCA_034401795.1. Classification (NCBI taxonomy): domain Eukaryota; kingdom Metazoa; phylum Mollusca; class Caudofoveata; order Chaetodermatida; family Chaetodermatidae; genus Chaetoderma; species Chaetoderma sp. LZ-2023a. Next base: position 198,441,735 of record CM067369.1, read on the forward strand.
GCGAGCGGCGTTTTAGTATTTTTACGTCTATTGTCATTATTGTTACCTTTGTCAGTTATGTTAAATAGTTATATATTTTCACTAAAAATGCGCACACGCCTAATCTATTACTAAATAACTACATTAATACACACACTTAGACCTTCTAACATACAGCACCATAATTTCACTTGAGTCGTCTCCCACGCCCAAGCAGCCTGGTATACCGCGACTAATCCTAACTAGTGCTAAGCTCAGGTATTTTTAGGATAGTGCAGCTAGGGACAACTGCTCAAATGAAGGAGAGCTGTTTTATTGTAAAGCCGCTTTCCCGGCAGTACTGCTTCGCTACACAAACACGCCAGATTTACATAATTGGTCATCAGCTAAGGCCACCTAAATTACTTTTTGGAGCAACTGTCTCCTCTTCTATGACCTCTGGCCATCTGGCCCAACTAATTGTCAGGTAGTGCTTCTGCCGGTTTGGTTAGCGCCGACACACGAAATCGCTGAGGTTTCCTGACAGTGAGAATTAAAACAGCAATGTTTCACACGCATGCCCCCTGTACCAGCCGTGGGACCTAGTAGCTAGTCTTTAAGCAATAAGTAGGATTCACTGCGCAAACATAGTTATAGTAGGTACGTCCTAGCAGTGGACCTCGTGGGCAATTTACACAACCCTAAATGCAGCTAAACGTTAGTTCCAGGGAGCGAATCTCATATGGTTCGCTCTCGTCATGCTGGTGATGACTGAGAACGCGGTTCACAGACTAATTCAATGGTGTCTGCGAGACGCCCAATATGCTCTCCATGCCTTCCTGGATGGTCGCCAACATCTGCTACCTGCTTCATCAGCTGTCGCCGTAACCAGATACATCACTTTCTTATATGTTTGTATGTTATCTGTCCATGTTTTGTTATATGTGGTTGTGCTGACACGCAGAGTCAGAGTCAGTCATCGGCTTCCTGGACGCATCGCCCGGCAGCATGTATGTGCCATCAGCCTGAGGGCAGAGTCCAGCGGGTATGTGCCAAGAAAGGTACCCAGGCTATTCCGCCAGGAAGACAACCTGTTCTAAAGTTAAGTGGTTGGTAGGCCGTTTGAGGCAATAAATCCCTATGTGTCTGGACCAAATAACTAAAGGTTGACTTAGCTCCCCGGGAAGGACTGGCAAAATAATGCGGCAATGACAAAACCAGTATCTAGCATAAAAGGTGACGGGGTCGGATTCTGTTGAAGCCGGCACTCCACCTCCACGTAATACAACACTTATCCCTTAAACTTATACAAACATTATGATAATATAATATAATATATATTATGCACTAATGGGAGTACGGCTTTGACCATGCTCCCTCCTCCGCTTCAGTGTTGTAGGCATTTTCCTGTGACGGAGGTCCGCGCGAGTCATTTTCCTCTGGCAAAACCAACTCGTTGGCCTGCCTGAGGCATTAGTTTTTATTAAATTGATTAGCCATGTCAGGGTGCCTCCCTTGCAGGGGTGCGTATTGTATAATCAAGGATAGGATAGGTATCTTTGGTGAGATATAATTACAGTCAGTCCATTACGTCTCATTATATTATACATAGTTTATGATCTAATATTGTCATCAGTATTAACTTCTCATAAGCCGGTCCTTGACTCGCCGGCATTATTTCTTTTTAATAGTCAGGATGATACGGTGGTATTCGCTATAGGTGTCAATGGTCGCTCGGCCCCACGGGAATGATGTCGTTCTGCTGGTGCTGCGCTCATCCCTCCCTCAACCAACTCCGAGACTAGCTGACTAACATCGTTGGGCCAGCGGTGAAACGTCGGACACCGAGGAGGAGCTCGACAGATGGTGAGGCGCCGGAGCTACAATAGTGGTAGTGGACCGATATTGGTAGTCGTAGTGGTACTGGTACTGATAGCTCACCTCCACACCAAACCACATCATTTTCCATTTTACCAAAATCGCCCTTTGCCATATATAATGTATGTATACATATTACACTGATCTCCCTATACTACTGGGAATTCTTATCAGTGGCTAGGGGCGTAAAGCGTGAAATCATGCACCCTATCACCGTCCTGTCAGAAATACACACATTTTAGAGGCACAATTTCCGAGACTATATTGGTCGAATTCGGTTCCATTATCGAGGTACTCCAATCGGAAGTATCACGTGGTTGCTTTACCTATCTATGCATGCGCACACTAAGTCTCGTTTGAAGCAGAAGCAATCGAGTATAATGTGTACCACATTGTGGATTTGGATGACTTGGTCTGATCAACCAGCTCTTACGCATCCATTTATGGCCTACCGTTCTGTTGCCATAGTGCACCAGCATCTTGAGGTGGCCAGCACCTTGTCATATAAGATGTGGTGGCATCTTTAAGGGAACAGCATTAATCAGTTCATGAATATGAAAACAAACATTGGTAATTATGTAGTTATGTATATTTGCTTATTTTTATGAGGCGAAGGTTGCTGAACTGTGTCATATTCAAGTAGGCGTATTCGGCAGTAGAATAATATGAGCAGATAATAGCCTGCGCAAAATAAGCTTTACGCTTTAGCGATGTATATAATATGTAAACACAAGTTAGCAATTATGTATTGTGGCGATGTAGACAGACAAGTCGGGAATAGCGCAGAGTAGCAGCTATGATTAATGTTTTGGGCGTCATCTATTGAGACAGTATGTAGTATTAGTAGATTTTATAATTAGCTCAAGGGCTGCTATTAGTAGGTTTTAGCGGTTCAACTACACAAGTTAGGATTTCTTTCTACACGTTGACGGGCATTCATAGAACGGACGTAGAACATTCTAGAATAGAAGTGGATTGGATAAAATGACAAGTTGACCAATCAGAGGACTGTGATTGAACCAATCAGCTAGAGTTGCGTAAAGAAGCAGATTTGACTAATGAAAGCAAGTCCCGCCATGGTGATAGTGCACCAGGAAGAATGTATATAAGCAGCTGTAGTAGCAATAGGATTATGATTTTACCACCGTCATCCACGAGTACAGGCTTGGTATCTCGTGTTATAAGCTTGATTTGGATATTTTGTCTAGATGTTTGAGTAGGATAACTTAGCAAATTCTTGTACATTGTGTATGAAGTTTTATCTATTGGCGATTTTGCCTTGAAATTTATATCTATAGTACCATACTAAAAGGTTAAGCATTGATTATTTGTGTCAGTTGTCATCAAAGGAAAACTACCAATTCCCGTACCTGGGCAGTGAGAGTAGGCAGGCCCGGATAGTGAATAAAAATATATGCTTCAGTGTTATTGCTCGAAGAAGGCGAGTCGACTATCATCTTCGTTCACCACTAAAGGAAAGTGTATTCGCAGCTACACAACCAGTTTACCTCCATTAGCGACCGATCCATCTTAGCATGAAATCGATACGCTCAGTCATAATCGGTTATCTTTTCTTGTGACCCGATATTGTGAAGACCGACCGACGTCAGATGGGAGCGGAATTTTCAACATGATACGAATTTGTACCACGTGATACCGTTATCTGAGGTTGAATTCGGGTTAATTGTCAAGGTACCCTGCTTACCCCGATCACGTATCCGAATGACCGAGAGTATAATCAGACAATGGTATCAAATAACAAATTCGTATCATGTGGTACAAATTTTACTCGATTACTCCTGCTTCACAACCGAGAGTAAAAATGTGCGCATGCGTAGATGGGCAAAGCAACCACGTGATACTTCCAATCGGAGTACTGTGACAACGAACCCGAATTCAACCAGGGTTCGTTGGCGAGGTACCGCCTCCCGCAGCCCACCGCCACCCCACACACCCACCCACTAGCCCGATCAGATATCCAAACGTTACAATTGTTTAGGGCTCAATTGCTTTGATATGCAAATAAATTAATTGGATTGAATTGAGTTGATCTACGCATATATCAATGACATCAGAGTTATTGATATTTCCAAAAATGTCTTAATGTTGCTGCAAAGTGGAATACCTCGTTTGACAGAGAATAACTACAAATTTATATCTAATTTTGAATGGATATTTATAATGGATGGGATAGAACGTAATTATAAACATATATTCATTTCATTTTTGCGCCCCCAGATCGCGATTTCTCCGTATTTTATGTGCAGGTTGCAACTTAGGCGCTCAGCTGACTAGACAATCCGATTAGGCTGATCTACTCACAGGTCGATGCTGTCCGCGTTGTTGGCATTTTCAAAATGTCCTGGTGTACGTGCCCGGTGGAATAGCTGGTCTGAGAGAATAACTACGCGTTTATATCCAATTTCGAATGGATATTTGTCTTGGATGGATTGAAAATAATATTCATTTTATCTTGACTCCTCAGTTCGTGATTTCTCTGTATTTTATGTGAAGAAACTTTGATATTGGGGTGCTCGCTAAATGTCTTACATCATACGACGCACCAAAAAGTGAATGTGCACGGATTTAGGTTTGACGCGCTCTTTTATTACGTTGGAGGTGTGGGGGAAAAGAAATTGACCGAGGCTTACCAGATACAAAATGCAAACATCAATAATTAATTCACTTACTATTTTTTACTAAAAATACTTCTTATTTTCATAATGGCCGCTCAAGTGCTCTAAACGATGCTATTTCAGTCATATAAAAGGACCATTATGTACAGTAAAATGTACAAAGATTGTGGCGAAATACCCTCACCTTACTGAACCTTGCAGTTGTAGACCTTATGAATAAGGAATGAACCTTTCCAGTTTTAGCTATGCCCCGCCCACCTCTAGCTAAGCTCCACCCACACTTAGCCATGCTGGAATCGATCGATCACTGAATGCCCTAACCAGTAATTTCCTGAAAAGGTAAGCTGTTGAATATTTTGTAACTAATTTGACAAATTAGTTTCACAATATTCAACAGAATATTTATTAAATAGTAAAGACACAATTTGTACAACAACACATAGTTCGTCTTCAATTATTCGTTCGTGTCGTACTTATCTACGTCATTCATGACGTCATAATGGCGTCATTCATTATGATGTCATTCTACACGTCACGTAGTTGATTATGATGTGGATGGATGGATAAAGTGGAAAGGTCTATTACATTCTAGAATTGTAGCGCGGACCGGCCCAGTATATCTGGGTACGAAACGACCCGGTCTGGGGACGCTCCCAGCGCACCCCTGGACATTATATATGTGTGTATGTGTAGCCATGAATAGAGGCGTAAAATGATGAGTCCGTGAGATGGGCCTATGCGCATGCCCATTCATGAGAGGTCGTATGGCAGCCTATGTATATAATTACTAATATTAAGGTGATTCCATAATATTGGACTGTTCTCCACGATTTTGGTATGTATCAACACCAAAATTGAATGGGGAATTTGAAACACTGAACAGAATTTAAGTCGGTTCAGATCTAGCGAAGATATGATAAAATTAATACGGACTATTTTGAGCTCCTGCCGGAGCGCAGGCACGCTTGCATGATCGAGTGAGAGCTAGGCACTATTTCACTAGCTACCGTGCCTCTCACACAACACATGCTCTGATTGGCTGAACCTGCTGGCGCCACAGTCCAATATTATGGAATCACCTTAATATTAGTAATTATGTATTACGTCATTGCGTTCTCCAGCGAGTATAAAAGGCGCTTTCAAAGTCAGACTCAGTTAGAAGGGAAGCGGCTTCGGTATAATTGGCAACAACTTCCTTATCTGCCTACTGCGTAGAGCTCGCGTTCTGCAATCTACACCAACGCAGCTTATTACAGTCGGGTTCACTCTCAAGACACCCACGCTCCACACCGCACTAAGTTTTGGGACACTCATAGTAGATCAACAGGGGAAAAAAATATAAATTAAAAGAACATTTCCTAGTTAGATGGCTGCATATGACCCAGCGGGACACCCTGTGTGACGTCAGTTTTAGTATTGAACATGAAGATGCATCCCTAGAGGAGTCCAAAATCACTTGTTGCCACTTTCAAAAAGTGTCCATTATGGCCGCCATCTTGAATGCAAAATGGCCACCATTTCTCATAAATTGGCAACGTAATATTCACACCAAAACCTACACAGGCTTAATATTTTACCATTTTCTCCCCAGATATGATAGAAATAGCTTCCCAACACTAATTGTCCACTTACGCCATTGACAGTGGACATATGAATTCATCACACGGCCATTGTGCACCCGTACGTTTGTCCGTCTGTCCATATACCCACCCATGGCATTCATTTCTGAAGGATAAATCTAGAAATTCAGTCTGGATTCGCCTCAAATTTGGTATGTTAATATATCATTGGAATGGGTTGCTTTGGATTGCATTTAATCAAAATGCATTCATATTTGCTGGATTTACCCACACTCCACCCACCCCATCCAACCCCAACCCACGCTCGCTCCTCCCTGAAATCGTTAGGCTTGTCAACAATCTGGTTTCCAGCTGGAGGAAAAGAGACAGTTATCGCTAATATAGCTACTATTAAATAAGTTCTAAACATTTAAATCAAGATTACTCATTTTCATTGTTATTATCTGATATTCACATGGTGTCCACATCAGAAATCATATATTCAACAAATGTTGATACTGGTGAAGTGATTTTGGCCTCCTCTGGGATTGTACTTCGAGGTTCAGTAATAAAACTGACGCCACACAGGGTGCCCCCTAGGTGATATGCAGCCGCCCTTCTATCTCATTCTACCACCATCACAGCGGTACCTTCATTGCGTTGTAAGATTTTAGACGGTTACCAACAAAATTAGTATGTAGAGACAAGTGGGGTCTCACCAGATTTGCCGTACCACAACAGAAACGGTGGTAATGAACAATGGACGCATCCAGCATCACTGAATTTATGTTTTGAACGTAGTCCAGACAAGGACATTGCTTTACATGCCGCAAGAGCTAAGCAGCGCGGATCATCTTGTGCCGAAATAATAACCTTGCATTACATATCTACTATGGTGAACTATTCATTATGTACTATGTATTAGAATCTGTTGGCCACCAGTAATGGCTTTATTCTTCACTGTTCTTGAGTATGAAACGTATCAGCCAGCATCCTGCAGCAATTCTACTGGCAGCAGCTACACTGCGCATCAACTCACATCGTAGGGACGCGGTGCAACAACCACATGTGATGTTTATTCTGTACTGATGACCAATAGGTGCAACACATAGAAACATATCTTAGTTACGTCATACCGTTACTTGTAAATAAGTACCACATCTAAATGGTACTGTTAGGTCGGATGCGACCTCCGTTATAAGTTAATATTTTATATAATTGTCGCATTGTGAACGGTGCCAGCAATTAAACGGCATCGTAGGTCAGATCGACCGTTATATTCTAATAAACGTATAATTTTAATCCGGCATTCTGTCCATATTGTTAGTATTAGAAAAAACTACAAAAATATTTGAACTGCAGTTCACCTAGGTTACACTATACAGCAACAACAAATGCAACACACCGTTCTTCCCTTACAGCAACACTTTTTCACTAAGGTCGCTGTTCATGCTCTCACTGGCGAACATGACGTGCGGATATTAAACCTAGAACTATGATAGCTCGATAGGATAGGTTTGAAAGTACCCAAGGGCAATTACTCTTTAGGTGGAAATTGTTGTTATAAAACTCTTCACCACGATCAATAAGACCATTTTATAAACGGTACCAATGATCTTTATATAGTTGGCCATTCATGTTAAGGCCTCCTAAATTAAGAACAATGAGACTATGACTATGCCTCTCTGGCCATCTGGCCGAAATAATTGTTTGAATTCGCCAGAATGGTTAGGACTGGGTTAAGAAACTACTGGGGTTTCTTGACAGTCAAAATCAATCTGTCGATCAACTCGCATTCCCCATGTATCTTCGGATACTTATTAAACAAGGCTTTATGCCAAAGTAGGAACCACTGCGAAAATATAAATAAATGCAATTATTGCAGTCCCAGCAGTGTTCTTTGGGCAATTTTCTCCAAACCTAAAGCAGCTAAACGGTAACATCAGGGTACGAATCTCACATGATCCGTACTCAAAACCTTAGGTCACGGACACATACATGGATAGTCATCTAACTCAAACTGTGACTGGATGTGACTTCAAAGCCCACCACGCTCATTGGGAAGGTCACCATAGATGGAAATACGTTTCTCTCTACCCACCGTAACTAGGCTAAGAACCGCTTTCCAAAATTGCTTTTGTAACATGACTTGTCCCTGTCTTGTTGTTTGTGGTTGTGCTGCAGTACGCAGAGAAATCGCTTGCAGTTCTGAAACTACCACCAGACAACATGTTGCACGCTGTCTAACTGAGGAGAGATGCTCTGTAGTTTACTGGCAACGGTACCGAGCACGCTCGCCATTAAGACGTACTCATTAAAGTAAAGTAGGTGCTAATTAAGCCATTTGCGGCCTAAAATTTTGTATATGGGACTAAAAACTAAACGCTAGTCTACGCCTTTCAAGAAGGCCCGCAAAAATTAAAGTGGCACCAACTCAAAATAATATCTTTAACTTACACAAAATGATGGTGCTGAATTCAGTGGAAATCAGCTATCCCATCTTCAAGTAAAAACTGCATGCATCCAATATAAAATAACTCTACTAGGCTAGGTTAGGTTATATATCTTTGCAATTCTTCAAAACGGAGGAAGGCCATTTTTACTGCTCTCCTCCTCCGCTTCGGCGTTGTAGGTACTTTTCCTGGACGGAGGCCCGCGCGAGGCACTTTCCTCTCACATGATCGTAAATTTCCTCTCACACAAGTGGTAAGGGTATCCATTCCTGCCCTTCATCTTACTGGTGGGATCTCCATTTTTGCCCTGTATGTTTACCGCCCAACACTTCTCTCTCACTATGTTCTCTCTTCCTCTGCTTCGGCGTTGTAGGCATTTTCCTGTGATGGAGTCCCGCGCGAGACACTTTCCCCTCGCAAACCAATAATTTTTGGCCAGCCTGAGGCAGATATAGTTTATATTAAACCAACTGACATACCGTGCCCGGACCCTCCCCCACCCCAACAGGGGTACCTTCCACGAAACAATCTATATATGATTAGATCGGTTAGGTACCTCTGGCGAGATATAAGAATAACACACCACTCTCTTTGTCTTCATGTAAACCGTTTAAATAAAGCAGCAAACGAGTACCATTGGTTGACTGCTTCCTTACAAATAGTAAATTAATAGTAGAGTGTGTTGGCACCGCTTTTTCCTTCTTTGTAGTGACGGCCAGACACACTGGTGACACGAACAGCCGGGATGAAACAGTAGTGTTCAATTTCCGCGGCAATGGCTGCACGAGCCCACTAGAACGTGATTGTTCCACCGACCCTAGAGGTCAGTCTTTGTGGACACCGGAGATGCGCAGCATCCACTCCCCAACCCTGAGGCCAGCTAGCCATCTTGCGGACAAGCCACGTGCACCTCTGGCGGCTACATAATGGGGTTCAATCTGAATTACAGCTTGGATTGAGATTCAAACAGTATATCTCATTATAGAAACAAATACGATCTGAATTTCGCATTGGGAAGAATTTCATCCTAATGCAAATTTCATTCCAAAATACATTCTAGATAGAAATTGATTAAAATGAATTACGTTCTAGAAATCAAGTAAATTATATAGACATGCCACCTATAGCTACTACACCGTATATATATATATATATGTGTTAGAGTTTAATGTATGCTGATTTCAGGGCAAATTATAAGAGGTGAAAGAATAGGAGCATGACTAATTTTTTGAAACAGAACATACTGCAGGATATGGCTTCACATGTTGCAAAGAATCCACGTCCCCATGCATCATGTATGAAGGCACAATGCCTCCATGGACGATATCAGTGTAGCCGCCAGGGGTATGCGTTACTCCATGTTATCAGAATGGTGCTGCTGGTTAGCTGGTCTCGTGGATTTGGAGTGGATACCGCGCATCTCTGGTGTCCACAAAAACCGACCTCCAGGGTCGGTGGAACCATCACATTCCAGTGGGGGGCGTGCGGCCATTGTCGGGGAAATTAAACAGCACCGTCTCGTCCTGGCTGTTTGTAATGCCAGTATGTCAATTCGTCATTCCATAGGTGTTTAGTAATGACATGGTTTCCCAAGAACGACGAAGCTAAACAATGGTACTCGTTTGCTACTTTATTACAAAACGGTGCACATAAAAACAAAAATGGTGTTGCGGTTCCGTATCTCGCCAGAGGTACCTAACCGATCTATTCATATAAATAGTGTATCGTGGAAGGTATCCCCGTGAGAGAGAGTCCGAGCATGGCCAATCAGTTGGTTTATCACAAACTATATCTGCCTCAGGCAAGTCAAATGTTATTGATTTGCGAGTGGAAAGTGTCTCGCGCGGGCCTCCGTCACAGGAAAATGCCTACAACACCGAAGCGGAGGAGAAGATGCAGCCAAAAAGGGTCGCTCTCCTAGAAGATGCAAAGAAAAATGAGAGTATCAACCTACAAAAATATTGTGTTTGCATGAGGAAAGTGCCTCACTCGGTCTTCTGTCACAGGAAATTGCCTACAACGCCGACGCGAAGGAGGAGATGCGGTATAAAGAGGCCGCTATCCTATTTGAACAATGCTGAAAATGATAAAATGAATTAACCTAGTGTAGTTACTCGTTGTTGCGATGCATGCGGTTTTACATGAAGATGGGGTAGATGATTTCCAAAGAATTCAACACCGTCATCTTATGTGAGTTAAAGATATTGCATTAGTCGGTGCAGACGCCCATCTCGGGTACCGCCATGGACAATCTCCCCTCAGACTGACAGCATGCAAACATGTCACATGGTGGTAGTTTCAGAACCGTAAAGTGATCCCTCCGCATACCGCCGCATGATCGCAAATAACAAGACAGGGGCAAGTCACATTACAAAAGTGTTTAGAAAGCAGTTTAATCTATTTGTGGTAGGGAGGAAGACGCAGATATCCAACTATGGCGACCTTCCCAGAGGGCGTGGTGGACTCGAAGGCCACACCCAGTGACCGGTTGAGTTAGATGGTGATCTGTGTCTTTATCCGTCACCTAATGTTTTGAGTGCTGACCATGTGAGATCCGCACCCTTGAGCTACCGTTTACCTGCTATAGATTTAAAGAAAGCTGCACAAAAGAGCACACTGTTCAGTCAGGCAATAGTAATCATATTTCCGCAGTGATTCCTACTTTGGCAAAAAGAGGCTTAGCTAACAAGTATCCATAGATATGGAGGGGAGTGCATGGCCATCTACACTTTAACCCTTTCATGACGAGGCCGGCTAAAGCCGACTTCTCCAATGATTTGGAGGAATGTTCATTTGCAGGCCAAGAGAAGGCAATTTTGGAAGGTTACTACTGGAATGACTGGCTCGGTAACTGATCCAGCCATTCCAGTGGTAAATCTTCAAAAAATAATATCCTCTTGGCCTGTAAATGGACATTCAATAAGGACTTATCTTGAATTTCTTAACCAAATTTGGTCGTTAAAGGGTTAATTCTGACCGTCAAGAAACCCTAACAGTTTCTTAAATCAGCCCTAACCAACGTTTTGGAGGGAATTCAGACAATGGCCGGAGAACCATAGGGAGAGGCAGCTACTAATGTATTAATTTAGGAGTAAATGGCCAATTATGAAAATCATCAGTGCGTGTGTATGGCGGAGCCGTAGCACCCTGGGAAAGAGCTTTATAAAAACAAGTCGCCTTCGGTGAGTAGTTTTCCCTAGCTACTATTATACCTATCCTATTGAGCTATCATAGTTAGGTTTAGCGGCCACGTGTCATGTTCGCTAGTGAGAGCATGAACAGCGACCTTAGCGAAAAATTGTTGCTGTAGGGGAGAAACAAGGTGATGCGTATGTTGTTGGTGCATAGTGTAAGCTAAGTGAACTGCGGTCCAGGTATTATTTACAAGTTTTTATTATATCTAAATAAGAAAAACAGTAACTCCGATGGCAGATTGCCGTATTACAATTCTATACTAAACAGTGAAAATAAGGAGGTCGCATCCGACCTTGCGGTGCCTATTAGTCGTCAGCACCATTACAGACGTGAGTAATTATGCACAGTAAAATAATATTGGAGGTCATATCCGTCCTTGCGGTGCCTATTAGTCATCCACGCCATTCAGAGATGTGAATATTTATATACAGAAAAATGATAGCGGAGGTCGCATCCGACCCTACGGTACCTATTAGTCGATGGTACAATAACAAAAATAGATGTAATTAGAATATTAATTTATGATGTGCACCTATTAGTCATCAGTACAGAGTTCAATAAATGCCACATGTATTTGACGCATCGCAATACTGTGGCACGAGCTGGCACGCTGCTGTGGTTGCTGCTTGGTGATTAACCACAGGGTTCCAACTGATGTGGCTCATACTCAGGAACAGTGACGAATAAAGTTATTTCTGATGGCTGACAAGAATCCGCACATACTATACAAAGTCTAATCTACAGCAATATTAATATATCTGTATTTGGTGCAAATGTGACGGATGCCTTCCCTTTCCTGAAGGCTAAGTGGTTGATATATAATGCAAAATTTCTGGTTCGGGATAAGACGATCCACGTCGCTTAGCTCTTGCGGCACGCTAATCTGGAGTGTGGTCAAAACATTAAGCTGAAACACTGGATGCGTCATTGTTTTCACTAATATTTCGACGTGGCATGGCAGATCTGGCGAGATATCATGAACACCACTGTTCTACATACTAATTTCGAATGGTACTACGGCCAAAGGGCCACACCGCAGAGAAGGTTCCTCTGGTGTTAGTGGTATGAGTAAACCTTTTAAATTGAATTTTTCCCCTGTTGATCTTCTAGGAGCGTACACAAACTTGCTTGCAGTGCGGAGTGCAGGTGTCCTGAAGGGAACTGGACTTAAATAATCTGCGGTGGTGTAAATCAGGCAGAATCGCACTACTCCACACAGTGGGCGAAGTCAAGTCTTGGTGTTAGTGTTAGTGTTAGTGTTAGTGCAACACTGACACTGAGATAACACCGAGACTTGACCTCGACGTTCGTGTTAGTGTTAACACCAGATTTAGTGTTAACACCGTGTTAGCGCCTGGTGTTAAAACCAAATATTGTGTTAGTGTTAGTGTTTATACCAACCCCTGCTTTTGCCTTCATTTTCACATAAGTAATTAGCGAATAAAATGGGAATAGCTATTCAAATAAGCATAAAATAAGCTTAATATACTTGATGTGAATGAGTTATTAGCTTACATTTTCACTGGCAGATGAAAATTTAGTCACGTATAGCTATATCTAGTTTGGTGTTAACACTAACCTCTAGAGGTTAACACCGTGTTGAGGTCAAGTCTTGGTGTTAGTGTTAGTGCTTGCTGCTAACAAACGACACGTCAAAGCATAATTTCTTTTACCTGCGGCATAATGTAATCCATAAATAATCACTGGCGGGCCGTGTAATACATATGCGATTTTTAGTTGAATTACCCCCTTGCAAAATAATCAGACAAATATGAGATGGTATAGTCTGATTCACATATCTGTGGTAAATTTTGAAGGCTCTGTTTGCTGGTAACATTTAATTTCGGTTAATGACAAGTCTATGAAAACATAGCTATAATAAAAAATACAAATTCCTGAAGACTAGTTTATGTATTTATCAACTTTAGCGCCGCATTCGAAGTCTTTGTCTTTTCAGGCATAGGGAAGACCGGGGCACTATATGTACGTGATACACAAATTTATACGTCTCAAATAAGTTTAACCTTAATACAGATTATCAGTTCATTAAAATGTGCCCCAACGGCGTATATATAGGCTATGTACTTTATAAAATTACACACACAATATAGTGTTTTTCCTTTACACTAAAATCTCATAGCTGTGTTCGTGTTTGATTTAACACTCGATCATAGGCGTATGAACAGGTGGGGTTGGGGCGAGGGCCCCCATCCCGCCCCAGGTTTTTCCTCTACCATCGTGTATCCCGGCCATATAGCGTCCATAGTGTTTGCCCCACTCATACATTAGCCACCCCACCACCACCCCAGAGTACATTCATCAACCCCTGGCACTACCAGTGTTAGTGTTAACACGGCCGGTGTTAGTGTTAACACTACTGGTGTTACCACTACTGGTGTTAACACCTGGCTTGGTGTTAGGGATCAGTGTTAACACTAACACTAACACTAACACCACCACTAACACTAACACTGACACTTACACCCAGACTTGACCTCACCCGCTGAGCAGATAGAGTGTGTTCCCACAGTCTGCTTATTTTAGATTTTCAGAGCTTTTATATTAAATGGTGACATAGCACCAGCGAGACTCAGCCAATCAGCGCGTGTTGTATACGAGGTACAGTTGCCGACCATGTGATTATTGGCCTTCGCCTTAACAACCAAGCTCACTATCGATGTCTCCGCTTAGTTGGAGCTCAAAATAGTGTGTTTTTATTCTTTGATATCTCGGACAGTTCTGAACCGATTTTAATTCTGTTTGAAGTTTTAATTTTCCCATTCAATTCTGGTATTGGCTCATACCAAGAAAAGTGGGGATAGCCATGTATTATGGAACTACCGTAACACTAGCAAAGTATATACATAAGCTGCCGGTCTCCACAAGCTAACGCCTGTACGCTGGCTACCTCTCACGGCCGCAAATGCGCATCGAGCGATCTCGCTGACTATTATTTTGTTCCTCTATTATGTGGCTATACGCGCGTGTCCTAGGCTAGCAAGGGGGTGGGGTGGGGTGGGGCGGGGAACGAGCTTGGAGCGTCCCAGACCGGGCTGTTCCGTATCCAGATATACTTGGCCGGTTCGTACCCGACAGGGCGATCCACGCTACACCAGATAATGTTCAAAGCACACAATGAAAGTTAAGCGAGATGGCCTTTGCCTAAGATAATAAACGTGTAAAATAAACATTCAATTTCTTCGTTGGAGTTTTGCAATAGTCGCACGAACTACTTTCTCGTTATTCTTCTATTAGTCCGGGAGCCAATTTTCAAAAGGGGTCTAGAAGAATGGTTTCGTAGCACACCCAGTATTCAGAAGGTTTGTCTCTATATTATGCTAGACCGATGTCTTGGGTATATTCTGAGCCGTGTTGTACAAGAAAATTGTGGTATCACTAACCCGTGAGAAGCCCATTTACAATAGGTGTTGAATGTAGCTCTCAAACAATTTTCACAATGGTAAATTTTTCACAAACTTAAGCGCATGTTATATCAATACAATCTTAACCAAAATGGAAAGGAGTGATCGTATATCGCAGATTTATACATAATCAACCTCGTTTAAGACACCCGTATGTTGCTTTGTACATATTGGGGCACATAGGTCTTCTTGTGACTAGCAATCCTTAGCTACAACAATGCCCATGTTTTCTAAATTTTTCATAATTAAACTTTTAACTGACATGCAGTGCATGTCTACACAAGCTGGCAGGACATATTTATCACGTGAGCAAATGAGAGAATGTTACTCATCCGTGTCAGAGTCATCTTCGACAATTGTATGCTGAACAGTGTCACACATTTCACCTCCCATACAAAGGCATGCTTCAGTGCAGAGTAGATTGTTAGCCTTGCATTGACAGAGATCTGTTCTTTTGCAGGCAGACTTTTGACATCTACATGATGTGAGTTCAATTAATCCAAATGGAGCAGGATCCTTTGACATTAGAACAGGCTTGAGTAGACCATCCACTATACTCCAGCCATGTCCATTTGGAGATGGAAGATTCTGAACAGCTTGCAATGAACGTCTCCAAACAAGAGCTTGAAAATTGGCCCTTTCGGTGTGATGCTTTAGACTATTCGATGTAGGTGGAAGATTTTCATTTCTTTGTCTCTTTTGACAAAAGAGCCAATAACGGGTTTCATCAGCTGTCTTTCCCACATCCCTGGTGGTATACAACTCACAGACAAATTTCTCACATAGAATTGCAGTATTCGGTGATAAGTCAACATGTTCGCCGAGTTGGGCTAAGCTAAGCTGATGACATTCAGATGACTTTAAGAGATTGAATGCTTTTCTCTTAGCGACTCCAAATAATGCACTAGTGCTATCACAACCTGTAAGAGAATGAAACCCAGGCAAAGACAGACAGATAGCTGGGCCCAGTACTTGAGCAACTGTATGTATTGGTATGTATCGCAATTTGTCCTTTGAGCCCATACGGAACCATAGTTCAGAACAGTGAAGCGAACGATACATATATATACTAAGTACTGCCACGTCTGTATCAGGAGACTGTATAACAACACGCATGTGGTCTTTTGAAGCGTGTAGCGCGTGCAACATCATACGCGTATCTGCTTCCTCGTGATCTGATCGAAGTTCTTCCAAATACGACGAATTGTTCGCTGAAATGACAACAACATCCATTCCATCGTTAAAGCCACCAGCAAGAATGACGCAATTGTCGGCAGATAGCATATTTGGACCAGTATCACGCCACCGCTTGCTGAGAAATGCAACCAGGTTACTTTTGTTGCTTGGATTGCTGATGTACTTGGCCCATTGCTTTGGAACGGGAGTATTTTCTCCAGCAATCTTTACTTCCAATGCTGTTGATGACCCACGTTTTAGCCGCTCTTCCGCTTTGAGAGATTCCAGTCTATCATATCTGTCAAAAACTATATCTACTCTGTTGCAGTCTTCTTGATTCAGTGGAACTGTAAAGATGTGCCAGTATTTATCAGCCAATTCTCCAAATGTAGACGTACCTCCAGTTTTAACCATTTGCACAATTGCCATGCCATCTACTACATAAGCTGTTGCGCCTGTCTTGTCAACAGGTGGAAGCCGTCCATCAACATTTACTTCCTTTTCTAGTTCACTTAACAAAACACTTTTCACATTCTTTCTTAGAGTCCCATCCGTATGTGACAATGATAGTGGAACAGCAGACAGTTCATACGTCATCACTAGTTTTAAATCAACATCTCTGGACCTTGCGGCAATAATTAATCGACCAAATAGTTCGCGGTCAGATCTCACATTGTGAATTTTTTCATCATTTGTTTTGAGTTTTTTCTTCTGTGCTTGGCTGGCAAATGTTTTAAGTTTTAAGTGTGGCAACGTGTCCCAAAAGCTTCTCGTGTTAGTGTCCAGCGCTCCTGAACACCATTTTCCATAATCTCCTTACCAATGTCACAGGCGGAAACAAGTCTCTTGGCGATTTCACTAGGCAATACCACGCCAGTTGCAATGTTTACAAGCGGAAGACACTCGCTGTCGTCGTTTTCCGCAATATTAAAGGGATTGGTCATTATATCTGATGAGAACATCGAAAGTATCTTCTGCACATCGGTTTCATCCCTGTTCATTCGATTAGTCCCCATTTCCTTATGTACTCCAAACATGTGACTATCTTGTAACCCACACATTTGCTTTGTGACCTTTGTTATGGCTGCCCTCTCGTGGCTAGTTAAAAACCACCTCACCAGAGCTCCTGGCTTTTGTGTTATTCCAATAATACCACCTCGCTTTTTGGAATCCAAATTAATCGATTGCTCTAAGCCATATCTGTCCACACTTGATTGAATGGATGGTCTGAGCGACTTACGGAATGATTTCCATTCAAGAATTGTTCATGTACATGGGAATGTGTACTTGGAAGCATCTTCATGTCCGCAAGATATATTGGCAGCCATCTTGCATAATTGGTTCTGTCCATGCTGTAGAAATATGGCGCCATAGCAGCAGTAGTAGATAGGTGTGCCTGCCAATCTCCAGTTCTCTCAGCTCTTATGAATCCAAGCAGCAACTCTACCATATGAATATATGAGTTCCAAAATGCGAACAGGTGTGATTTCGAGCTTGACTCAACTTTAAAGGATTTGAACAGCTGTTGCAATTTATTCACGTACATACACACCTCTTTGAAATTTTCTTGCAGTGCGTCTAAGTCGTCAATGCTGCTTCGGCACATCTTAATTTTCTCATCCAGACTCTCCAATTCTGTTGGAGTAATGTGGTCTTCATGTTGTCCATTTTGTTGAACCCATTTGGAAAAAGACTGCCATTGTAATCGCAGCAGTTAGTATACATACATAAAATATAACCTTCACATTTCACCCTCGCCTTTGGTATATGCATGCAAAATGTATGTTGGATATATGTTAGGTCGATATCCGTCTAAATATCATATATGGTGAATCTAATACGATATTACTTTGAGTTATGACACGATCATGCTTATATCGTTGTGCACTGTGGATACAGCCAAAGCCTAGACCCCCTATGCAAAGAAATCAGGATAACTAATTAGTGCTACCACAATTTGTTTGTACAACAGGGCTTAAAATGTGTGGGACATGTCCCCCAAGCCACAGCAAGTGTCAGACCTTCCGAATACTGGGTATGCTACGTCACGATTTTGACCTAGCTTTAGCTCCTGGACTATATGCAATGAATTTCTTATAATAGTTGACAATATATTTAGTGGATTTTAGATTCGTAGAGCAGTAAACCTGACACACTGGACTGTGAACCTGAATAACTGGGTGCATTACGAAATACAATACAATTCAATTCGCTGAATAATAAGTACACTAATGTTACCTGACATCTATGAGAATGGACTTGTGTTGCTATAAATTAATGGCATGTTATGTGACACCGAAATAGTATACAGTACAGGTTAGAATTAACTTAACGTCTTTCTAATAGACAAAAAAACGTTTTATTGAATATTTTGAACATCCAATGCAATTATCTTATTATGAAATAGTCAACAAAACAGTTCTTATCCCGTGTTCAAAATTATCCTAACTAATATGTTTCTGTTCTTTGTTTTCGGAAACATGTTAAGTTATTCTGCGCTGTACTGTATGCAGAACGACATTACGGGTCGAACCGTTACAAGTCTCCCATTCTGGGTCTAACCGTTACACATTCTCTCATTGTAACCTTGTGGCATCACACTACTGTCAATTTAAACTAAATTTTTTAGAAATATATAATAATGGACCTTTCCAGTTTTGGCTATGCCAGCCCATCTCTAGCTAAGCACCACCAACACCTCACTCGTGTTGGGATCGATCCCTGAACTCCCTGAATATTAATTTCCAGAAAACTATACAGGCAAGCTGTTGAAAATTTTAAAACTAATTTGTCTGCGAGCTGTTAATTCCCATGGCCGCAACAGCTATGGTAGCAACAGCGCCCAGTCAAATTAGTTTCAAAATAGTCATCAGAATGTTTATTAAATGGTAAAGACATACAATTTGTACAACATGCAGGATTATTAAGCGTTTAAGACGGACTAAATCAAGTCATTCATGCTGTAATTGATTATGACGTCATCCTACATGTCACATAGTTGATTATGACGTCATATGATGGATGGATAAACTAGAAATGTCCATTGACACACACTAGCGTGTGACACTATAGGCGGTAGCAGATATGTCACTCGCATACAGGACGCGATAATCAAAAATGTCACGTGCTAAATGACGTCACAGTCAAATGACATGGGTTCTATGCGAGAGCGGCAAAGGTCCGAGAGCAAGTTTCTGAATGTAGGAATCCAGTTTTATCTATGGTCCACCTATCTTTAGCTAAACTCCATTCGGACGTCGTCCGTGTTGGGATCGATACCTGAACTCACTCACCATTAATTTCCAGAAAACTATTTAGGTAACCTGTTGCATATTTTGAAATGTCTGGTATAATTGCTCTGGTAGCAACAGCGCCCACTTAAATTAGTTTCAAAATATTGAACACCATGTTTATTAAAAAGTAAAGTCATATAATTCGTACAACAACTCTTAGTCCGTCATCAAATAAACGTAGTTGCTACGTCATTCATGTTGTAATTGATTATGACGTCATTGTACATGTCACGTAGTTGATTATGACGTCATATGATTGATGGATAAACTGGAATCTTCCATTGTACGTCTGTGATGAATTTACATTTTAATAAATATTTCGTTGTTAGTTTCAAGATGTTCACCGGCTTACATGCATAGCTATCAGACAGTTAACACGTAATATCAACATTTACATAGATATAGTGATCGATGTTATATATCTGTGGGATGAGCCTGGCTCGATACATCCTGATAACGCAGGTCTCTGGTCTGGTTATTGCCAAGTACCGGCCTAGTAACCTGCGTTATCAGGGCATACTAAAGCATAGGGTCACATCCACTATTTGTTATTCAGTGAGTATGCTTGAAAGTAATGTTATATCCTCTGATCGCGAAGCTTCAATTATTGACCATTGTTCATTGGCAATATAAACATTTGGCACGTGGAATAGTTTCATATTACAAGTATATTACAAAAAAGTCATGCAAGTAATTTACAAATTAAGTCATATATAAACACAGCCTAAGCCCTTGTGACGAGGACACATGTATCAATAATGCCTAGTATAGGCAATGCACACATAATCTCTGAAATCGTTCATGATATATTAGCTGACACTTTTAATTCATGCGCATAATATATGAAACTATGTTCGTACAATTGTTCTATAATATAACAATAATGATGATGATACGTGCGCATTATCTTTATTTCTTATGTAGATCAGCGGTTTAATCGAGGCAGTTGCAATATCAACAATGGATTTCATAACGTCAGACCATCTTACTTATACCAGAAGTCCATAATACTGGTATTATGGACTTCTGTTAAACTAAATTGATAACCTGTCCAACAATGTCCTGACCAATGACCTTAACCTCTTAATACTCAATTTTTAAAAGATTGTCCAGGTAAGCTGTTGTTGCACTGGTGCGTCCGAGTTGTTCCTCACAGAGAGGTTCTGGGACATACGTAACTTACCTATGTTAGATTATACCAAACTTGTGTCGTTTTTAGGCAAAAGAAGGGTTTCCCAGCGTGGAGTGTTGATATTGAGAATTCTTACGGTTAGTGCACTATTATTGGTGTGTTAACTTAAACATGTATGTGAGTACAATATATAAGTAGCTTAATGAAGCGCCGAGCGGCCATGATTGATGGGTATAGGTCACGAGGTCAAGTGCCTGGAGAACAATGGCGTTTCTCCAGTAAAAAGATGATTGATGTGTACACGAGGTCAAGTGAAATTCGCTATGAGCAAGGTGCTATTGTTCATGCAGGTGGTCGCTGTACGATATTGTTCTAAATGAGCGGCTATTGTTCTAAATGAGCTGCTATTGTTCATGCAGGTGTCCGTCTAGACGCTATTGTTCGCATAGATTAATGCGTTTTAGATAGGTAGCGCGTGGTGGGCGGCAGTCATTTAAAAATTAATGGCAGTCATTAAATTTTCAAAATTGTTATGGAAATGGTGTCCAACATCGTCATCGTTGACGAATAATGACGTCCCTTTGTAGCGTTTAATGTATTAATTAGGTGTCCCCCCCACCGTCATTTAATTTTTTTTAAATCAGATGGGAGTCATTTAATTATTAAATTTTCAAAATTGTTATGGAAATGGTGTCCACCATCGTCATCGTTGACGATCGCTGGTGTATAATATTATATAGATAATAATCACGTATCTACCGTATTTAAGGAGATTCTTTAAAGTGCCAGTCATTTAATTATTAAATTTTTCAAAAAATATGAACAAAATGGGTTCCCAGTCATTTAATTTTCCAAAAATCAGAGCGCTACACGGGTAATAGGTAAACTTATCGATGTTGTGTAATATTAGATAGTTTTATCTATCGTATTTATGTCTTTAAAGTGGCAGTCATCTAATTTTTAATTTTTCAAAAAAATATGAACACAATCCCAGCCATTTAATTTTCAAAAACATCTGAGTGAAGTACAGCGTTACATGGGAAATATATAGGTAAACTTATCGATGTTGTATTTATAATAATAATAATAATAATATATATATATATATATATATATATATATATATATATATATATATATATATATATATTATAATAATAATAATAATAATAATAATAATAATAATAATAATAATAATAATAATAATAATCATGTATCTATCGCATTTAAGGAGATTCTTTAAAGTGGAAGTCATTTAATTATACAATTTTAAAAAATATGAACAAAATGCGTTCCCAGTCATTTAATAAAAAAAAATCAGACCTGTACACAGTAATTTTTCCTAGTTTTAGATGTTGAATAATATTAGATAAATAATAATAACGTATCTATCGTATTTAAGGAGATTCTTTAAAGTGGCAGTCATTTAATTATTAAATTTTCAAAAATATGAAGAAAATGCGTTCCCAGTCAGCGCTAAATGTGTTAATCGACCACCTGCACGAACAATAGCGTACAGCCGCCCATTTAGGACAATAGCGTGCACACACGCATTTAAAACAATAGTGTCCGGCCGACACTTATGAACAATAGCGACCACCTGCATGAACAAAATGGGTTCTAGTGAGTATAAAAGCCATATGATTTAACAGTTTCAGTTTCAATTTATTTTACACCGAGATCACACCCAGTGACATAGGGGGAAACAATGATTTTACAGGATTTACACGTTATGGCGGTTAGACATTATGATAATTAGCATCATCTAGGTCATAATTCATCAATTGCATGATTGTCATTTATATTAGCAGTATCATCCATACGCATTGACATTGGCACTAATTAACCCTTTTATGATGAGGCCGGTCGTAACCAACCTCTGCATTGGTATCGAGGACTGTCCATTTGTTGGTCAGGAGAAGACGATCGCCAAAAATCCATCACCTAAATGACTGGCTCCATGTCCGACCCAGACATTCCAGTGGTAGCTTTCTCAACAATCGTCCCTGCCAGTCCATAAACAGACACTCGATGTGCACAGATGTTGTTTCTTAACCACACATTTAGACATTTAAAAGGCTAATGATTATATTTAACAAGCTACAGCGTTGTCGTCGTCGTCGTCGTCGTCGTCGTCATATTGGTTTGTGTTCTCTTACATTTGGGTACTTATTTATATGCGTGATATGGTGTCGGTACTATGTATAGGGTTC
This sequence comes from Chaetoderma sp. LZ-2023a, assembly GCA_034401795.1. Lineage (NCBI taxonomy): Eukaryota > Metazoa > Mollusca > Caudofoveata > Chaetodermatida > Chaetodermatidae > Chaetoderma > Chaetoderma sp. LZ-2023a. The sequence goes on from CM067369.1 coordinate 198,464,650, forward strand.
GTCAACGTTGGAACTGTTAATTAATTATGCCAATCATGTGGCATAGTTTTATTAACAGAATTTTGTTCTTGGTTGAGAATAGTTAAAAAAAATTAAAGAAGTTTGGTCTATTACAGTATTTGGTCTTTAGGTAGGATTTCTAGTCGTTTATCTTTAAAAAATTCACAAATAAATATGTAACGGAATTCATCTCCCATTCATTATGATTGCAAAGAGGACAAATTCTTTCTTTCCTGGAGATTCTTTCCCATCATCCCTTTTCTATCGAAGTCGATGATTACTTGTCCTAAACCTTGTAAATAAAATTATGTTGCGATCATTTAACTTTATAAGATAGTCTTCCCGTTCCCAATGTGGCTTAAAACTGTTATTTTCCCCTTCCACGAGTCGTTCATCTGTGCTTGCCATGTTTGGATGTATTGGTCTTCAAGGCTTTTCGTTATTCTTATTTTTATTTCATTAAAGTTATTTATTACTTGATTGCCCAGAGGTAACTGTGTCCTATTGTGTCTAGTATTTTTTTTATGTAGTTTATCCGCTTGTACTGCGTGTCATTGTTTCGTTGATCTAATGGAATATGGGTATATAATCTGAATGCAAGTTTTGCTTGTTTTCCTGAAATAAGCTTAAGCCAATATGTTATCATGCGTTTTCTTATAACTATTTGAATTGGAATTTCTCTGAGCTCGCCATATATCATATACTTCGATGTACTCTTTTTAATTTTTAGAACATATCGTGGAAAGTCTAGATTTACTTACTCTAGTAAGCTGCAATTTTCTATTCCTATGACTTCGGCCCCATATAGTAGAATCGGCTCGATCATTTGATGGTACAATTTAACGTAGCAGTCAATTGCTAAGTCCAATTCTCTGGCACGACAATGCAGTGCGAACGTGGCTTTGCAAGCTTGTTCTGATATGTTCTTTTCAGCTAGGAGCAGGAGATTATTATAAGAAAAGTATATCCCGAGATATTTGTAGTTATCTACTATTTCTAGCTCTTTCGTCTTTAAATATAACTTTAATTTGCTATAGTATCTAACATAAATGCATGTATCGCCCGCGACATGCTATAAAATTGATTGAAGCCATTAATAGAATTGTGTTAAAATAAATAGAGTTTAAGTGTAAAGAAGTTGGCAATGTATAGTGAAATTATTCACTCGATAGTAATCCTGTTTCTTAAAGCAAGTAGTGAACTATATTTGATCATTTAGCATTAGGTTATCGATTTATTCACACAATTATGGATGATAAATTAAACGAACAGGAGAATGCTATTAATGTGATCCTACAGCAGATGGCTGACGAGGATCGCATGGCATTAAACAATGACACTGATCAAACAGAATAATGTTTTGTTCAAAACGAGACTAACGACTATGCTACGAACTTTATGCAGCAAATATCATCGTGTCTTCCACTTACTAATGACGATCTTAACCAATATTTGCAGCATGACGATCATGCTCTATTAATCAATAATTAACAATTTCTATTAGATCTGTTGGATAGTGACAGCATACCCGCTCCTAATGCCATCTCGATGGATGCGAATATTGTGCAGCAAACATCAGATGATTTACCGTACGAAGTTGTACCTTCATCTACCCAAACTCAGTTCGTTGATGCATTAGATGTAAATGAGCCTGCACGACAAGTGCCTATCTTCAATCGAACAGACCAACGCATTGTTCAAAATGAAACTAGTGACGACATGGTGAACATTATGCAGCAAATATCTGCATGTATTACATTCACTGATGACGAGCTTGATCAATTTTTACAGCATGACGATCACGCTCTATTCATCAATAATGATCAATTTCTAACTGATTATTTAGATAGTGACATCGTACCAACTCCTTATGACATCACGACAGATGCGAATATTGTGCAGCAGATATCTGACTGTTTACCACCCGCTGATGTACCTTCTTCTACACAACCTCAGTTTGGTAATGTATTGGAATATACAAACTATATAAATGAGCCTGCACGACAAGTGCCTATCTTCGATCAAACAGAACAATGCATTGTTCAAATTGAAACGTGATGAACATTATGCAGCAAATATCCGCATGCATTCCATTCACCGATGACGATCTTAATCAATATTTGCAGCATGACGATCATGCTCTATTCATCAACAATGATCAATTTCTAACTGATTATTTAGATAGTGGCATCATACCAACTCCTATTGCCATCTTAATGAATGCAAATATTATGCAGCAAATATCTGATTGTTTACCACCCGCTGATGTACCCTCTTCTAACCAGCCTCAGTTTGTTGATGCATTAGATGTAAATGAACCTACACGATAAGTGCCTATCTTCGATCGAACAGAATGGCCAATCGCACAAAATGTTCTGAACATTATGCATCAAATATCTGCACGCATTCCACTCACTAATAATGATCATAATCAATATTTGTTACATGATGACCACATTCTATCAATCAATAATGATCAATCCCTCTTATACAATGACGTCACATACGCTCCTATCCAACCTCAAGTAGGTGGTGGTCTGATCGATTATTTGGACTATATAACGATGAAGACTATACGTAAGTTCCGTAGTAAAAAATATCATATTGATGGTACTGAATATAGCGTATCATTTAAGAAATATCCTATCGCCGATTCGCCATTAACTCATTCAGAGTTTATATCAGGTGCTGTTCAAACTCTGCTCGATACTTATAGCGCCTATAGCAATGTTCAATCGAATGACCACGTAAGAATTGCGATCATTAAATCGGCATTGAATATGCCTATCATGATGGATTTTATGACGTGGAATAACATTACAACGGATTAAATTTTGGATTTGATTGAAAAAGTAATTCAGTCAAACACTACCTGCAAGCTATCAGATGGCTTTGAGTTTCACGTTTTTCGTGTTGAGGACTACAACTCTGGCGGTCGGCATGCTATTCACGGCACTGCTGTCAATCATAGGTATTTAAATCTGCTAAATATACATTGCAATCATAAGGACACATACAAGCGCATCAAACAATGTATTACACCTGTCAGTGCAGAATATCCATTCTGTTTCGCAGTCAGTATATATTTAGGCATAAAATTTATCAAGAAATCAAAAAATCAGATCACTCAACATGAACTGCGCAATTTGAGATTAAATAAACCATATCAGACACATATGGCGTGCGAGTATCATGCAGCATGTTGTACTCCTGAACGCGACATTAACAGTGAGGACTGGTCGAAATTTCATGAACATTTCATCAACGAATTTAATATCTGTGTCTACTCCGAGTCAACGCACGAATGTCTACTCGGCAGCAACTCTACTATTACTACTCTACCATCAATATATCTTTCACATTCGGAATGCAATAATCACATTTCATTAATAACGTCTATCATGGCAATTATTATGGTGCACAATTACTGTCCCCATTGCGACATATCATATGGTAATACTCACGATTGCATAGCACTCTGTCGACGATGTTTCTCCACTAAATCATGTGTCGATGCATGTAATTCTACAGTCACACCGCATAAGATAATATGTAATGATTGTCATCGTAAGTTTTATAATGAGCGATGTATGGCAAATCATTGCACAAATCAGACATGCGAAATCATAAAGGCTTGTCCCCTCTGCTTCGTACATGTACCTAAAGGGGGTGATGAACACATATGTGGAATGACTAAATGTCATGCATGTAAAGAGAAGTTTAATGTTAATGAAAAACATATTTGTTTTCATAAAGTAATCGAGGAAACTGCTATGTAATCGCATGCGTGTGCCATGAAAATGGGTGATGAGGATCTAAAGTACGAATCTTATCAAAAATACATCATTTATGATACTGAAACATATTTAGAACCCATTAACAATGCTGACACTAATATTGTCGGAGAGCATAAAGTTAATCCTGTGGTAGCGAACGTATGCTATGACGCGTGCATTGAGCAGCCAATCGAAGCTGAGTGCGCTACATGCCACCGAGGCATGAATAATGGATATGTTCGCTTTCATGGGTTAGACACTATGGATCGGTTTGTTAAATGGTTAACAAGCATAAAATCTAAGCATGGTAATAAACATGTTAATCAAAAATATGTTTTTGCTGACCACCTCGTTATCGCGCATAATGCGTATGCATATGATTCACTTTTAATCCTTCAATGCATATGCAGGTGCATTAACCTTCATCTAAAACCCTCAAACATCATCATACATGGCCATTCAATATTCTCATTTGAAATAGGAACAATTCTTTTCATCGATTCCATTAACTTTTTTCCTCTTTCATTACGTAAGTTCGGTGATGCTTTTAATCTTCCTGTGTGCAAGGGAATATTTCCCCATCAGCTGAACTCGCCTCAGTATTGGGGTACGGTAATACCCTTTCCCGAGAGGGAGGTATTCGGTGTACAAAATATGAAAGCGAATGAGCTGCTCGAATTTGATCAATGGTACAATGAGCAGATATCTAGAGACACAATATGTCGATAAAAATCTCATCGAATATTGTAACGATGACATAACCATCTTACATTTAGCTATGTCTAGATTTAGGTCCTTATTTTCTGAATCAACAGATGGACAAAATCCATTCATAACAGGAATAAGGTGAGCAGGTGCGTGTAATGTAGCATATCACACTTTTTGTCTACGCCCTGATAGCATTCAGACTTGACCCAACTACTCGCTAAGAGCAAAACGAGCATATAGCTTGATCGCTGTTGAATGGATGGAATGGGTTAGGTTAAACGAGGGTTACCAAATCTTGCACATGCTAAACCAGGGTGAGCAAAAGGTTTCTGGGCATTATGTAGATGGCTTCGCTCCACGCCAAAATATTATTTTCGAGTTTTGTGGGTGTAAATTTCATGGTCATGAGTTTGATTGCTGTGGCAATAAACATGACTAGACATATATGCCATACGGTGATCAGATATACGAAGAAGCATATTCCGCTCTTCAATATCGCATTTCATTATTCGAATCGCGTGGATATATGGTGAGAATTATGTGGGAATGCGAGTTTAAGAAACTGATTGCTAATACCGATGGACTAGATGATTTTATCGCCGAATTGGATTTAACACACACCATAGCTCCACGTGACGTGCTATTTGGTGGGCGTACATCTGCAATTCAATTATTTCTGGAAGCGGATGAATATACTAGGCTAGAATATTTAGACTGCATTTCCATGTACCCATCAGTGATGAAACAATGTCATGTTCCAGAAGGTGCATACGAGGTAGTAAGAGGTGATGATTTGAATGATAATATGGTGCATGACTTCTTTGGTCATATTAAATGCAAAGTCCTCCCTCCTCATGATTTATACCTTCCAGTATTACCTAATAGAATAAGTGATTGGCTCATGTTTGTACTATGCGCTGAATGCACAAGAATCAGTCAATCTACTGTATGCGAACATGCAGAAGAACAATATTTCTTATGCGGTATGTGGACCGCTCCTGAGCTACAGTTAGCTATTCACCATGGTTATATCATTAAAAAGATGTACGAAGTCTGGGATTATCCTGAGTTTTCGCAATATGAACATGGCAATAAGGGACTATTTTCTGAATACATTAACAGCTTCCTCAAAATTAAACAGGAAAGTAGTGGGTATCCAGACTGGGCCTGTAGTGAAAGCGATAAAGAGCGCTAAATACAATAGTACTATGAGCATGAGGTTATGCAACTCGACCATGCGAAAATATCAAATAATCCGGGTCTACGTTTTGTAGCTAAATCAGGATTGAATATTTTATGGGCCCGTTTTTCGCTACGTGATCACACCAAGAATAAGATGGTATCAACGTGAAAAGAGCTACTAGGGATTTTGAGGGATAAAAGTAAATCTGTCGGCAGCATTTCATTCCTCAATGATAATCTTTTAATGCTGGCATACTCAGCCAATGACGAGTACGTTGAGTCCCCATTAAATACCAACTGTCTTCTTGCAGCTTTCGTGACAGCTTATGGCCGAGTAAAACTGTATGAAGTCTTCTCCTTACTCGGTCGCTGCGTAGCCTATCACGATATGGATTCTGTGGTATTTAGTACCCATGAAAGTGAGCCGACCATTCAAGATTGAAGCGCATATCTAGGTTCTTGGACGAGTGAAATCCCCTCCGACTATGAGTTAACAAGTTTTGCGCACTTGGTCCAAAAAACCATCATCTTGAAATGAAGAGTCGCGATGATCCATCGATTGTTAAATAGGTATCAAAGTGTAGATATGGGATTGTCTTGTGGGAAGTCATGACCCCGCTGGACATCTTATATGTACGAGTAAGTCCCGAGTAAAAATTCAAAATTCAGATGTGAATACCAGGCGAGCTAATAGACTATGTCACCATGTATATTAAGATGTACCGATCAGCGGTTACTAGCAATGATCATCATCTATACTTAGATGCATTACCAGCATCTTATTATTTGGATATGTATATTACCAGCATCTTATTATTTGGATATATATTATCAGCACTGAATAACTGGTACCGTTTATAGCGTCCTTGTAAGAGGAATGCGTACATTATCAGAGAATGTATACATTATCAGCGTTGGACATGTATGCACTGTCAGGGAGTGTACACATTATCAAAATTGGCAAGATGATTAGTGTACAATGGCGATCTATATTCTCACGAAAGCTTGAGAAAAAGAACCGAGAAGTAAACAATCAGGATAAGGAGAATGGTAACTTGTTTACCGATCATTCGTCATTCTGACAGATTCATAAGCGGTAGCCGAAAAGTAATCACTCAAGACTAAGAAGAATGGTAACTTGTTTACCGGTCATTCGTCATTCTGACAGATTCATAGATGTTAGGTACACAAATCGAAACTTGTCATCAAACCCATCATTCGTCATTCTGACAGATTCATGGATGTTGGGTACACAAATCGATACTTGATATCAAACCGACCATTCGTCATTCGGACAGATTCATAGGCGTAGATACACAAATCGAGACTTGTCGTCAAACAAGATAAGTCATTCTGTCATAAAAGGCAGCTGGAATTTTAGAGAACAACAAGATATAAAAAACTAAGATTGTATATAAGCGGGACTTTAACTTTCAGTCGGGGTTCGGTCCGGTCTCTAACGTTGAAGGTTCAGAAAAAGATTGGTCTGAAGAAAGCCTAGCCTCGAGTCCGCATAGTTCCGTGGAACTGATTTTGTCGAGATTCAAATGAATTCTTGGTGAATGGCTTTAAGTAGCCAAGAACAGTATTTGACGAAACTGCCTAGCGAATCGTGAAACGCAACTTTTAAATGATAGAATAACCAGTATTCGTATCGCGTAGATATCCGTTGTTTCTGTAGTCATTGGTGGCAGTATAAGTCACCCAAAGTAGTCGGGCTAGTATAAGTACAATATTAATTATTTAACATCGCTGGTGGCAGTATAAGCCACTTATATTTACTTAGAGTTTTATTTTAACTTCTATCGTGACAGCATAAGTCACACATATTCATGGTCATATCAGACAGTCAAACTTCAGAGAATATATTATCACTTCGATATCCTCGAAGCAAGAGTTTGGGTTATTTATTGTCCAGTCTGGAAGCGACGGAAGACCACCGTCCCGAGCCACCATCTTTTACCCGAGTCAGATCAGGCCCAGATTATCGAGTATAAATATCGTCACCATCACCGTCGACGAGGCGAGCAGATAATCGTGCTACTGCATCTTTGATAAGAGGTTGTCGCAGCAACCGTTACATCATATTCTTATCAGAGGTGTGGTAGATATATTTCTAAATTAGACCCGAAGATCAAAAATCTTCAGTGGCTTCGCCGTGCCAGGATTTATATATTCCAGGATTGGACACTGTGTGAACCGTGAGTACAATATATCAAAGTAACGACTGAGATAGACTGCCCAGAATGGCCCAACCACAAAACCCTACCAACCCGGGACTACCGCCAACCGACCGACAAATGAGACCCGAAACAGTGGCAGCCATGCGGGAAATGGGGACGGCAATGGCGGGAGCCATAGTACAAGGCGGGGACCGACGCGAGACCGAGAGAATATACAGGCGAGAAATCCGGGACGCTATAGAACGCATCCAACCCTGTGACGGAGTGGTACCGGAAGAGGTACGAGAGTTTTTGGACGCCACAAGGAGGGCGTGGGCGGCCAATGAGCGGCGTCTTGAAGGCGTACCTGTCTACGTCGTTACCCGAGCAGCCCGGGGACCATTAGCACGGGCACTGGACGGATTCCTTGCGGGGAAGGAGAGGGAGGACGTCACCTTTGAAGAGTTGCGGCAATACGTCACACTAAATTTTATATCCGCAAATGAAGGAGAGCGGATCAAATTCGATTTGGAGGGGACACATCAACGCCGAAACGAGACAGTGGTCACGTTTAACAGACGGTATTTGGAGGCAAGCGTGCGCGCCTACCCTGAGGCGAACGCAGATAATCGCCGCACCGTCCTGGGCATTTATTTACGTGCCCTGAACGATAAAAACTTAAGCAAACGCATCGTCCGGAAAAGGACGACGACATTGGCGCGGGCCATCGAAATTGCCGAGGAGGAGGAGACCTGCAACGACCTGCTACGGGCAATGAAAATTGACGGCGGCAGGCGTGAAGAGCGGATGGAGATAGATATGTTGGAGCCAGCGGAGGAAAAAGAGGTGTGGAAAGTAGTGAGGGGGTTAAAAAGCCAAATGGCGCAGCAGGCTAAAATGATCGAGCAGCTATGCGGGTTGGTGCAGGATTTGCAAGCAGCGCAAGAACGACCTAAACCGGCAGCCCAACACGCTGCACCCACGCGAAAAACAGCAACCCCGCCACCCAAGCAACTTAATCCGGGAGCGGGACGCAGATCGCCGAGAAGCGCCGCAAACATTACCTGCTACAATTGTGGACAAATCGGTCACTATAAAAGTGACTGCCGTCAGGCAGTGCAACCAACCACACGACGACTACAACCGCGACCACAGCCCCGACCACAACGGCCACCCATGACCTGTTCCCAGTGCGGGAGAGAAGGACACATGGCCCAGAATTGTTTTGGGGTATACATGACCCGACAGACGACTCCGACCGTAACGACGAAATGTTTTGGGTGTAATCAGAATGGACACTTCGTTAAGGATTGTCCGCATGGCGTGCGCGGCCAGCGCAGAGAACCACCGACCGGACAGATAGATCGACCATTGGAACGACGAGCGGTGAAGCGTCCACGTGAAGAAGAGAATTGGGACATGGAAATCGACGCAATAAACGACCGACAGACGAATGTACGAACGACGCCACGAGAATGTTCCCGCAACTACAGAAAGGACATAAACAATCAGATGCGCGTGGGAGAAGATTATATTGATCGTGACGGTTTTATTTTAACGAGTGAAAATACCGATGCACATGGCCGTTATTCAGACGGTATCAGAAATAATGCATCGAATCATAGGCACAGTTACGCCGAAGTGGTTAATGGACGAAGGAGCCCGGGAAACGACGACGGAGAGAGCCGTTGGTGAGATCACCGACCGAGCGGTTCTTAATCCGTCTTCGTATAGATAAAAATGGTCCAACGGATCAGGGTGAGTACCTGCATGCCTTAGTGGATACTGGTGCTAGCACATCCTTGATTCGTAAAGATATATGGCGTAGCATGTTGGATGCTAGGCCATTGAAAAGAGCAAAAACGCTCTTAGCTGTAAATGGTTCCCCAATAAAACTTTTGGGGGAAACGCAAGTAAAATTCAAGAACGCCCGACCCATCCCTAGTACGATTGTGGCCAGAATGAGGCATCAATGTTTACTTGGAGCGGACGCTTTGCACCTGGGAAATGCAAAGATTGACTATCAGGCCAAAATTGTAGTATGGTTTGGCCAGATATATCCCTTTGAATATCCGCATAGAGAACAGACAAATTATGTCTATGCAAGCTGTAAGGAAACGACCGGATATAAAGATATCGACAAAGTCATGGCAGACTTTGCAGATATTTTTGATACGGCTCGTCCAAACACTTTAGGATTGGTTCCCAAAGTCAAGTGTACGGTACCGACAGGGGATGCCTATCCTATTAGGCAGAAAGCGTACCGTCTACCGCTAGCCAAGCAATATATAGTCAAGAATCAAGTGGCTGAAATGCTGGCAGCGGGCGTCATAAGACCGTCGTCGTCCCCATGGGCGTCACCCATTACGTTGGTTCCTAAGAAGGACAGGGGGACGAGATTTTGTATTGACTATAGGAAATTGAACTCCGTTTGTCGTAAGGATAGCTATCCTTTGCCGAATATATCGGACATTTTTGATTCTATGGGCGGCGCTACGATCTTTTCGACTATGGACTTGAAGTCTGGCTATTGGCAGATACCAATGGACAGCCAAGACATAGCGAAAACAGCGTTCGTTTGCAGTCAAGGTTTGTTTGAATTTCTTCGGATGCCGTTCGGTTTTGCGAACTCAGGTGCCGTATTTCAGAGGGCAATGAACGATATTTTCCGAGAATTCGTGGGAAAATGTCTGCATGTTTTTGTCGACGATATAGTCATATATTCAAGAAACCCGGCTGAACATGCACAGCATTTGCGTACAGTTATGCGTAGAATTCAAGAATATAATTTGCAAGTTAAAAAATCGAAATGCGATTTCGCCCAACCATCAGTTGATTTGTTAGGATATCGTGTTTCAGCACAGGGAGTGGCTCCTCAGGTCCAGAAGGTCAAGGTCATAAGAGAAATGTCACCGCCACGCGACGTGGGTGAGGTGAGAAGTTTCCTGGGCGCTACAGGGTATTACCGCTCTTGTGTGCAAGGCTATGCCGAAATTGCTAAGCCTTTGATAGAATTGACTAAGAAATATAAACGTTTTGAGTGGGGTCAGGAGGAACAGCAAGCGTTTAAGAAATTGCAAAACTTGCTGTGTAGTGAGACGGTTCTCACATATCCAAATTTGAATGCTCCATATAAGTTATATACTGATGCGTCTAGCTATGCGATAGGTGCGATACTGGTACAGGTAGATGACAAGGGTATTGAGCGGGTAATTCAGTATGTTAGCTCTACTCTTAAAGACAGTCAGTTGAATTGGCCTGTGATAGAAAAGGAAGCTTATGCGGTAATATACGCGCTAAAGAAGCTTAGACCTTATCTATTTGGCGCGCAGTTTACCGTGTATACCGACCACAAACCCCTAAAGAGTTTGTTTGTGGGCGAAGTTAAAAACACGAAAGTGCAGCGCTGGGCGGTACTGATTGCCGAGTACGGATGTAAGATTGAATACATCCAAGGCTCGAAGAATATTCGAGCGGACATGTTGTCCAGATTACGTCGTCCGGTGGAAGTCGCGACGTTGGATACGGGCGACTTTGTAATACCAGACGTCGACGAGGGAGTATTACCTCACGTCCCTCTGGAAGCGTTCGACATACCATGTGACGAATTGTGTGCCGAGCAGACCAAGGAATACCCGGAGTTGTTCAAGGACACCCCAGAGGAGTACATGGTCAAGAACGGTATTTTATATTCTTTAATTATGCCTTCAGCATTGGACGCTGAGTACCCCAGAATTGTCTTACCCACCCTGTTCTGTGAGAAAGTGCTCCGGATGGCTCATGAACGAGCTGGTCACCAAGGTCTGCAGAAGACCATCGGCATGGTAAGAGATTCGTTTGTATGGACGTCTTTAAGAAAAGACATAATTCGTATGCTTGAAACGTGTACGAAGTGCCAGGTCAACCGACCTGTCACTACCCGACCCAGGTATAGTGAAATGCCCATGGCCAATTATCCGGGTCAGATAATTGGAATGGATTTGATCGGTCCACTATTAGAATCGGGTAAGGGTAACGTATATATCATGACGGTGATTGATCACTGTTCTGCGTGGGCAGAAGCATATCCAATCGCTGCGAAAACATCTCAAAATGTGGAAGAAAAATTCTTCAATGAGTATATCGCGCGTCATGGTGTCCCTGAGATTGTAATAACGGATCAGGGTAAAGAATTTTGTTCCCATTCTCTGGAGGAGCGGTTTGAGGAACACGGTATCGACCATAGACGGTCTAGCCCATACCATCCGCAGACCAATGGACGTACCGAGAGATTCAACCGCACTCTTAAGGAGTTGATCCAGAAAGGGGTGAACAACGCCTCGCGGGCATGGGAAGACGAGTTGGGAGCAGCTTTGACAGCGTACCGCAGTACTCGTCATGCGACGACCGGATATACGCCATTTTATTTGACGTATGGGCGACGGGCGAGATTGCCAATGGCCGTTCCAATCGATGCGTCGCAAGACCTTGGTGAGAGACTAACGTATCTCAACAACGCCTTGCTACGTGCTCGGGAGGGAACAGCTAGATCTCGAGAGATTCACAGGGAACAGGTTAATAAGCGTGCGAACGCTGGTGAGTTTAAAGTGGGGGATTCGGTGGTCGTCAAAGCTGAAGAGAGGATGAAATTGACCTCTCGCAGTGACCCCGAGTATGAGATCTTCAAAATTAACGGGCCTGTGGCCCATGTCCGCCATCAAAGGTCCGGGAGAATGCGTGTGCTTAATATATGTAAGCTGCACGTAGTCGACTCGGAAATGTGCTGGGACGGGGTGCGACCACGCCCCATTCGTAACCCTACCAAGGGGACGAAAGCTAGCCATCACCCCAGGGCGATGTTGCCCGAGCCAGAACCAATGGTCACCGACGCCGATACGACACCCCAGGCTCGTAAGAAGCGGCCAGCTTCGGATAGAGAGCCAGAGGTGCGTACAGGGGGTAAGAGGGTTGACCGGAAAAGGGTGCAACCCAGTACGAATCGCAGTCGAAACCATGAGTCACCAAGTGATGTCATCGAAACTCCTAGGCCCATGGTGATTGATGCTCCGGAGGCGGCACCAGAGCCGCCCCCTGAACCAATGGAGACGCTTCCATCGCATCCTTATATGCTGCGCAAGCGCAGACATACACAGGATGACGATTTTGACAGCAAGCAACTCTGGCTGGATATGAAGCGGAAACACGGGCATAGGCAGGAGGACGAAGAGGGTAACAAGCGACTCCGTATTGGCATAGTACACTCCGCCCTTTACGATGACGTGCTATACGCTGATTTCATCAGTCGTATAAATGCCGTTATTCGGCGGCACAGCCGCCAGTAGTGTGTATTGTATCGCTATACTATAACATCGCGAATAGCCGATACGTAAAGTATCATAACAATTAAAACTAAATTCGTTCGCAAGATACAAAAATTTATTCGTTTAAATTGTGAGTTTTAGCTTTGTACCAGTAAGCATCACAGAGCGTGGAATCATGTATATTTTACGATTAAGTATGGTGGTAACCTTAGTATGTTTAATAAACGGATTGTGTAAGACGTCTAGTGTACATAGATTACCAAACGGGGTAATGACAACTAAACCAGAGGATATATCCATTATCCGGGCTGAATGGACCGTAGTGGTGTCTATTGACCACCCTTATTTACCTCCCCAATTTCTTGAACGGTTAGCGCAGTTTCGTGCTCTGATTGTGGACATCGGTCAAAAGACTTCGTTAAGCAGTCAAGACATTTTTGGTTTACAACATCGTGTTAACAACATTAAGAAAACCGCTGTTGAGACACAACAAACTATGGTGCGTAAGGACAGTATACGACGCAAACGTGGTTTGTTTAACTTTGTCGGGGATATCGCCTCGTCTCTATTTGGTACCGCTACCTCTGGTGATATAGATGCAATTAAGGAGGTGGTTGAGGTTGCTTCAAGGAACGTAAATCGTTTGGTACATTTCTCCAACAAACTAGCCTCTCACGTGAAACTGGCATTCGTAGGCATCAATACCAACGTTAACCGTATCAACGAAATTACCACTGGCCTAGTGGAATTAACTAGGAATGTGAGCAATATATTTAAAGCGCACGCCGCCCGACAAGCCGATTTGTACGCTTTAGTACGGCTTGGGCATATGATTGACTCTGCCGAGAGTGTGGTATATAGTTACCAGAAGGCAGCAGCACGATTTCATAGACAAACTGCGTCCCTAGAGTTAGGAAGACTAACCGAGGAAATATTCGGTCCCGCCGATCTGACATCAGTATCAGAACACGTCAGAGTAGGGAACCAGCTGATACGTCCGTACCAGTGGTACTACCGGAATGTGATAGTTTACCCGTGGTGGGAGAACGACAATATGTTACACTACGTGGCGACGTTGCCGTTGATCGACGATGGCAATTATATAGAGTACGGTTTGCATTCATGGCCCGAACCGTTAGCTACCGTGGGGTATTACGTGCAAGTAGTGGTAGGCCGGACTAGCATTGGTCTCGATACAAAGACTGGATGGTACTTCACGACGTCTGGGTGTCGCGGTACCGGTCCTAGGGTATGTCAGGGACAGTTAGAGGTCGATAAGACCCACGTGCCCTGCATAGTGAGCCTGTTGACAAACACCACCGATGGTACGTGTAGCGTGCATCTTTCGGAATCCAACGTAACCGCTAGCAAATTATTCGCCCATCAGAAAGTAGGCATTGTGTTGCAAACGTTCGGTGAAACAATGGATGTACACTGCGAGGGACGACTGACCGACCAGTGTGTGGTGAGTAATGGAGTGTATGCACTAATGTCGGGTGAATGTGGTTATAGTGGAAAGGGCTGGCGATTCGAGCCTGTTGCGTCTTACAGTCGGACGTACACTCGGGTTAGCCTGGCCATCGACATGCCCCAATTGGATGTGACCGGAATTCTTAACCAGTCCGTGATTGTGAATCATTTGAAAATGCAACCATGGAACCATTTACAAAAGTCCAAGTATGTGCCGCTAGCACCATTATCCATGATCGACTCAGTGGCGGTCGATGGCATTGGGGTACGCTCTTTTGTATCATATTCAACGAGTTCCTTCGTAGTTGTGTTAGTAATTGTGCTTATATTATATAAATGTGGCGTGTTATCACGCATGTGGAATGCGCTTAAATGCAAGCCACATGCGGCCCATAAATGCAAGCCACATGCGGCCCATAGTAGTGAATCGCATAGCATTGCATCAACTGTTCAGACCCAGCGGCCCCGGAGACCTGCAGCTCTACTGGAGCCGCTGCTGCTGGCAGCCGGGTCGTCGCCTAATGCTAATGCCAGGACTGAGATCGACCCGACGGCTGCCGACTGGATAGAAATGGAGACGTACGTTGACATGGTGGATCCTAACGTGAGCATAGACCGCTTGGAGGTATCACCGTGACATTTTGGCACTAACTTTATGTGTTTCTACTGGAACAGTAATTGGTGACTATTAATAATTGTGGCACGAACTTTATCATGATACCATACTGTGTACTGTTTTGTTTAAATAGGAAAAATTCACATGATCTGTAATGATATTGGCACTGTAGGATTAAGGATTGACATTTATGGTGACGTCGTCACGATTAGATGGCGTCATTAGAACAATTGATTGTGGTGTATTATACTATTGTATTGCTTGATTAATCGTATTGTTTTCTATGTTAAGTTACGCGTGGATCGAGGTTATCGACCACGGTTTAATGATGCTATTAATGTGTTTCCGGGGATGGTAATTTCAGCCCGATATTCCATTACCCGGACAAGTTTGCATTTTGTATAGAATTATGCTGTTTTCCTATGTTTCCGGGGACAGTCGATTGCGCCCGATATTCCGTTACCCGGACATGTTTAGTTAACATTGTTGGAGTTAAGATATGATGTAGTCGGATGTATGACATGGTCTGGAGGACTCTGGTAGGGCGTGGTTTAGGTTGTTGATGGTGCACAACGAGTTAATTATCACTCTCTTTAGGCCTCAAGAGACGGCTAATTAACTTCGGTTGAGGGGCATGTGTAGATATGGGATTGTCTTGTGGGAAGTCATGACCCCGCTGGACATCTTATATGTACGAGTAAGTCCCGAGTAAAAATTCAAAATTCAGATGTGAATACCAGGCGAGCTAATAGACTATGTCACCATGTATATTAAGATGTACCGATCAGCGGTTACTAGCAATGATCATCATCTATACTTAGATGCATTACCAGCATCTTATTATTTGGATATGTATATTACCAGCATCTTATTATTTGGATATATATTATCAGCACTGAATAACTGGTACCGTTTATAGCGTCCTTGTAAGAGGAATGCGTACATTATCAGAGAATGTATACATTATCAGCGTTGGACATGTATGCACTGTCAGGGAGTGTACACATTATCAAAATTGGCAAGATGATTAGCGTACAATGGCGATCTATATTCTCACGAAAGCTTGAGAAAAACCGAGAAGTAAACAATCAGGATAAGGAGAATGGTAACTTGTTTACCGATCATTCGTCATTCTGACAGATTCATAAGCGGTAGCCGAAAAGTAATCACTCAAGACTAAGAAGAATGGTAACTTGTTTAACGGTCATTCGTCATTCTGACAGATTCATAGATGTTAGGTACACAAATCGAAACTTGTCATCAAACCCATCATTCGTCATTCTGACAGATTCATGGATGTTGGGTACACAAATCGATACTTGATATCAAACCGACCATTCGTCATTCGGACAGATTCATAGGCGTAGATACACAAATCGAGACTTGTCGTCAAACAAGATAAGTCATTCTGTCATAAAATGCAGCTGGAATTTTAGAGAACAACAAGATATAAAAAACTAAGATTGTATATAAGCGGGACTTTAACTTTCAGTCGGGGTTCGGTCCGGTCTCTAACGTTGAAGGTTCAGAAAAAGATTGGTCTGAAGAAAGCCTAGCCTCGAGTCCGCATAGTTCCGTGGAACTGATTTTGTCGAGATTCAAATGAATTCTTGGTGAATGGCTTTAAGTAGCCAAGAACAGTATTTGACGAAACTGCCTAGCGAATCGTGAAACGCAACTTTTAAATGATAGAATAACCAGTATTCGTATCGCGTAGATATCGGTTGTTTCTGTAGTCATTGGTGGCAGTATAAGTCACCCAAAGTAGTCGGGCTAGTATAAGTACAATATTAATTATTTAACATCGCTGGTGGCAGTATAAGCCACTTATATTTACTTAGAGTTTTATTTTAACTTCTATCGTGACAGCATAAGTCACACATATTCATGGTCATATCAGACAGTCAAACTTCAGAGAATATATTATCACTTCGATATCCTCGAAGCAAGAGTTTGGGTTATTTATTGTCCAGTCTGGAAGCGACGGAAGACCACCGTCCCGAGCCACCATCTTTTACCCGAGTCAGATCAGGTCCAGATTATCGAGTATAAATATCGTCACCATCACCGTCGACGAGGCGAGCAGATAATCGTGCTACTGCATCTTTGATAAGAGGTTGTCGCAGCAACCGTTACATCATATTCTTATCAGAGGTGTGGTAGATATATTTCTAAATTAGACCCGAAGATCAAAAATCTTCAAAAGGTTAAAAGTTTAACGCTGGGTACCAAACAATCAAAACAAGTACATTTTGATGCGATGAAAAAATCCATCGAACAAACTATAAAGGATGGTGAAATTATGGATAGTAATAGCGTACTACTAAGCTACCCATCTAAGATCACACACACGTCTCAATTTAGAATTCTTTCAGTCAATAGTAATAAGATCTTCAGACCCGTCTTCAAAAAACGAGTTTTGAAACTGGGCGATTTATCTTCTGTTCCATATGGTTACACTAGCAGTAGTATACATAGTAACGATGTACTGCTATCGTTCAAAGGTGTGTATTACGTCATGGTTAATCTTCAACGTCGATGTAATATACGATAAACAACTGTTAATGCCATTATATTGACATCTTTAATTAATGTATTGTGCTTAGCCCTTTAATGGCGTAATCATCCATAGCCTCCCTCCTTAGCGGTCTATCAACTATATATCTATGCTGTTGAATATTACGTAACTAACATGAATGCAAGTTTGTAGATTCCTATGTCATCGCGCAGTCAAATTAGTTTCAAAATATTCATCAGACTTAAATAACCGCTGCGCCACTATTTAGATACCTGTAGGAGTCATTACTGTGGTAAAATTTCAAAATTAGTCTTCTCTCAGCCCGCAAATGGGGCTTCCTCTAGCCCGCTAAGGAGGACGGCTATGGAGTTTTCGGCATTAAAGGGTTAAGTCCGATATGTTATTTTCAGGCCCAAATTTAGTCGGTAAAGAGTTAAGTACTGATTTGTGCCGGTTGTGTATGACATCGTGGATTAGGCGCGTCACCAATGTAATATACGTTAAACAATTGATAACACCATAATATCATTGCCTTTAATTTATATTGTTTTAATATTACAGTATTAGTAAACATATCGTTGTATCGCAGTTTGATGCAGGACCAAATTTAGTCACTAAAGAGTAAAGTACTGATTTGTGCCGGTTGTATATGACGTCATGGTTTAGTCGCGTCACCGATGTAATATACGTTAAACAACTGTTAACACCATAATATCATTGCCTTTAATTTATATATTGTTTTAATATTGCAGTATTAGTAAACATATCGTTGTATCGCAGTTTGATGCAGGACCAAATTTAGTCACTAAAGAGTAAAGTACTGATTTGTGCCGGTTGTATATGACGTCATGGTTTAGTCGCGTCACCGATGTAATATATGTTAAACAACTGTTAACACCATAATATCGATACCCTTTATATCATTGCCTTTAAGTAATGTATTGTCTTAATACTGTAGTATTAGTAAACATATCGTTGTATCACAATTTGATGTTGCGTACTAGAATCATATCGATGTAATAATATGTTGTGTCGTTTACGATGTCAGTATTAATAAACAATTTTACAATGATTTAATTTGTTTACTCGTTGTCAATGACGCCATTGAATGGTGCACCCACCACACCACCTTCATAATAATCTTCACCTAACCATAAATGTTCTTAGAGATAAAAACAGGATGAGTAAAAACATATTTTATATGTAGAAAATGGTTTTTGAAAATTCATATATGAAATGACTGCCTTCATAATAATAGATTATACACAGAAAAAAGCACTTGAATAGCGTATGCATATTTTTACTGTAAAAACGTCATAATTATTTAATGTTGATGGTTTAATATGGTTTACATAACGTTGAGGGAACTATTTTCGAGGATAGTAAAGCTTATTTAAAAAAACCCTTTCAACTGGAATGACTGGGGCCGATAATTTCTCATGATATGAAAATGAAAATAGTTTTTTAGCCATTAAAGGATGTTTTTTTTAAAATTCGCATATGAAATGACTTCATTCAAAATAATCTTCCATGATACTCATCACATAACCATCAATGGTCTTGAGATAAATACATGTTGAGTGAAAACATATTTTATATGTAGAAAATGTTTTTTGAAAATTTACATGTGTTTTTGAAAATTCGCATATATAACGACTGCCTTCATAATAATGGTATCAGGATTATATACTGAAAAAAGCTCTTGAATAGCGTATGTATATTTTTACTGAAAAAACATCATAATTATTTTATGTTGACGGTTTAAAATGGTTTGTATAACATTGAGGGGTCTATTTTCGAGTATAGGAAGTTATTATTTTAATAAAAACCTTTCAACTGGAATGACTGGGTCGATAATTTCTCTTGATATGAAAATAGTTTTAGCCATTAAAGGATGGGGTTTTTTAAATTCACATGTGAAATGACTTCCTTCATAATAATCTTCACTGATACTCTTCACCTAACCAAAAATGTTCTTAGAGATAAAACAGGTCGAGTGAAAACATATTTTATATGTAGAAAATGTTTTTCTAAATTCACATATGAAATGACTGCCTTCATAATAATAGTATCAGGATTATATACTGTAAAAAAGTTCTTGAATATCGAATGTATGGTTTTTTTAACTGAAAAACGTCATAATTATTTTATGTTGACGGCTTAAAATGGTTTGCATAACGTTGAGGGAACTACTTTCGAGTAGAGGAAAGCTTATTTTAAAAAACCCCAACCTTTCAACTGGAATGATTGGCTAAAACGTATACCCATCAGGCACATGATATTGTTTCAACGTTGAATCCCCGTTGAAATCACGTCATGAACGTTATGTGCCTGTTGGGATATTTCATACGCTTAACCGCGTCTCGTTACAAATCATTACTTTTAACGAGCCACGCGCCTTCCACCCGGCTCAAAAATACAGATCCTCATGTATTATCATAGCAGGCAGCTAGACACGCACAATTCAGAATATTAGTTTTAAACATACACTGGGTATCATTAATAGTCATCTTAAATTCCTTTTCATAACCTATCAAGTACCTGACGACATAACCTATTACCTCACTAGTGAGGTGGCGTCACAATCAGTATGAGGTATAACCCCATCATGACGACAGTAAATGAACTGTATGAATTGTATGTCTTTGATGAATTTAATTTTTTAAATGAAAATAATTTGTGAGCTGCTGCTCCACCCAGCTAAATTAGTTTCAAAATATTCAACTGGCTAACTGTGTAGTTACCATCAAGTCATTGGCAATTTAGCTTTAAACATACATTGGGGTATCATTAATATTCATCTTAAATTCCTTTTCATATCCTGACTATGGTCACAAATGTACCTATTCAAATTATGTAACAGCTAACCCGTACAGTTCCATTAATTTGAGATTCTGGCAATTGAACGTTGAAAGCGCCAAGATTTAAAACGACCCGCCCGAAAGCACAATCAGGTTTGTCCAGAATTTCTTAACAAAATGGCAATTTTTATTCCGGTGCGCTCATCAACTACATGTCTTCTCAGATTCTAGGATAACTAAGTCATTTTAAGCAATTTTGCTACATGGCCATACTTGCAGTTTCGATGATTCAGATTATAGGAGACATGACAAAATCGGATTGGGAATTCAATGGATACTACCTGCAGGACAGCTTCAGCAGCAGCATTTCGACGAAAATGTCCACGCGGACGCGGTAGAGACTATCACACAAACAGGAACTTATGTGTAGTTTTGACGCTCTATGATATTCTTAAAGTGTCACCAAGATATCTCAATGAAAGGACATGATCTGTAACTCAATCACGTCACATAGTAGCTGACGTCACAATCATAATGACGTCATAATCATAATCAGAACATTGTACGAATTGTATCATTGTTGAATTTGCCATTTAATAAGCTTTATGAGGAATATTTTGAAACTAATATGACTGGGTGCTGTTGCTGCCAGGACATACACAGAGCTACATCATGTCAGTACACATCGCTATTCCTTCACCACGTGCGTGTATGGGTGCTATTGTTATTAAACATCATCCATTCATTTTGACAGGAGCTACAATATATCTGTACATAGATTAACACCATAATTTCTGTAAACATTTGAAAAAAACCCCATTAAATGGATGATACCATCTATCTTTAAAGACATATACCTCCTTAAATACGCTAGATACATGATTATTATCTATATAGTATTATACATACAACGTCACTAGGTTCACCTATATATTGCCCGTGTAACGCTGTACTTCGCTCTGGACGACGATTTGAAAATCATGTGGCCTACAGGGCACACATACAGGCACACACGCGCGCACGCGCACACATGCGCACACGCCGACGCACGCACGCACGCACGCACGCACGCGCACGCACGCGCGATGATACCACCTATCTTTAAAGACATATATCTCCTTAAATACGCTAAATACACGATTATTATCTATATAATATTATACATACTACATCGCTAAATTTACCTATATATTGGACGCGTAACGCTGTACTTCGCTCTGGACGTTGATTTGAAAATTACGTGCGGACATACACACACGCGCGTATACCTCGTATGTACGGATAGGGTGCTGACGCGGGACATACACGCGTACGTTATCCTATACGCCATTTTTCACGCACCACGCTCTCACGCATTACGTCCACAATGTCTAGACAAATGGATAGCCGTCAGAGTCAGTCATTCCAATGATAAATTTTCAAAAATTGTCTTCTATAGGTCTGCAAATATGAATATGAAGAAATTCGATAGGGTTGGTTGGTGGGTGTTGGTGATGGTAATGCTTGGTGTTGGGTGTAGGTGGTAGTGGTGGTGGTGGTGGTGGTGGTGGTGCTTAGTAGATGGTGGTGTATGACGATACTGTCGGTAGTGGTAGTAGTGGTTCTGGTGTTGGTGCTAGTGGCGGTTGTGGTGAAGGTGGTGGGTGGTGGTGGTGGTGGTGGTGGTGGTGGTGGTGGTGGACGTGCTTAGTGGTTGGTGGCGTATGTCGGTAATGGTGGTAGTGGTGGTAGTGGTTCGGGTGTTGGTGCTAGTGGCGGTGGTGATGAAGGCGGTGGTGGGTGGTGGTGATGGTTGTGCGTGTTGGTGGTGGTGGTGCTTGGTGGATGGTGTTAGCTGGCGCAATGTCTAGACAAATGGTTAGCCCGCAGAGCCAGTCATTAAGATAAAAAAAGTCTTCTCTCGGTCTGCAAATGGGCATTTTCTATGAGAAAATTGAAATTCTCTTGAAAAATTCGAGGGTAAAGGCGTAAGAAAGTCTATAGCGCCCATGTAATTGTGTAGCACGAGGTGGTCGCTTAGGGCAGGTTTGACTGAATTATATAGTAAAAAACATGGTTATAACGTATCAGTGTCAGCCCAAAAGGATATATTTACATTTGTAGTAAACAACCATCTATGATTATGCTACTATGCACATAATGTTACTCTTAATTGTTGAAATGTAACGTCGTGAATGTTACGGTCTCCAACCAACTCGCCACAATGACTACTGTTAAGTATGAACGTCGTGAATTAATATTGCGTTAATCTTTACAACAACTATAATAGCCGATGAGCCGGTTCACGCGTTATTATGGATTTTTTTAAACTCCCAGCGAGGACAATGTAATATCTTGCTAAATATCAAGCTCACGTCATTTGTTCACCAGAACATTATGGAATGCGAGTCAAATAATCATGTGCTAACACATGTTCATACGTGTCGGCTGGACGCTATTGTTCATAAGTGGCCGCTGGACGCGATTTTTTTTGAAAATTAAGTGACTGGGGGCCGAAATATCTTTTTTAACCACGAAGGAGGGCCGCCGCCGCTGGTCACCATGCGTTACCTATCTAAAAAACCGCATTAATCTATGCGGACAATAGCGTCTAGACGGACACCTGCATGAACAATAGCATCTCATTTAGAACAATAGCCACTCATTTAGAACAATAGCGTACACCAACAACCTGCATGAACAATAGCAGCTCGCTCATAGCGAATTGCACTTGACCTCGTGCACACATCAATCTTTTTTACCTGGAGAAATGCCATTGTTCTCCAGGCACTTGACCTCGTGACCTATACCCATCAATCATTTTTGACAGGAGAACAATGGCCGCTTGGCGCCCCACTAAACTACTTATATAACATATAATGATTGGTGGCAAAGATATAATTATATATAAGTTCTAAAAACAAGAACAGCACAGGCCATATAAAATGAGACAATAGTTATTTAGCAATAACTGGCCATAAAAGTATGCCTAATAGTCTGCCTGATAGAATTATACAAAGGAAAACAAAAGACCTTCAACTTGGCATAGTAGTCATCAGCGCATGAAAGTGAAAATGTGTGCGGGGTTACAAATGGCACCGAAAAAAATCTTTACAGTGGAAAAAGACAATATTAATAACGTATTACGGTTACAGTGAAGAACAACGGTGTGAAGTGGTCCGAGTCTGTTGAGTGACACAGGTCTATGACGTTGGACGTAGTGTGAGGGTTCGGTGAAGATATACAAACGCTTCTGGAAGAGGTTGAAGTTCAACACAAGACTAACTGTTCAGCAAGCTCGGGTGCTGCATGGCAAGCAATGTTCAGAACAGTGAAGAGAGACACAATAGTATTAACGAGTTCAGCCCAGAAGAATTCGCTCGATCATACACGTAATTCGAGTGACGCAGGGATTTGAGCTTAGCTGGAAACAGGGTGACGCAGTCTTTTCAGCCCAAATGGATTGGCCAGAAGCGAGGTAACATGGTTTTTCGGAGCTACTATAATATGAGCTGCTATGAGGATTCTGGCTTGCTTTTCGGCTAACCTACAGTACTGTCTCCGCCGATTTATACAGTTCAATTTTTTGCCTAAGTTTAGGCTGTAAAATAAGTTTCGGAATGTCAACGAGTGTCTTCGAACGAAGGACCACATTGTAGAAGATCCTTATAGGCGCGCAACATTTGCTGGGCAGCTTTTCAATGTAATTCCGTACTGAGCGATCGATTTATTTTTATGGGCCGAAGAGGGCCTTTTTATAGTTTTGGGTGACCAATGAGAACACTCCAGCAGCACGTTACAGTCAATCTAATGCAAGTTGTAACAACCAGGCAAAACCAGCAGTCACGTGCCTATGACGTCATAAGAACTACAGAGTTAACTGCAGCGCTGGGTGTAGTACATGTGCCTATTTTTATATTAGATGATATCTCCGCCATCCCCTACCCGATTTTAATTCTGAAAGCAGATAAGGATTTCGGAGACTATTTTGTTTGAATTGCCCTAAGAGGGACGGCGATTTGGCAAGCACAGGACATATATACAGTAAAGATGCCATCTCCCCTACCTCCAGCACAACGTGGCTGGCCTATCTAGTTTATCGCGCATGCATGGTAGGCGATCTCACGAACTCTAACATTTTCCAATCATGCTATGGTATATGCGCTCTGCATGCGAAGTGCTATGGTCATATTAGAGAGGTGAAAAAGGAAAGCACTGGCATGGGCCTCTCTCTCTCTCTCGCTCTCTCTCTCTCTCTCTCTCTCTCTCTCTCTCTCTCTCTCTCTCTCTCTCTCTCTCTCTCTCTCTCTCTCTCTCTCTCTCTCAGCCCTACATGATCCGTGCTACACCACCCATTCCTAGCTTGGCACCGCGGGATGAACGATACTGATGAACAGATCGCAGCCAGCATGGTTGTCGCTAGGTGAGAATTAGACTTCTCGTAGGTGGATATTTGAAAATCAGAGACGTGATAGGCACGTTGGTATAAGAGATAGGCGCAGTATGTGTGCAGAAGTTAGTTGGAGTGGGGACGCATACTTTTAGATTTTTGGGGCAGGTTTCTTAGGCTGGTGTGCTTTATTCATTTTTTTTTGGTGTTTTTGATTTGCGATCGTTTTATTAACATAGTAAAATAGCTAATTAAGCCTAGAACATTTGCGCGCGAGGATGTCTTCTTTCAGCTGAAGGTTAGATTTCCATGGGCCGAAGATATCCAGGATCCAGCACATATATACAATTACAGATTTTGCTACAAATTATTTATGTGACCTAAGTCACATGAACAGTTTTGGCTGTCCTTACATAGTATTATGTGAGCATGGTTGGCACAGTATAATAATTTTATATGTTTATATAAGATAATAACGTAATAATAAAATAATTCATTGTTATTAAGATCCAGTCTTCTTATGTAGCCGGTTTTAATGGCCAATCGCAGATGATAATGTCAGCAGTCTGTGTTGATTTATCTGAGAACTGCTTAGGCATAAACAAAGTGTAGCTAAGTCGAGGGTCACTTATGTTAAGCATAGAATGCGCCGATGCCGAAACGATCAGAGATGTAACCATAGGTGTGGAATTTCCCATGGGTCCGGTGATGTCTATTGCTGAAGTAGAAGCGAGGCCGCGCCGTTGGAGAGATGATGCAGTCGCCATACTAGAAGGCCGAGGCCGACGTTCACTCAATCCTTCATCACTGGATTGTCATGGCACGGTGGATATGAGTAAGTCATGAGCCTTAGATCTAGCGGTGGCTGCGGTGGCGAAGGGAGTTCAGAGTGCCGATACTCTCATTTTCTCAAGGCCGCTATATACACGGGCCGAACTCGTCTTCTTTCTTATACATGGAGGGCCGAGTTCATCACTTAAAGTTATCCTGAAGCAATAACATTAGGAAAATATCTGAAAATTTCAGTGACGATCGTCTTCTTCTGAGCCGCCATTTTATTTTGATTTTTGTAGCCACTATTATTTGGTATTCTATTCTCGCTGTCCCACTAAGTCCACTATAAAACCATTCTCGTAACGCTATCATAGTCATTGTACTGTTGGCCTCTGAGGTGAGCTGATCTACCTGTATAACGTGTAGTAAGCGTGTATATAGTTCGATTCTAAATGTGTATTTCCTATTGTAAACGTGAAATGTGCTAAGCTAGATATTCGTATAGCAATTTAACTGATAATTTTTGCTGTTGATAGCAGCAACAACTTTCCTTCAAATTATTTGTAAAATAATCACCATAAAATGCAAGTTCTACTATCTAATGTTTTGAAAACGATTTTACTGAAAATTGTTGCTGCAACAACTTCCAACCAGATTGTTAAAAAAAACAATCAGTAAGACTATCAATGTAATAACACATTCTTATGATATTTTGAGCAATTCGATTTACAGTTGTTACTGACTAAATCGGCAACAACTTTATCAAATTATTCCCAGAATAATAAACTGCCAGGTTTTCAATGTGGTTAGCTAACATATGCACGTGCAATTCGGTAGACCTGTGTCGTATACGTTGTCAAGATCAGATATGGCTTATGTTCAAAACTGCCCAGTCAGTAGGTAAGCGTGTCACTGCATGTCAGCTCATGCAGGTGCTTTGCTGACCTAGTCATCTATGCCAATATAATGTCAAGGTGGATCTCTATTTCGTTTATGATACATGCCTAGCCAATTGTACAAACATGTATTACCTAAGGATATTGGCAGCTCGACACTAATTATTCGGAGAAGAATTTGATAACGTTGTTGCTGCCTTAGTCATCAATGACGGTCAATCGAATTGCTAGAAAAATCTTCAGAATGTGTTACTACATTGAAATTATTTTGAGAGCAATTTGGTTGGAAGTTGTTGAACGTGTATCTATTCTTTATCCAATTTACCTGAAAACAGGCAGTGGCGGTCACTGGATATTTACTTTATTAATCACGTGGTTGATTCAAAACTTAGGTTGTTTTACTGTTGCGTTTGTTTATAGAAGTTGCTAACTGATAAGGAAAATGGCTATGCGGAGGGCTATATATTTTAAGGTGACTGTTCTTCGGAACAGCTACCTTTTCTGCTCATTATTTTAATATGCGCCTGTCTTGTATGTTTTAATTCTCACTCTTGTTGATTTCTGAGCGGAATCTGCATGTATGAGAATATTTGAAATTTTGATGCTGCTTTATCAGCCCGCTCACTAATGATTTGTAACCATGGTAGAACTCTTTTTAGTTCTTAATCAAAATTACAACAGTTAGCTGAATGTAACTTATTGTTTGGTTTAAGCAGATCTATGACTTGCGAGTGACCAGTTACTGACCTCGCCAAGCATGATTGCATTTACTGTGTGGGCAGACTGCCAAGCATCCTCCTCTGTGACCTAGGCACACACTTATTTGCTACAGTACAGTTTAGAAGATGCATGCCACAGTTTATACAATATTACAGTACCGTTGTATGGAGATTTGTGAAGCAGTCATCCTGAGTGTTCGTGTCGTTTGTCCAGTGGGTGGGTGTGGGGTACACGTGGCTTGTTCTTTTTGTGGACGAAGTTATGCTGTATTGCGGTGCCATTTACTGCAGTAGGGAATGAATACTGAAGTGCTTGCGGTGATAACTTTATCAGACATTGAATGTATTCTCTCTGTAATGGCCTCGCCTCGGAAAGGTGGGGCAGAGGTACTTAGAGTGAAATGGCCAAGAAAGAGGGCTATCTTGTTCATCCTCGAGCCCGATTCTGCTCAAGGCATCGGCATTTCCATGCAGCTTGCCGGGTCTACGAACAACATTGAAGTTGAAGGCCTGCAGGGATTCCTGCCACCGCGCTACCTGGCCCTCCGGATTTTTAAGGTTTCTGAGCCAGCTTAGTGACGCTTGGTCGGTCTGCAGTGTAAAGCGGCGTCCATACAGAAAGTGTTTGTAGTACTTGATGAAGTATACCGTAGCTAACAATTCTCTCTCGGTAGTCATGCAACGTTTCTCTGTTTTGTTCAGATTATGTGAATCATAACCCAGTACCTGCTCAGTTCCATCTTCCATGACATGTGATAGCTGCGCATACTGCATAAGCAGATGCATCGGTGTGCCTAAGATGAAATTGAGGTTAGGGCTAGGATGATCAAGAATTGGTTCGGTCGTCAATTGTTCCTTCAACGCCCTGAAGGAAACCTCACACTCACGCGTCCACTCGAATGGTCTATCTTTTTCAGTGATCTGGAATAGCGGGGAGGCTATCTCACTGAAGTGACAGATGTATCAACGATAGTACTGGCAGAGGCCCAGGAAGCTCCTCGTGTTCGTCACTGACGTAGGAGTCTGCCATTCCGCTACAGCACATGTTTTTGCGGGTTGGGTGGCCACTCCATCTACGGATATGGCATGACCCAAGAACTGGCACTTCTTGGGTTTGAGTTTGAGATTGGCAGTTTGAAACCGCATCAGTACCTTATCTAAGTTAGACACGGTCTGCTCAAACGAAGAGCCAAAGACGATAACGTCGTCTATGTAACAGAGGCAGATTTCCCATTGCAGGGTTGTTAGTTACTGTTCAATGAGATGCTCGAATGTTCCAGGAGCATTGCACAAGTCATAAGGCATCTTGCATAATTGGAAAAGACCGTCTCTGCAGACGAATGCAGTCTTCTCCCGATCAGCCTCATCCATGGTGACTTGTCAGTATCCGCTCACTAGGTCGAGCGTACACAACCACTTGGCTCCATACAACGAATCTAATGCCTGATCTATCTGCGGGAGCGGATATGCGTCCTTGATGCTTAGATCATTAAGGTATTTGTAGTCAATACAAAACCACAAAGATCCGCCCTTCTTTCCTGCGAATATGATGGGACTGGCACATGGAGATGCAGAGGCCTCAATAATTCCTGTCTGCAACATGTCATTCACCTGCTGGTGTGCTTCTCCCTCTTTTTGTATGGGAAGATGACGCACCGGCTGATGTACTGCTTAGTTGTTCCCGGTGTCGATGGAGTGCCACACGAGATGGTTTTCTCCACGGTCCATATCCCCTGCTGAAAAGCGAGACTGTGAGATTGTGTTAATGCAACTGTGGCACGCAAATATAAGTCATGCAGATGTTCTGGTAGGTTTTCATTAGAAGCTGATGCTGGTGTATGTGTGTGTGTGTGTGTGTGTGTGTGTGTGTGTGTGTGTGTGTGTGTGTGTGTGTGTGTGTGGTGTGTGTGTGTGTGTGTGTGTGTGTGTGTGTGTGTGCGCGCGCGTGCACGTGCGCGTGGTGTGGTGTGTCTCCGCCAATGTCACATCCACCAAATGGCCACAGCAAACACGTGCGACAAGCGTTATGGGATCTGCTGTGCCATTGAATACCCTGAAAGGTATTTGGTTCTTGTTGGTGGTGTCCACTATCATTCATGGACTAGCGCATTGTGTGGCTGGCATGTATTGAGGGTCGGGTTCCAACATTGCGATGTGTGCGTGCGTGCGTGCGTGCGTGCGTGCGTGCGTGCGTGCGTGCGTGCGTGCGTGCGTGCGTGTTGTCACCTAACTGTGGTGCGGTGGCCCAAAGAATTCCCACCTGTCCTGACTCAACTGTAGCTGTAGAAGCTATCGTACAGTGATGATTCCGGTCCAAGGGGTATGCCGTGGCCATGTATGTATCATTCCTGTTGTCTGCAGTGTATTACGGGTTCACTGGCACTGAGAAAATCAGAACCTAGGGCATCGTTTTGGATAGAGGCAACTACAACTCACTGAATGAATTGCATTTCCTCTATCTGTATCACGATGTTTATGGTACCAGCCACCGGAATGTCAGCCCTGGTGGCTGTTTGTAAAAACATGTTAGATGTCCTGAGGGGTGGCATTTTATGAGGTGGGATGCTCTCATACAAGCGCTGGTTAAATACGGTGATGGAAGCTCCAGTGTCTACAGTAGCACTGGTGGAAACACCGCTAAATAAGCAGGCACACTTATATATTACCTTGTGCTGTGGCTGCGGGTGAGTTTCCAAAGTTGCGGTATGCGGAACCTTTTGAAATGCGGTGAGGTCTTGTATGTATACTGCATGTTTCTCTATTGCTTCAGCGAGTGTTGGAGATGGTTGAGTGTGGAAAGGGCCATCTCGTCGTCGTTGTTGCTGGTTTTGCTTAGGCGACGATGGAGATGGGGTAGCAATGGTGCTGGTTCTGTTGGTGGTGGTGGGTAATGCGAGTTTGTGTATACACCGGATAGGATCTGAGTGGCGGTGCTGTTGGAGTGTCTTACCTGCGCCATCCATTTGGGACAATGCATCAGCATTTGCTTAGTGGATGCACAGAAGAAACAATGTTGTTGCCATTGCCTTTCTTGTCGTTTATGATGTGGAATGGTGTGATTTATCTGCATCACTATCGCTGCTGGATGCGGTGGATAATGCTGAGGGGAGATGTGTGTTAAATACCACCAGAGGACACCGTATGTTAAGTGTCTTGGTGGTGGGTCTTAGTGCTTGAATAAACGCTGTTTCAGCGGAGGTGCTACAACCCACCACTGCCGTTTTACAAAGGAAAGCGGGTTTAGTAGGTGCAGTTACTGTAGGAACACAGTTCACCGCAGAGGAGTTAATGTGGGTATTGCGGATGCTGTGTACATCATTGGTACTGACTGTTGTGAAGCCCTATTTTGTGTAGTGTATTGTCTTGCTGAGGTAGCGTTTGTGGTTGTGTTTTGTGAATCCACCTGCTGTTGTTGTCTATGGTCCACAGTTGAGCTGGGTTGCAGGAGTGGGCATTGCAGTGAATCTCTAATCAGTGCCAATTCTAGTTTGATGGATGCTCAGGTTGCGGTGTGTGATGGTCTTTGGCGGGTGTAGTGGAGGGAGGTCGGTTTGGACACTGGTCCCTCCAACGGCCAAGCTGACCACATCCAAAACGAACATTATGTTGCTGTGTATGCGGTGCGGTGCTGCTGGGTGGTGGTCTGTGGCCCTGTTGTGTGGCCACTGTGGTGGTTAATGTTGTCAATAGATTTGTGAGACTGGAAATTTCTTTTGTAATTTCTTCCATTCTCTCATTTGTGTTCTGTCAATTGCCCTGATTGTGCTGATTCCCGCTTCATGGGGCGTTATTGTGGCCTCCGTGATAGGATTGGCCACGCCCCTTCCTCTAAGCATGCTGTTGTAACTGGGGGGTGGGGTGGGGGTGGGTGGGGTGGGGGGTGGGGGTGAGAGGTGCTTCTTGTTGTGCGGTATGTGTGTGCCCAGCTGATGTAGCAGAGCCTGATGCAGTGTCTGTTGCAATTAGTATATTCGCATCATTCAATTCATTGATGGGGTGGTTTTGGTGTTTGCTATTTCTCTCTCTCTCTCTCTCTCTCCCCAGAAGGTTATCTATCCATACAGCTGTTACAGTCAGGGTGTGCAGACTGCCATGCTCTAGCAGGAAGAGTTTCTCCTTCAGAGCAGGTTAACCTCTCAGTGCGTCAATGAAAGTGTCTAAATGCAGGTGCGTCACCCCTTCATGGTTGGTGCTAGGGTATGCTCTTATAACCAGTTGTCGTATATGACTTGCTAGTTCTGGCAGGGTCTGACAAGCCCATCTCCACAAATCTTTCAATTTCAGCTGGCTGGTCTCTCCCAGAGCCGTGCCCCTGAATCTTTCGGGCAAGGCATTCTCTAGCGTGTTAAACGTTGGTGTCATGTCTGACCCCAAATCTGCCAGTACCTGTAAGGCTTTCCCTGACAGTTTCGCGACCAGATACTCTCCCATTTGCTGGTCCATCCATAGGTTCCTGTAGCTTATAATCTCGAACTGGCACTTGTAATTGGCCCAGTCACCCTCCCCACTGAACTCAAGTTGGAGGATCACTCGTCCAGTGCCATGATAAGGGGTGATTAGCAGAAATCCAGGTGGTGGTCCAGGAGAGATTGATGTAAACGCTGATGAAGGGCATGGATGCGGTCTATAATGTGTGTGTTGTGGTTCCGTCTGCAATTCCTGTGGATTCCGTATGGGCACTGGAGATTCCCGACATCTGTCCTATATGATGTGTAGGTATTATTGATCCTAGTGGTTTCTTGATAGGTACGGGACGATGCATTGGGGGTGGTGTGTCATGCATCCATCAGTGTGGGTCTACAGGTCGCTGACTGGGTCTCTCCTCATACGGTGGAGGTCCAGGAGAGACACGTGGACTGTGTGTGGTGTTGGTGTGAGTGTGACTTCTGACAGGGTGTTGGTACTGCAGCTCCATATTCGAATGTTCATAATGTGGTACCGAGAGGTAGCGCGGTGATGATGTTCTTGCGGGTGGTGATACGGGCTGGGGTGCATGTTGATTTGGCCACTGGTCACCTTCGGATTGGTAAGGTGAACATTCAGATGTACAGCGCTTAGAGCATGCAATCACATGGAGTTCAGCGCAATATAAATGCACTATCATTCATTTGGCGTGATGGTTGTCATTGCCCCATAGGGGACTTTCAGGCTGATGTCCGTGATCCGGCAAGGGTGGTGTGTGCCTTTCACTAATGTCGGACAGGGTGATGTAGGACATATCTGCCTGCAAGGCATCGTGGAAAGCCTCCTCGCTGATCGGCGAGTACTCGTGTCTACTTGGTGCTTGGTTACCCGCACTGGGGGAATTTAATTGTCACTGGTGACAGTCCTGGCTGCCCTCCCATCATAATACTCTACCTCTTTGTCGGGAGAGTATATATTCAAATAGAAGGGGGATTGGAACAATCGGAAATTGTGATCGGGTGTAGGTTCTCTTCATCTTCGAGCCACACAGTGGGCGCCACTTGTAACCTCTGGGGTGATGGGCTGGTCCGCAACTCCCTCATATTATGTCGTACCACAAGTACAGGGTGCGTTGGGGTGAGGGTGCTGATTAGCTTGGCTCAGGTTAACAGAATGGGAACCGTATAAAAACAACTGACGTCGAAAGTCAGTGGAACGTTCACATTCCAGTGGGCCGGGCGATGGTATGACGGTTCATTATGATAAAATTAGTGGAGAGACATAAATATATTAGAACGAAACAATGATACTCGTTTATGTCTAATGGAGAAGAAAAGTATAAGGACGGAATGTGTTTATTATTTAACCTGATCCTCACCAGAGGTACCTCACAGATATCTGATCTGTATATTCTTTGAGGTATCCCCGCAAAGGAGAGTCCTAACGGGGTCACTTTAGTAAACTTAATACAGGCTATATAATCTCAGGCTGGGAAAGCTGCAAGAGGAAAGTGCCTCGCGTGTGCCTCTGTGACAGGAAAATGTCTACAATGCCGAAGCAGAGAAGGAGAGATGGGGAAAAGGGCCACCTTCCTATTCAACCTATGCTAAAATGACAAAGTGAGTTTACCTAGTGTAGCTAAAAGTATTGGGATGCACACTGGTTTACGTGAAGATGAGGCAGATGATTTCCACAGAATTCAACCCCATCACCTTATGTGAGTTAAAGATATTATTATTTTCTAGTTGCCACTTTATCTATGCAGGCCTTCTTATTAGAGCCTACTCTAACATTTAGCTCTTAGTTTTACACATGTCTAGTTTTGGCCGCAAATGGCTATGTCTTTTTATTATCTTTAACATATAGGTCTGCCTGGCGAGAATGCTCGGTTTCCGCATGGTCACCACCATGTAGCATCCCCCTCAGACCGACAGCGTGCAAACATGTCATCTGGTGGTAGATTCAGAATCAAATAACGATCATGTCACATACCGCACCATGACCACAAATAACAACACAGGGACAAGTCACATTACATAGGCATTTGAAAAGCATGTATCTGTTTATGGTGGGGAGAGAGAGACAGATATCCAACTATGGTGACATTCTTGTGAATGCGTGGTGGGCTCCAAGGCCGCACCCAGTCACTGTAGAGTTAGATGGTGATCTGTGTCTCTATCCGTCACCTAGCGTTTCGAGTGCGGATCATGTGAGATCTGCACCCTGAGACTTAACATTTACCTGTCTTTAGGATTGATTCAGAAAGCCCAAAGAATGCAGTGCGGGAGTATAAAATATAACATAATTATTTGGCAGCGATTCCTACTTTGGCATGGTAACTAGCTAATGTGTATCCGAAGATACTGGGGCGGGGGTAGGGGTGGGGGTGGGGAGGGTGTGTGTGTGCGGGGATGCGTGGGGTCATCAACACTTTGATTCTAACTGCTCAGAAACCCCAGTAGTTTCTAAAGTCAGTTCTAATCAACGTGGCGGAGGGAGTCCAAACAATTAATAGGCCATGAGGCCGGAGGAGTGCAGAAAGAGACAACTACTCATATCCTACTAATTTAGGATTTTGGCCCATTTATACAAACGAGCTGGTGCGCATGGTATAGCTTATCCGCAGCTCCCGGAAAAGAGGCTTACACAAATGTCTCCTAAAAAGTACTCGTCCCTAGCTACTTATTAAACCTATACTATCAAGCTAAAATAGCCAGATTTAGCTGGCCGCATGTCAGGTTCGCCCTTTGTGAACATGAACAGCGACATCAGTAAAAAATTGATGTTGTGGGGGAGGAGAACAAGGTGGTGTTTTGTTGTTGTTGTTGTTGTATAGTGTAACCTAAGCGAGATGCGGTCCAAGTTGTTATACAAATAAACAAAACGATTTAACTTGGATGGCTGCTGCTATGTTACAAACTAATACAGTACAGTGAAAACATGAGGTCACACGACCTTGTGGTGCCTATTAGTCATCCGCACATAAATGAAAATAAATATATACAACTAAAGATATAAACCATAAAAATGAGGTCTTACATGACCTTGCGGTACCTACATGTATCGATACCTAATACAAAATTATTACTATAAAAAGGTTACTGAGTACCTATTAGTCATCGGTACAAAAATAGTCCTATAATCACTGTAGTTAAAGCGACACATATCTGAGACGCGAAATGGCATGATTCTGAGTTGCTGCTAAAGAATATCTGCAGACGAACTGACTGATGCGGCTCATACTCGTGAACGGTGAAGATGAACTTTGCGGATGACTAGTAGATAGTCATGTACAAACACACATATAGAGTTATGCGGATGTGTAGAAATTCCGTATTTCTGTGATTTGAAGATGCCCCATAATGCTGTTAAGGGCTACGATGGAAAGTGTTTAATGCAATAGTATCTTTGTGGATTCACAAGACTAGATGCACCGCATAGCTCTTGCGGTGCATCAAGCAATGCCCCAAACTGGACTGCGGTCAAAATGTTAATGAGAAGCATGATACATGTGCAGAGTTTAGTTCACCACTTTCAGCATGGCTCCGCAGATCCGGCGAGATATCTGTTAACACCACCATCCTACATACTAATTTGCGGTCTTACATTCCGGCCAAAAGGCCCATCCGCACTGGAGGTCCTTCTAGACTGTTGGTATTGGGGCACCTTCTATTAATTTAGTTATTGCCCCTGGTTGATCGGCTGGGAGCTTCCAAAAACCTGTATTGCGGATGCGGTTAGTGTGCTCAAGAGGCGAGGCTGAAATCCGAAATGCACAGCTGCTGGTTATATGTCACTGGTTCTAGCAGTAAGCAGCTGCCACACGACTCGGTCTGCTATGGACGCCACACCACCCAGGTCTCTCAACTCTTCTCTTCTGACGATTTCTGATTTCGCTTATCCTTTTATACTATATAGTGATGTCACAACTGTGTGTCTCAACCAATCAACGTGCACGTCATGACGAGGTATTGTTAGCGACCACATGACTTGCTGGCCTTCACCTATTACCAAATTTAAATCTGTAAAAAGATTCGGAATCCTCTTTTCATTCTGGTAATAATCCTTACCAAGAACGACGAGGAGTGTCTATTAATAAGGAATTATGAATACAGACCCAGAGTATTCAGAAGATGCCATTCTCTCCACACGCCAACGTGCGTTGGTAGGCAAGCTCTGACGCCCATGCATGCGCGCTAGGTGAGCTCTTGGACTCTGAGCCTCTCTCATATGACTTTTTATACGCTTATCGTCCTACCCAGGGGTGGGGGCGTGCTTGGAACGTACCTACCTGGTCCATCTGTTCTGTACCCAGATTGACTGGGACAGTCCGTAGCTGACTGGTCGATCCGCATTACGAATTCTTAAGGTTAGTGCACTATTGTTGGTGTGTTATCTTAAACAGCGTATACGAGTACAGCATATAACATATAATGATTGGTGACAAAGGTATATATGCAAGTTGTAAAAAGTGGAACAGGCCGTGTAAAATGAGACAATAGTTATTTAGTAATGGGTCGTAACTGACCATAAAAGTATGCCTAATATTCGTCGGCGTGACTTAAAAATTATACAAAGGAAAATAAAAGACTTTCAAGTTGGCCTATTAGTCATCGGCACATGAAAGGGAAAATGGATGCCGAGTTACAAATGGCACATAAAAAATCTTTAGAGTGGAAAAAGACAATGCAGTGAAGAACAATGGTATGATGTGGCCCGAGTCTGTTGAGCAAAATAGGTTGATGAAGTTGGACGTAGTCTGATGGTTCGGCAAAGAAATACGAAAGCTTCACGAAGAGGTTGAAGTTTGGCACAAGACAAATTGTGCAGCAAGCTTAGATGCTGCACGACAAGCAATGTTCAGAGCAGTGAAGAGAGACGCAACAGCATTACCGTGTTCAGCCTAGAAGAATCCACTCGATCGTATACGTAATTCGAGTAATGCAGGGATTTTAGCTTAACCGGAAACAGGTTGACACTGTCTTTTTGGCACAAATAGATTGGCCGGAAGCGAGGTAGCACTTTACCGGGCTACTATAATATTAGTTGTTAGACCACTTTTAGTTGTGGTACGTTTAAGTGATGTCGAGATATAATCGTGGCTATAGGACGGCTCACGTGTCAGTTCACAATACAAGTTTGAGTACGAGTCCCAAACCACATTGTAGAAGATGGTTATATGCATGCAACTTATGCTAGGTAGCTTTTCAATATAGGTCCGTATTGAACAATCACTCCAATCCAACGAAAGTTGTAACAACCAGGCAAAACCAGCAATCACGTGCCTATGACGTCATAGTACTATGGGTGGGGTGGGAGGAGGGTTAACCACAGTTCGCCAGTAGTAAATGTGCCTATTTCTATATTGAACGATATCGCCGCTATTCCCTATCCGATTTTAATTCTGAAAGCAGATTTGGATTCCAGAGCATATTTTGTCTTAGACTCATCCCAGGATCGAGGGAAAAGGACCCGTATTAGCGATTTGGCAAACACGAGAAATATATACAGTAAAATGTCCATTACCGTACCTACTGTACAGCATGGTTGGCCATTCGTATCTCGCGAGATCTCCTTCGATACGATATCGAGAAAAGTATCTTGTATGTATTGAGTAGCCATTAGTGATTTCCACCAGAATATGGTGGTTGAGAGAATTGAAACTAAAAAGGACGTGAGCGCTACTCTCTTCATACAGGACAATATTATTTCACGTAAAACGAGATGATATAAAGCCTATAGTAGTCAATATTGTCAACGCATTGGCTCAGAATCTTAAATAATTGAAAAAATTCAAAAATTAAAAATATTTTGGTTTATCTTACTGACTGAGATTTGTCATTTTGTTTGAGGAAAGCCACGTGGCATTAATGTTAACCCTTTAATGGCTACATTTGTTCAATAAAATCAAAATATGTGTTTATTTATTTAATGCACATTTGCAGGCACAGACAAGGCCATTCACGAGAATATGCCACTGGAATGACCGTCTCGGTTCCTGGTCCAGTCATTACAGTGGTACATTTTCAAAAATACTCTAATCCTGGCCGGCAAATGGGCATTGCCCAAGATCACAACAGGGGCCGTTTTTGACTGACTTCGTCATGAAAGGTTTAATGTTGAATAATTGAGATGGTTGTTCTGCGCATTTACTGTGGTGCCTCACAGAGCAGCCCTTGAGACGCAATCAACGTAGAGTGCAGAGAAATACCACTAGATCTGCGAAGAGAAGAACGTCTTCTCAGATTCTGGCCATACCTACAAAGCTCTGCGCCTACCCACCCTATCAGGGAGGTATGTCTTCCATGCAAGGAGCACCTAAGGCACAAGGTACTGCCCAAAATGACAAAAAAGACCAAACCACCAGGCCTGTTAATGACAGAGCTCGCCAGCGCCACTGAACTAGTAAACATCGAAATAGAAAGCTCAAGGCCGGCTCCTGACCCGCCATGGCTACTACCGCAGATCAAGGCGCATGACAGCTTATCCTTACAGATAAGCAAGAAAGACCTGCCGGTGTTAATCAGGAGTTACGCTCTGGAAAACATCGACAACAGATGGAAGGAGCACATGAAAATCTATACTGACGCCTCCAAAATGCCCAACTCCGGCGAATGCGGAGGAGAAGTAGTCATAGGCGACCAGGAAGAAGTCCTCATGTACAAGCTTCCGAATCAGCTGTCGATATGTACAGCCGAACTGGTGGCAATTAAAAAGACTCTAGAATGGATTAAAACAGCAAATCAAGGCAAATACGTTATCCTCACAGACTCACTAAGCTCAGTGAAGAGCTTCAAATCTAGCAGCAGCAAGAGCATGGACAACCTAATCAAGGAAATTTGGCAGCTGTATGCAACCGTGGTGACTGACAACAAAACTGTGGACATCGACTGGGTCCCAGGCCACGTTGACATCAAAGGCAATGAGCAGGCCGACAAGGCAGTCAAACAAGCGCTCAAAGATGGAACTAGGATGAGCATAGGACTCTCAAAGTCCGAAGCGAACGCCCTAGTCAAAAGGCACATCAACAGCAAATGGCAAAAACAATGGGACGAAAGCACAACTGGCAGATTCCTGTTCAGAATCGTCCCTAGAGTCAAACGCAAATACCAAAACCACATCCCAGGACGCCAAGACGACATTGTATTACGCCACATCAGAATGGGTCGGATCAGCATTAACCAGATATGACAAAACGCAACCTGTCAGACACAGACCAATGTGAGGCTTGCGAGAAGACTGAAACTCTAGACCATTTCTTCCTACAGTGCACTGAATATACAGGCATTAGAAAGGAACTCATCAATACGCTAAGAAAGGGAAATTTCAATCTTGACCCTATGTATGTATGATTACTGTATTCTGTGGCTGTAGTAGTAGACACATCCTACAGCTGCAATCAGTCCTTCTTCGCTTTTACCCACTGTGTCTTGTCCTCAGCCAAAATCCTTAGCTTCCTCATGTCCATTCTTGACTTGAGTGTACCTAATCCTGCTTTCTTGAGGTCAACTCGTAGCACCCTTAGCAGATTTATGCAATGACGTCCTCTCCTGGCTCTGTATTTGCTGGCTCCGAGTAGGGCGAATTCCAAGGCTCTCTGTGCTGGTGTGTCTTCTGGCATCCTTAGCACAGGCCAAACATGACAGCGGCGGCGTATTACACATCTTGTATAGTGCATCGTTGGAAATTATGCTCTCTGGCCATCGGGGTGGGGATGGGGTGGGGGTGGGGGAGTTTGGTCTTGTAGAATTTTCCCGCACGGATTTCAATACAGCAACTAGGTAACAGTTTAAGAGCACCAGAGATAGACCATCTCCCTGTGGGGAGCCGATTGATGTCTCAAACTCTACAGACTTCACTGACTTGACCCGTACTCTCAGCCTGGTGTCTGCAAGCAGTAGTCTCACTAGTCGTAGCTCATCGTCATTGCAACTGGCCTGGCGTAGTACATCTAGGATCCTTGAGCGCTTAATTGTGTCGAAGGCTCGTGACAATTCCAATATTGTGGAAATCCCAGTGTTTAGACATGACTACCGACACAAGCACGCATTGAGCCCAAACAAAGTCTGCGCAGCTGCGTCCACGCTTGAAGCCACTTTGACATGATCCGGTGAAGTCGTCGATCTTGTCTCGGATGTGGCCTACATCATCGATGGGAAGGTGGTGCATAAAAGCTGACTTGATTATGTGCGTGATCGGTTTTGAGATAATGTCACTTGCATATTTGAATCGTTCATTGCTCATGCCATCAGGTTCAGATGCACGTCCATCTTTCAGGGATTTAAGTGCCTACTCAACCTCTGCTGTATTAATTAGGTATAGTAATGGCCTGGGGTCTCCTGAGAATGGGTGTAAGGGTTCGTCATCGTGGTCAGTGAACTGTTCCTTGAACCATTCTCGAATTGCCTCAGCTTTGCCCTGGTCAGTCCCGATAAAGTGTCCTTCAGAGTTGTGTACAGTTAATGGTGGTGTGTAGTCAGCAACTCTCAGGGTCCGGGCTGCCCGAAACATTTTGTGGCAGTCATCCGTGGCAGTGATTTCATCTGCTAGGGCGTCTGCTTGATGGATAGCAAGATCCTTTAAGCGTTCGCTAATGTGGCGCAGAATGTTATTGCATTCCTGGCATAGTTTGGTGCGATCTTCATTGTGGCCACTTTGATAGATGTGCAGATGCAACGATTTCTGTTCTGCTAATAGTTTTCCTACGAAAGGGTCGTCAGTATACCTAGTTCTGTTGCATTTTAGAACACCTATGGTGCTAGTAGCTGATGAGTCCATAGATATCAGTATTTTGGTTAGGGCTTCGTTTGGATCGGAGCTGATGTCTCGGCCACTCTAAATATGTAGTACGAGTGGTCTGTCTGATATCTCGCCGGACCCGCCGAACCATGTCGATTAGTGGAGACCAAAATGGAGCACGTTTCTAGGTGCAATATGTTTTAACGTTTTCGTCACTGCTTTGGGACATTGACCTCCATGATGTCAGTGAGCTAGACAGCATGGATCGTCTTGTGACATAAACCTATCACTGGCCTCTCCAACAATGGAGGCAACTTTCATTAGTACCAGTTATGGGTACGCCCACAGAGCTGCGAATTAGACTGCTTATTATGTTATGAGTGTCTATCACTTTGATGTGCCCATGCCGCCGAATATATCACTATTACTGGCAATATCACCCATTGACGCTGACACACGCTTGAATTGTGAGCACAGCTGTTTATGTCGCCAACAGACGCCCACGCGCGCTGATGACTAACAGCTGCTTCGCCCACAGATATCTACTTGCACTGATAACTAACAGGCGACCATACCAACTTCGTCAACAGATTCCTGAGTGCGCTGATGACTAACAGGCGCCAAATAAACATTTTTGTTATAAGAACGGACTTGCTCTGATGACTAATATAGGCGCTTATCTTTAATGTAGTGTAGTTATTTCATTTCATATGTAGCGGTGATTTCAAGTAGGCGCTGTAGATCAGTCTGACCGTATTACATTGTACATTGTATAGATACGGTGAGCGGCGTTTTAGTATTTTCGCTGTCTATTTTCATATTATTGTTACTTTTTCTAGTTATGTTAAATAGTTACATATGTTCACTAAAAATGCGCACACGCCTAAACTAATACTAAATAACTACATTAATACACACACTTAAACTTTCTTATATACAGCAACATAATTTGACTAGAGTTGTCCCCTGTGATACGGCGACTAATCCTAACTAGCGCTAAGCTCAGGTATTTTGTTAGGATAGAGTAGCTAGGGACAACTGCTCAAATAAAGGAGAGCTGTTTTATTGTAAAGCATCTTTCCGGCCTATGCTGCTTCGCGACACAAGCACACCGGATTTACATAATTGGCCATCAGTTTAAGGCCTCCTAAATTACTTTTTGGAGCAGCTGTCTCTTTTACGACCTCTGGTAATCTGGCCCACCTAATCGCACTCGTCCCTCCCTCAATCAACCCCGAGGCTAGCTGACCAGCATCATCGGGCCAGCGATGAAGTGCCAGATACCGACGAGCTCGACGGACGACGGGGCGCCGGAGCTACATTAGAGAACTCAACAAATCTGATCAAGGTTGGTCAAAATCTCAGTTTATATGATAAATTGAATTTCAAACTCGGTTGATAATAACGATATTAAATGGGACCTCATTTCAGATCCTCTGAATCCGATGTCATGCGATGTTTTCATTATAGCTGCTCATGTATAAGGTACAGCTTCCCATGGACAGCACGCGTCCTGATCAGATTGACCTCAAGCCAAAACCAATGCGACGCGAGATGATGGCAATAGAACCTCCCTTTGTTTGGAGAGCATGAAAACATGTCGAGATAATTATGTTATCATCGGAGATAGCTGCATGTTCATAGAAACTGTCTAGAAAATGCTCATTGATTGTCCTGTGATCAGTTTAAAAAAATGCTTTGCTTTTAAAGATAATCTGTTTCACATTTCCTAATTTTTTTTACCTCGTTTGAAAAGCACAACACACATGTTTTGTCTGATGTCACGTGAGCAGAG
This sequence comes from Chaetoderma sp. LZ-2023a, assembly GCA_034401795.1. Taxonomy (NCBI): domain Eukaryota; kingdom Metazoa; phylum Mollusca; class Caudofoveata; order Chaetodermatida; family Chaetodermatidae; genus Chaetoderma; species Chaetoderma sp. LZ-2023a. The sequence goes on from CM067369.1 coordinate 198,506,879, forward strand.
TATGTAGACAAATGGGTCCGTCACACTGTTAAGGTAAGAGAAATAGATGGAGTAGACAAGAAATCCTAGGTGAAATGTTTGATTGGGGAAACCCAGAATACTGTGATAACTATTGTGAAGGAAGCGAGGGAAAAGAAACAAAATAAACAGTGTTATTATGATTGTCACAACTCTAGAACTTGTACTACGGTGTTCTTGTTTGGTCAAAGCTGGATTGGTGGATAATTTCCATTGTTTAAGCACATGAAGTATAGCGATTACAAGCATCGGGAGCAATGACTTGAATATGGTCAACATAAGTTCTCGCATAGCAACATTTGCATAGAAATGGCACATTTTTATCATTCTACCATTATACACAAAACTATATGCTCCACATAATACAGCCATCGGGATCGAGAAACAGGTACTTATGAACCACAACATAAGACACGCGGATAGCATCCATTGAACAGTTATTCTTACCTGAGCTGCTAGAGGTTCAGTGAGTTGATAAAACCTGATTCCAGATAGAAATACTAAATGCAGCAAACTTGAATTGAACGCCAGAAATACAGCAAATGCTGTGATGCGGCAAATAAATTCAGCTGCAATTGGGTCAGGAGGAACAATTTCCGGAAAGACCAATGTCCCTATTAAGATTGAACAAAAGCAAATAAAGATGTCGCACACTGCCAAGCTGGCAAATAACGTGAAAATAGGGACTCTATATTTCCGGGATTTAATAATGTATATTAATAAAATAATGTTAGCAAACATTCCGAGTCCAAACAGCAGAAAGAATGCTGTAGTCAGTGCTGATGGGAACTGTGTATATTGCTCTAGGAACCTCACTCTAATCATATCCTGCGGACTAATTCCGTACGAATCGTTTGTGTTGTATGGCATTTTGTTCACCTGAGACTCTGTCACCTTCTTCTAGCATTGGTGACAGTACAGTTCAACTGTTGTGTGCTTATTTGTTGCCATTCACAATCTCATGGAAAGTAAAATTCACCACAAACACGTTTGCAATATCTGCGGGCAGCACACAGTACATCCGGTTAGAATCCGAGTGACCATTTCAGTCATCAAACATTAGTGTTTTTATATATAACTGACCTCACATATAAATTGAATTGTTGAAACTAGGCACCGTCACCTTGCAGCCACACTAGGGTCAACATACACAATTGAATCTTTTATAGCACTACATGTGCTCCTGCCATACCTGGTTCGCAAGTTTGAAATTAACAGATGTCAACAGCCTATTATTACAGACGTATGGCTGCTATTGGGAGAGGAATATCACTGAGGATTTACCACTGGTACGCCTCTCTTGTAGACTTATCTTGTACGCTCATCACCTTGTAGGATTTTTGTGTGCACTCGGCATTTAGGCTGGTAAAGAAGCTCAAACAACAAAACACTCACACGAGCTATATCCTACAGTTTTTGCACGCGTCGGGAAATTGGCATGTTTTCATAAACCCACAACTGTAAATTGTCTTATTGTACCTTGATGTACCTTAACATTTCAACACTTTTAAAGTCAACTATACAAAACTGTTTTTTCTGTTGCAGATGGTGGCATCATACGGCTCAGAATGCAGGTGAACAAGCATAATTGTCTAGACTAAAAAGAACGCTGATCAGGCATTTTCAATTGTACAACTTAGAAATCTGATTTGCATAGGCAGGCTAAAAATACAAAATGGCCATTTTTATATGGAGTCTCAATTTATTTGAAGGCACACATTTTCTCTGCAGATCTTAAGTCCAGATTTTTCTATAGAAACCGATGTTTCTCTTAAACACTTCAGTGAAAATGGGCCAAAGTGATAATTTCTATCGGGGGTAACGTTGAAAGGTTTCCTGAGCACGCAAATGAAAGCAAATTATAAACCTGAGCAAGGCACTCTGAGCCCTAACCTGTACACCTGTCTGTAAAATAGGTACCTGTGAGTGCAATACGGAATGTCAACAAAATGCCATCGAGCGCCTATAAATGGCAGCAGTAGTATGGCTGTATGCTCCCAAATGGAGTTGAGGTTATGCAGGAATGAAAGGGATTCTATGAGCCGGGGGTAACGTTGAAAGGTTTTCTGAGCACGCAAATGAAAGCAAATTATAAACCTGGTCTATATATAAACCATAGTTGCATAGTCTTGATAGTTAATTGGAACAAAACAGCATCCTGAGTGAGGTGGAGAGGGCGGGTGGGAGTGGTGGGTGGGTGAGGTACAGCACATCTGCATTTTGGGAACGTTAATGGAAAAAGTTACAGAAACAGCATTATTTTTAGCCATGCCAAATTTTGCGTTTATTTTTTGTTTACTTAACAACATTAGCCAAATGATCTACCAGCATTCTGAGGAGCGCGTGCATTTTCATGTGTCATTTTCATCATAAAACAGAAATAACAAAACCAATGTATTTTCATATCAACTCCCATCTGCAACATAAGTTAATAAATAACCTACGCCCTAGTACAACAGATATATTGCTACCATCTATCTTGTGAGATCCTGCTGATTACAAAAAATACACCAGCATTTAAGGGGACACCTACAAAACCAATGTATTTTCATATCAACTCCCATCTGCAACATAAGTTAATAAATAGCCTTCGCCATAGTACAAAAGATATATTGCTACCATCTATCTTGTGAGATCCTGCTGATTACAAAAAATACACCAGCATTTAAGGGGACACCTACAAAACCAATGTATTTTCATATCAACTCCCATCTGCAACATAAGTTAATAAATAACCTACGCCATAGTACAAAAGATATATTGCTACCATCTATCTTGTGAGATCCTGCTGATTACAAAAAATACACCAGCATTTAAGGGGACACCTACACAACCAATGTATTTTCATATCAACTCCCATCTGCAACATAAGTTAATAAATAACCTACGCCATAGTACAAAAGATATATTGCTACCATCTATCTTGTGAGATCCTGCTGATTACAAAAAATACACCAGCATTTAAGGGGACACCTACAAAACCAATGTATTTTCATATCAACTCCCATCTGCAACATAAGTTAATAAATAACCTACGCCATAGTACAAAAGATATATTGCTACCATCTATCTTGTGAGATCCTGCTGATTACAAAAAATACACCAGCATTTAAGGGGACACCTACGTTTATAAGGAATATGCTGTTGAATATTTTGAAATTAAACTGACTGGGACATGTTGCTTGCAGCAAAAGAGCAGAGCTAAGCAACTAAATGAGGTTGATAATTTCAAGATCATATTGCGATGGAGCCTGTGATTTTATTTATATAAGACCCTGATAACGCAGGTTACTGGGCCGGTACTAGAGCAATACGACCCGGTATTGGCCAACTTCTGGCCCAAAAAACCTGTGTTATAAGAGTATATACAGAATTATCGTCAGTTCTTTTTAGAAAAGGATGGCAATTTTGTGAGTAAATAAATATATACTGCTAAGATTCATAAATAAGATTAGCCACAGCATGATAACCCGTAAGTGCAGTGAAGTTATAATATTAATTAAATTTGCATAATTGATTAAAATCTCTCAGTAGTTCCTATGTATTTATCAAGGTAACTAACGGTCTTGAATGCTTGTAAAATTATATTGAAAATGCCGGAGATGAAAAATATTCGGCGTAGTGATATATTTACCTTGTTGTTCAAAAAAACGATGAACAATTGTCGCTTGCCATGTTACAGCGCATACAATAAATTTAATGAAAATAACTAATTCCAACTAATATTAGTCCTTTAACAATCACGCTGATCAAGAGATCTTTTGCAGTGGTCTTGAGAAATATCCATTTGCAGACCAAGAGAAGACTAGTTTTAAATTTTACTACTGGAATGGCTGGCTCGATAACCGAGAAATCATTCCAGTGGTAGATTGTCAAGAATAATCTTATTTTGATCTGCACATGGACATTTTCTATCCGAAAATTTAACTATTCTTGAACAAATTTGAATGGCAAACGGCGATCGTGTGCACATTCAGAAGCGCGGGATACTGTGTTTATAGAGAAATCTGAAAACAATTACCACCACTCAATCAGTACGTGTTTTCATAATAACATCATTAAATCTGTAGATCTAGACCAAGAGAAAGATAAATAAATGGATTAACTGTTTATCTTTCTCTGGCCATTGTTATTCTAACAGGTTTCTTTGATATCCTTGAGTTTGGGAATACATGTATTGATTGTTTTGTCAAGAGTCCATAGCAGTAGCTATACAAAGGACACATTTACTGTTGTCGTACAGTACTATAGCAATGCTTATAATATATAGTGAAAGGAAATAATTGAGAGAGAGAGAGAGAGAGAGAGAGAAATTTGTAATGTAAGGACACCAAAGACTACTTACAGGTCCATAACCACACCAATATGTTTGAAAATAATTGTATTGAAATTAAATATGTTGAAGCGAAATAAAACTTAGCATATGATGATTTCATTCCGTATAAATTAATTTAATTTTTAAGCTGGAAAGTAGAATTAGAGATAGGCCAACGTGTCTAATTGGCATTGACAAGTTAAAAATGTAATTATTTTATATTGAAATTATCATATGTTAAGATTTATTTTGTTTCATTACATTAATAAAAACAAGTTAAACCTCCAAAAGTACACAATTTTAATTTTAATATTTTTAACAATTCTGATGTCAATGTGGGCCTTTGACTCTTAAACCATTGAGAACTCCGCATGAAAGTCGTTTTAATAACGACTGGAAACGGTTGCTGTGAAATCGGTCGGTGAGGTCCTGATAGAATCACTGCCAAATCAAATATCTCATTTTATCTTTGGCAGTGAGGTCGGTCGGTGAGTACCTAGTAGAATCAGCGACAATGCAGCAGTATCTGATTTGTTTGCTTATAGTAGGACTTTCTTTAGGGATGGTGCTATTTGGAATCTGTATATTTAAGGCTAATAGGCATTCCGTTGGAGGGTTCTGACTGTAGGGGATGGGGGGGGGGCGGCGTTTGTCTGAGGGTTTTGAGTGCGTGTAACGTTGAGGCATATTTTTGTTGGTGGTGCGAGGAACTGTGAATGAGGATTTGGTGTAAGTTATCATGATCTGCATACCAATTTCAGGCAGCACGGTGATATTTTGAACTAAACATACGTTGGTTAGGTTCAGGAGTTACATTTACCACCTTCTTTCCCAGCTTAGGCCTATACTATTAATACTCTGCCTTTGACCACTGACCCGTGCATGTGTAGCAGCTGGTCCAGTGGATTCCAAATTAGCCACGCCTTTAACGCTGAGTACAATATGCAGATATGGGTATTAGATGCCGCATCTCATGTCTTCGGCAAGTACTGGGGTTGGGTGGGCGAGGAGCAGATGTATCACGTGCCTCTGGGTCCATTATTAACCTACTCTCGATCACGGCTGTGCCATTGGCCAAGAGTGGATTATTAACCTCACCGGAGTCAGAACCCAGCAACCAGTACCCAACAACGCGCTACCAATGCATTCGTCTTACGTTGACATCAAAATAGATAACTTGCTGTATACGGCAATTAAAACAGTGTTTTCTCTTGTTGCGAGTAAAACATTCTCACTATGCATGCAATTGTCGGGTGTGACACAGTGTCTTTCTTATTTGGACTTGTGATGGCTCTGTTCTGTGAGCAGGTGGCAATATTTAACTTGGCATGTAAAGACAATAAGGACATAATGGAGGAATCTAGTTTATCCATCAATCATATGACATCATAATCAACTGCGTGACGTGTATGATGACGTCATAATCCATTACGTCATGACCCACTCGATTTAGTTCGTCTTAAATGCTTAATAGTCCGGTTGTGTGAATTGTATGTCTTTACTATTTAATAAACATGCTGTTGAATATTTTGGCCATAGGCCAGCAATAGCACTCAGGTTTCAATATATTCAACAGCTTACCTGTATAGTTTTTGTGGAAATTGAGATTCAGGGAGTTCATGTTTCGATAGATGCCAATTCGGACAAAGCGTACGCGGTGCTTAGCTAGAGATGGGCGTGGCATAGCCATTCTGAACTGTTAGATTTAACTGACGATAGTGATGATGACGAGTCCATTGATTAGTATTGCATTCATATGAGGAAATCATCTCACTGCTTTTCATTGGCTATGAGTATTTTTATAAAGTTTTAAAACAAATTTCTGACTGAAGCTTTTACGCATACTTAATATGGGGTTATATTGGAGTTATGCAAACGACCTTGTCATTCAAACAAATAACCATGATTTCTAATTTTCCCTGCTCCTCCTCATAAACCCCATTCCTAGAGTTTAAGCACCTCCAATATGCTACACGAGAGCAGATATATGGCATATTTCTTATACACGGCGGCCATATTGCATCTATGACAATTAAGCACAGTTCCACAGCAGGTAGTTTTTGGGAATTTTGGTATGTTGCTAAAAATATTTTATTATAATTAGATTGATGCTCACCAACAACTTAGCCAGATTTTCCTGGTATATTTCAATACGCACGCAAGTAGTTAAAGGGCTTCGCCAGGCCTATATTCTGATTGGATAATACCTGTGACGTCACCAATGACATCCGAACCGGAAACGTGATTTCCTGTAGTAACATGTCCCCTTGAATTCCTTTGAGAGCTTCCTGAGTGATAAGATCACTTCCCCTGTTTCCTGTGGAAATCCGTTTCCTTAATTACTTCCTTTGAGTGATGACACCCATGATTGGAAACAGGACATCCGAACCGGAAATGGATATCCGAACCGGAAACGTGATTTCCTGTAGTAACATGTTCTCTTGAATTCCCTTGACTACTTCCTAAGTGATAAGATCACATCCTAAGCCGAAACAGGACACCCTTGCTGTAAAGATGATACCTATCCTTTCTGTGAAAGGAAGGTATTCCATTTCCGATACTTCTGGATTGTAAACTTTCATTACCTTAGAATCTTGTTGATAAATGGTGATAAATGTGTTGTCTTTAGGGAATTTCCTCTTGAAGGTTATCTTACGAAACGTGGTGTTTATATTACTGGAAGTGACTTTTACGAGTCTAGCGGTCTTATATGTGATTTGGAGGAATGCTGTGGTGGTTTATTTGGTGGCTACAATTGTATATTAGTTGATGGAACTCGTATATGTGTAGATGACAAGTTTCCATGTGTAGACATTCGTAGATATTGCCGAAACGAATCGGACTCTGCTATCTATCCTACCAGAAACGGAATTCATCTGTCTATTTCAGATCTGAGACGCATAAAAAGTAACGTGACTGATATTTTGATTGCGTCGGGTCATGGTGCTACATCATTATCTGCTACACCATTAGGTGCTACATCATCTGACTTGTCAACTTTGTTAGAAAAGGATTTGTTGACTGCAGTTGATAGCATTGAGGTTAGCTTCCCTCCTAAGAAGAAAAAGAAGAGTAAGCATGGTTCAAGAAGAACTGGACATGTTTGACGATCTATTAAGTATAAGCAATGTATATAAGACACTTGATATTGATGAAACTGCAATTGGTCTAAAAGGTGATAAATCATGGGAAGATCTAATTGGATTATTTGGAAACTCTCCAGGATTGGGTAGATGTATGTATTTATGCTGGTTATTTAAACCTGAGCGATGGTATGCTATTGTAGAGATAATATGTGTTAGATATCAGCAGAATGGACCATATTTTAGAACGATTGATGACTTTCTGAGTATTAGTATAGAAAATGATGACATTATGATTATAAGGCATAGTGGATTATATGATCGTGAAATTAAATATTTGTTTCCTAGGGAGATATTGGAACGTCTGATTGGAATATGTTCCATTGGGTCTCCTCCCCTGGTGACTGTTGCAATGGATTATAAACAGCCTGGTGAGTTACCACATCATGGAACTAAATATAAAAGCTTTAATTTTTTCAAACCTAATTTCAGTGACTCTGAATGTGATTATAATGACTTATTTCCGATTGATCCGGTGACTAAAGTTGCTAAATGTGGTGTAAATGAGAGAGCTGATAAAACCCTTAAGAACTGTGACATATGTAATCATCTGATGATATTTATAGAGTATTGGTATGTACTAAATCCACACTATTGTCCTAGTTTGAATGTTCAGAAGAGGATAAAGATGTTTTATACTGAAATGCTATCTGATCTAATAGATAAGATAGCCAGGGAAGAATGTAATGGATGTCAGACTGAGAACGGGATAATATTTCACTTTTCATGGAAGCTGCCTTTCAGAAAATCGGAATCTTTGAAATTCTAAAATTCCTGAAAGGATCACCAGTTTTAGCTCATCACGCTGAGGATTTATTATGAATGTGTAAGATGTGTTGGTGTGATGAGATTATACGACATGTGTATCAGTATTGAGAAAATTTGTAATAGTCTTATCATATTTATATGAATATAACAAGTACTCTTCATGAATATAATAAGTAGTCTTAATATAGATCGGTCTTTTTTTCATTAAAAATAGCTTTTATCATATCTCATATATTCTACCGTATAAGCACTCTATGTATATTATATCTGTGGTTTATATTCGATAAAACTTATAATATAAAATCCGTGTCTGTGATATTTTCATCTCTCTATCCAGTGAACTTCCTATATTTGATCTGTCATTCAAGTGTCTGATATCAAAATGAAATTATGTCATGTATTGTCTGATGGCACAATCACAATTACGTAAGTGTTCAATGTCGGAATCTTTCATAAATGTTTTCTTAGTCAAATTAGCGTCAAGACATTCAACATGGATGGGTTAGTGTAAATCTATAATCTGTCAGTTTGCAAAGCCTCTCAAATCGACTTAGATAGGCTTGCTGTCAGTTTTACAATAGCTTCTCAAAATCGCCGAAGTCAATTTCCCTCTCTCACCTCTTCCCTACGCAATACACTGCAGAGATCGTCTCACACATAGCAGGATGTAGCCAGAAGAAATACGCTATCTATACAGTGACAGTGGTGTTGATTGCCACTTTCTTGACTTGTAAGAAACTAATCCCTCCGTTAATAATTTCAATAGAAATAATAACTTTAAATTTGTTGAATATTTTTCGAAAAACTATTTGACTAAAAGTAGTTGTTGTACTGTTTTTCAGTCAACATGTTTTCAAAATATTTGTCACGTTCATAGATATTCTCTCTTGAAATTATTACTCAGGGGAAGTTTTTTGACAGTCATTTAAATAGGAGGTTTGAAATTGTTCAAACATTATTTGCTGGCTTATATTCAGGAGTGTACATAATGAACACAGAAGTAATCTCAAGTACGTCTATATTACTGAAACATCCATTCACTATGCTTGTAGCCGGTCTGACACAGAGTGACAAGACTGAGCTTATTAAACGTTCAATATCTGAAGGGGTTGGGATAACCCTACCCCCTGAAAAAATAATATGGTGCTTTGGAGCCTGGCAGCCATCCAACAATTCTTTGAGAGGGCAAGTTGAGTTTATAGAAGGCATTGACTCTATTGAACTAGACAGAAATCGTAGGAACTTATTGATTGTAGATGACCTTATGGACAGATCTGATGATGGTGGACAAATGTCTGCTTTATTCACACATCGTTCACACCATGAGAACTGCAGTATTATATTTCATAGTTCAAAATCTATTTCACAAATTGCAATGTCAGAGAGACATTTAAATTAATTCTCATTATATAGTGCTTTTTAAGAATCCTAGGTATGCCTCATCCATACATTGCTTATCTCCACAAATGTTTCCTGGGAATGGAAAATATTTAATAAATACATATAAGAATGCGACAGAGATGCCGCACTCATATCTGCTACTAGATCTTAAACAAACAACTCCAGAATATCTCAGGCTATGAACCACCATTCATCCTACAGAGAGTTGTTATGTCTATATTACTAAGAGGTTGGAGAGATCGAATAGTAAAATGTCTCCTCACAGAATATCACAACATTTACCGATGCTAAGATATGTATCTAAAGCATCGCCTAAGACATGTGGTGATGTAATTCATGGATGTTCAAAAGATCTCATTAACTGCTTATGCGAATCATCTTTGAATGTTATATGTGGTAATGTAAAACTGTCAGAGCTGTCGCATAGAAAACTCAAGAAATATAAGACTCATCTTAGAATCCTTTCCAAGACACATGGTATCTCTGACTCTCGAAAGTGAAAAGTGTTGCAAAGTGGAGGGTTCCTCAGCACCTTATTACCAGCAGTACCCAGGAGCGTGGTACCATTGCTGGGGAAGTTGTTTAGCTTAATGTTAAATGGTTACTTATCAAAAAGACATCCAAAAGAATACATTCAAATGCCGTCATTACATCTTGTCTCTAAAAAATAACCTGTCATCATAGAGGGTTGTTATAAAAAGACTAGCTAGTACGTGCTCCAGGGAGTGTAGATGTGTGAACCTCATAGGAAAGTTCATGTCTTGAGACAAAAACATGGAACACGCCAGGAAAATGGCTTTGATCCCACAAGATTTACTTTAAAACATTGAAGAACAGAGTAAGATATCTCTTTTACAGACTGACTCTATGATACGTAAGGCCATAGGGGTAGATTCGGAGATAAATCAGATTTTATCCCATCAAGACCTGAGTGAATATGAAAAGGCTAATATGTATTCTGAGAATTTATCAAAATACCATCACTTTTATCGGGGTTCGACATTCAGAGTGCATCATCTACTGGTCAGATAGCATCGACTGCTAAACCACAGAATTTATCAGGATTGTCTCAGGGGATATTTGATCAGACTATAAGACTTATACCTAAGAGCTATAAAACCAAGGCCCAAGGTCAGTTAGAAATTCTTTGATCGTCATCTCCTGGATTGGTAAGTGTGAATGAACGTGGTGAGGTTAGCATTCAAAGACACCACCCGAACAGCAATATTGTTGATTTGGTTACAAACGTCATGCTGCACAGATTAAGAGGAAAAAGTGTTGCTGATGATGACGGTGTGACATGTGATTTTTATCAACTTTTAAGAATGCTTAACATTCCTAAGTGTTTAGTTGGTCGAGAGAAGATTATTAGAAATATATACAGTGAGAAAGAAGCAGAATTGACTTCTTTCTCTTTGTTTGGCAGAACCTCTGGTCTCGGTAGGCGTCTCACTGATAAGAATAAGAAAAAGAAGAATAAAGAACGGAAACGAGAGCCAGCCTCGCCTAGATGGGAAAGTTTATCCGTAGAGAAAAGTTCTAGGAAAAGGAGGAGGGATTATCGATGATGTTACGAAGAAGACATGGGAATAAAAATGCCAAATTAGCCAATATATATTTTAATCCCTCTAATCCAGCTTCTTTTCCAGTCATGAAAAGCTTTATGACGCATTCAATGGAAAGATATCCCATTCCTATATCAAAGAATGGTTAGATCATCATGACACGTACACATTGCACGAACCACGAAGGGTTAAGTTTTGTAGACGTTCAATTAGAGTCTCCTCAATGGATGAGCTTTGGCAAGCATATTTGTGCTCTATGGGAATGCTCGTGAAAGACAATGGCAATGTTAGATATCTACTCTGTGTAATTGATGCCCTCTCAAATTATTATGCATAGAAAATCTACAAAATAAAACGTCGTTATCAGATCTAGAGGGTTTCAAAAACATTTTCAAATGTACCGACCGTCGCCCATCTGCTATTCAAATGGATAAGGGTGGTGAATTCATAGCTAGTGGTTTTCAAAGGTATCTCAAGGAGAATGGTATTCATCTCTATGCATCTCAAAATGAACCACACGCAGCCATGATAGAAAGGTTTCAGCGAATGTTGAAAGAATGTATATATCGTTACATGACCCACAAGAATACTGAACGTTATGTAGATATTTTGCCTAAGCTATTGCATTCATATACCAGAACATTGCATAGCAGTATGCAAATGAGACCAATCAATGTTCATCATAGTACAGAATATCTGGCTTGGCGAAACATTTATAAGGGTAGGCCACCTGCATTGTCTGGTGAAAAAATGTCTCGTTTTTTTAAGACTGGGGACCATGTACTTATATCACAACTTAGAATGCCATTCGAGAAGGGGTACCATGGTCACTGGAGTCACGAAATTTTTAAGATTTCGAAAATCAAAAGCCAATGCACACCAATATTATATATTCTTAATGCCTATGATGACGAGCCGACAGTGGATACATTCTATTGGGAAGAATTACAGAGAGTTAGTGGTATCGATTTAAATAAAGAGTACGAAATCTAAGAAATTATTAAAAGCCGTCATAAGGGGAAGGGTGAATGTGAATATTTCGTAAAGTTGCTAGGCTATCCTAGTAAATTCAATTCCTGGATCTCTGAAAAGTGGGGTGTACATCCAACTAAGAAAAATGCCTGAAGAAAATGATGGGGGCGAGAACAGACTGAGTGTCATGTGGCGAATGATGGGGCACGCATTCCAAAAGAGGAGATTGTCTACATTGCACAGATTCTCATTATATGTATAGTCATCATTACCTGTCTGGTTAATCTCAGTCGAAAAGACAGTGAAGATAAGACAGGAATTTGGATTTCTTTGTTATCCAGTTGTCTGGGGTACATTCTACCGAGTCCCTGTTTAAACACACCAGCGTGACGATGTTTGAAGATAAATTTTACGCGACACTCCCTAGTAACAGTTCTACGGCATTCTATCCTGACAATAGAGTCTCCAAATACAGAACCAGGCTACCTTCAGCTCTTTCATTTCAAGGTGAATGGGAAGTCGATCTGTCTAGTGTGATATACTCTCGGAACATGTTGACATTCTCAGAAAAGGTTTTTATTTCTTTGTGGGTCGAGCGAGAAGACAATTCATTTGGTCACATGTCAGAGACCCCAAACATGGCATCGTCTTTGATTCTAACTCGCCCGAAACTGGTTTAACCACCTCCTCGAGCGAAACCATCTCCAACATACGTATTTTACATACCAATGGGTTTTACAGTGGTAGGGCAGCTGGGAACCTCATAAAGGCAAAAATTATTAGTGTTTTTTCAAAGATCAGATGATTCTCAACTATTTTCCCAATTGGCCGAAAATTATCAGTATTATAATTAAGAAACATCATTCGATTACTGTTCCTAAATCCTTGTCCGATCTCTTAGGGCTGCTGACTGGGAAGGAAACTATAGAAGGCCCCACACCATCAGGTGGATATCAAACATATAATAGAGGTGGCTCTTCAAGCAGTCCTGGCACTATGTATATATACTGTGACATTGTGAGTCACAGCATAGTAGATGACATAACCGCATCACTGGTAAGAGTTATTCCGATCGGATCCACTGGTGGTAAAGATATTTGTCACCCAGTATCGAAGAACTACGTCGAGACTATTTCCATTCTCCTCACACACAGGGTTGGCGATAACATACAATTTGCTGATGGTTCCTTTCCGGTGGTTGCATGTCTACCTTTTAGATGTCGTCAATAGAAACGTTTCAAATAGAAACTACCTTGAAAATATGATGTCTCATTATAACAGTCACGATGGACAGTATGGGGGTCGTATGCCTGTATTCATGGGTAGTTGGTATCAGACAGGTCATGGAATTGGAAATGTATTAGGAGGGCTATTTCGATTGGCGCTACCAATCATGAAAAGATTGGGTAAATTGCTTGGATGTGAGGATCTGAGTGTGCTGGTGTAGGGTTAGCCAAAGATGTCATGGCTGGAAAGAATGTCAGGTCTGCTCTAAAATCTAGGGCTAAAAGCATGGGAAAGGTGTAATTCCACATGCTATCGCTGCTCTTAGCAACAGAGGGGTTAATTTGGAAACGCATAAAAAGAAAGGTCGGATGAGAGTTCCTACAAAAAGCATTAAGTCTGGAGAAGTGAGAAGATGTTCTAGGAAAAATAAGCGTAAATAGCAAGTCGTAAGTGGACGACATAGACGACGTCGACAACGAGGTATTAATGACATATTTTCCTAGAGAAAAAAAGGCAAGCACTGATATGGATTTACCACTCGGCTGTGAGTGCACTAAAAGCGATTGGAACCTCTTGCGGGACGTCCTGTGGTAACTAATTTGGACGCTTGAAGATGGGCCCAATTTCAACCCATGGCCTCCCTGACTGACACCGGGCCTATGGCGTTTTATGTAGCTGGCTCGCCTGACCAATATCCGGATTTGACACAATCTTATCTATTTTTTAAAGTCAGATTAACGACTATGAACACTCGAACAGGGCTGGTGGTGGGGTGTGGAGAAACCACTCCCACTAGGGCTACATTATTCTCACCTGTTAATAATCGGATGCATTCTCTGATAAGTCAAGTAGATGTATTTCTTAATGGGCACAAAATTTCAGATTCCTCTGAAAATTATTCTTACAGAGCTTATCTGGAAATGGAAACGATGCAGCCAAGTCACATCTTTAACTAGCTATGTGGCATGTGGATGGCGCCGAGGAGTTCGATGAGATAAGCTATAGAAATCTAGGTTTCAAAGCTCACACAGAAGCTTGTGGACAGGGGTCTAGTGTGGAATTGATTGGTAGAATTTATTCTGACATATTCCTTCAAGGAAAATATCTGCTCAGCAGCGTCGACTTGAGAGTGAGAATACAGCGAATGAAGGACGCTTTCCCTAGCATGTGACTGGACAATATTAATCTTAAAGTGAAAATGGATGACGCTTATCTCTACATAAGCGAGGTTAACCCATCACCCGATCCATTGTTAAGCCATGCTAAAATCCTGTCAGGAACTAATGCTATTTACCCAATCAAACAGGTCATAGTGAAAACTGTTACCGTTGCCTCTGGTGTTCAATCTGTTGACAGAGACAACCTCTTTGTCGGTCAACTCCCGACATGTGTGATTATTGCCATGATTCCAAATGCTGGTTATAACAGAGATACCGCTAAAAATCCATTTAATTTTCGTCACAATAATCTGACATTTTGCACTTGCTATATAAATGTGGAGCAAGTCACCAATAGCCCGATTAAACCCAATTTCAGCAAAGGCAAGGTAACTTATTCTGAGGTATATCTAGCCTTATTCTCTGGTACAGGAGGACTTTTTAAGGATATGGGTATACCCTCTTCCCGTTCGATTTTTCACCAGACTTGGTCGATTCGATTCACCAGTTCCCTACCAAGACGTGGTCATTACGCATTCAGTTTAACTTCAAGGCAGCTCTGACAGAGACATACAACATCATTTGTTACGCCGAATTTAATAATAATATATTCATAGATTCGAGTAGAAATATTCTAACTGATTGCTGAGAATGTTGAACACTATTCAATTAGAGCATTTACTCAAGACAGACCCCATAACCAGAGGATGTTTCATAAGTGTGTTCCCTGTAGATAGCGTTCTGCCCAGGATCGACAGACGACCATCTTGTTTGATAATCAACACTCAGCCATCTGATAAGCCTGGTAGGCACTGGATATGTGTGTATTACACAGACATTAATAACCAACACGGATGTGAATTCTACGACCCATTAGGCAGACTGCCGACATACAGGTGAATGTTGTCCACTTTCCCTGGTGAAAGTCGGGTCTATCGTTACAACTGGCAACGAGTTCAACCCATGATGTCTACAGCCTGTGGATACTACTGTCTACATGTTCTCTATCATAGATGCAGAGACAAATCTATGAGCATTACTTAACACGAATTGTCCATTCTGGATGAAAATAAACGGGAATCTCTCGTACATAAATCTTTCGCAGAACAGAAGAGGCATCAGTGGCGGCACACCCCTCCTCTCACCCTCCCCCTCCACATCTTTCATGAACAGGAGTGCGGGTAGGCGAGAAGCGATTGGCAAGGAACAAAATGTGAGGTGACTGAATTTTTTTCCCGTCAAATTAATTTCAAAATATTAAACAACTTTTTATCTGTATGTATAGCCTGAAAAAAAAAGAGTAATTTAAAAAAAAATAAAATGCATATTAAAACATACTTTTCATGAGTCTGGATTTTTTCATTTAATACTGATGATGTCATCTCCCCTCACATATGGCCTACGTCCTGCACGCGTAGGCCTTATATGTGCATGCATGAAGTTGTTTGTATGGCTGTAAGTGGAGTAAGATTTTTTCCCATTCATAAAATTAAAACGGGGAAGTATTATTCATACATTTCATTAATATTCATTCATAAAAAGGCAGGAAATCACCGGTATCAAATCTCAAATAGTCCGACATATTGTATGAATTGTATGTCTTTTGTAATTCTTTGCTATTTAATAAAACGTGCTGTTGAATATTTTGAAAACTAATTTGACTCAGTGCTGTTGCTGCCAACTTTTTTCATTTAAGACTGGTCTTCCCTCCCCTCATGTATGCCATGCGTGCATGGGCATACATGTGCGTGAATGTGTTTGTATGGATATATGTGGAGCCTCATTCATAAAATTAAAATGAGGAAGTATTATTCATACATTCCATTAACATCCATTCATAAAACCGCAGGAAATCAAATATCACATTTTTTCTTCCTTTTCTTTCAAAATATTTTATTCATAATATAGTCCATTCATTATTATTTGTATAAAAGGATGCTTGAAATGTTGGAGAGAAACGGATAACAGAGAAGAAAGATGTAAATTGAATTTTTTTTAAATTTTTTTAATAAAAATATTTGCAACATCAGATATTGACAGTCAAACAATTAAAATTAAGTTTATATTTATATATTTCCGAAAGACAGTACATATTTTTTTATAAACGACGATAATCCGGTTTGAAAAACCCCATTTTTTTTGCATGGAACCTCAGTGGTGATGGATAAAAAGACAAAATTCTTTTGAAAATTTACTACCGGAATGACTGCCTAAATAACTGAGGCAATTATTCCACCCTTATATTAAAAAAAAAATAACCAACTTCTAGTGAAATCACCTTTTGTAGATCAAAGATAATGATGATTAATTTTAGATTAGACTTTTTATTAGATATTGTTAGCCACAGACAAAAGAATTTCTTATATTCTGCTTAGAATGTCGGAGATTCATGAGTATTCATCTTTCTTGGTGTCGAGGTGCCCATATATTGAAAAACCGAACACATCTGCGTGAGAATATGAGAAAAACAGTCTTTTTAGCGTATATAAAGACTTAAAAAAAATAAAATCTCTATGAATGAATTCTTTTTATAGAAAAGAGATGTAACTCTTTTGTATGACAACAACATGGATGAGAGGTAATTGATTATGACGTCAACATTAATGGTTGTGAAGTCATCATGTGACATAATTGATGATGGTGACGAATAAGAAAAAAAATCCGATTGTGATAGGATATACATGGATGAAACATAATTGATTATGACGTCAACATTAATGATTGTGACGTCATCATGTGACATAATTGATGATGGTGACGAATAAGAAAACCCCCGATTGTGATAGGATAATTTGATGATATAAATAAAGTAGCAAAATAAAACAGTTTTTGTGGGACAGATGGTCTCCAGGCTAACATAGTTTGATAATACAGTAAACGTTTGATTTAAATTTTAATTAAATTAATCTCTATGCATAATGGATGATGGTGTAAAAAACCTTTTTGTCTTAAATGGTTAAACTGATTTTTTTCCAAACATTTTGTCGTAAGAATATTTTGTGTACGAAATAGGATTTGATGAAATATCAATTAAGTAAATTTACAGGTTTAAACGTTTTCAAGTATCCTGAAAAAATGGGTGATAATACTTATTTATAATAGTAAATTTTCGTAAAAGTTGAAGTCAATTATTTCCCTTACACTGTTAGCCACAGCATTTTAGTAAATTTTTCAAAGTTTGATGACGACATAGGTAACTAAAGACATTAGGGTAACAGGACCGGTCTGGTGGAAAATAAATATGGATAATGCTCAGTTAGCCCCTCCAAATGCCTGGATTGGCACTCAGCTGGTTTACATCCCTGCGCCAATGGTGAGGCTGCACATTTACAGCAGGGGAGAGGTGGGAGGGGGATGGAGGGACCTTGTAGGAGAAGGATAAAAAGTGAAGACGGAGAAGAAAGGAGAACTACAGCATCTAGAGCTAAAAGTTTTGAAAGAGATCTAGCGTATACAGCGCTAGCTGACGAATTGCATAAGGACTTCAACGTCATGAAAGGTTTTAGTGGGCATCAAATGCTCTAGTTAGCCCCACACCAAGTGTCCCACACTTTGGTTGGGATTACACCCCTGCGCCAACGAGGAGGCTGATCATTACAGCAGGGCGGGGGGAGCTTGTAGGGGTTACTTATGATGCTATGAAAACTTGAAAATTCTTATGACCGAATGATGACAAAATTCAGTTTGACCATTTTATAAACAAAATATTTTTACAACCACATCAACCATGAAGAAAAATCAATTTTAATTCAAAATACCATCAAACTTAACATACTATCATTACATTTTTTGGATGTCTTGATGTCCAAAATGTAATGTGGAAACATCTTC
The DNA here is from genome assembly GCA_034401795.1 of Chaetoderma sp. LZ-2023a. Taxonomy (NCBI): domain Eukaryota; kingdom Metazoa; phylum Mollusca; class Caudofoveata; order Chaetodermatida; family Chaetodermatidae; genus Chaetoderma; species Chaetoderma sp. LZ-2023a. The sequence goes on from CM067369.1 coordinate 198,525,276, forward strand.
ACATATGAATCGCTTAGAATAAGTTCGTTTAAATTTCTTGACTAAGTGTCTTGAGATGATTTTATGATCATGTGTCCTTATGATATTTTTGGATAATTTGCAAAGGATTCGAGATTTTTTATCTAGAACGGATTTATGTAGTACATCGTAATTTATGTGCTGGTTTGCAAAGTTCAACTTTAACCCTTTGATTTTACAGACCTCTTTGATATTTATGCCATCTGTCATTTTATATGCATAACTCTTAGGCCCTGTCGAAACGTAGTTTGTGATCTTAAAATTTGCTGGTATCTCATCAGTATATTCACCCAAAATATTATGTTTCACAGGGACTATGGGAGGTATCTGAGCAGACTGTTTATAAATAATCGAGTCTGTATCCATGTACAGTACTGATTTACATAAGATTTTCAATGTTGAGAATAAGTGTAGGCAGGCATAAGAAGTAACGAAGCTTGCAATCATGACGTTCGTATTGCAAGGCGTCTGACATTAATAAAGGATTATCATTACAACACATTACGTCTTTAATGATTTTTGTCAAATCAGTGAACAGATCATGCATTTGATTAGCACTATGTGACATATTGACTCTTAGAAAAGCTTTGTTTAGATAGAGCCCCCACAGCGAATTCAAAATAAGTTTCCAGACTGACCGCATTTTCGGATTTTTCGAAATATTATCATATTCTAGGTTATTCCTTCAGTTTCAAAGTATCGATGGACATAATTTTGCTGATCTTCTAGAGCTTTACATTCAAGGGCAAAAGCACTCGCTTTCTGTTTTAATTTTAAGAATTTATCGATGTAACCGGAGAATATCAAACTACTTTTCTCTCTGTAATTCCAAACTTCAAATATAGTCCAAATTTTATAGCTAAGTTCGATTGCTTTAGAGAGCTCTGGAGTCGTCCAGGTGCCTGTTATGCTACGGGCGTCATCATCATGATCACAAGCTATATCAGAATTAAATTTTGCACATGAATAGCATAATGTAAAAACAAGCTTTCTGTCTATCTTGGTGGGTAAGGGATGATGAAAGATGTCTTTAGGTGGTAAAACATTAACTTTTACTAGGCTGAAATATTTGTCATATTCCTGAGAATTCCAGTCTGATAACTTCAGGGGTCCCTATTGGGAAAACACTATACTTTAAGACAAAAGGATATAAACTGCATATATCAGAATAGTATCACCATCTTTAATTTTATCAAACAATTTAATGGCATTTGTCCATCCCCCATAAAGTGAATCACATGGTTTAATGGGTTCCTGATATGTAATTTGCTTTACGAAATTGAAAGCTAAAGAGTTAGTTTTAAGCATGCATTTGAAATCACAAGACCACATCTCATACACAATAAAACCGTTTTTCTTAAATTCATGTAGACGTGTAAGACATCTGAAATAGCAATCTGACATTGTCGAAGAAGGGTCAAAGGGACTCCTAATCGAATTCCTATTTTTAGGGAAGCATGTCAAGCAACCGGAAGTTGCACACCCCGAATATTCCCATATTGAATTTGTTGTCTCACAAAATCCATCGACATACCGCTTGAGAATTTTATGTCCACCCGAGTTTAAGGCATGTTCGATTTTAATCCCCAGTCTTTGAGCTTCAAAATCAATCCATTTACAAGTTTCTACTGAATATTTTCTAGGGGAATGATAACCATTCATTGGTAGCACCGGAAGTTGTGATTCTTCCAGGAAATGTTTCCTGAATATTAAGTTACACAATGAATCGATCGTCAGACATGAGATGAGGGGATCGATTTCCGTCTGTTCAATACACATCTCACGAAATTTAAAACACGCTAGTCTAAGCACTTTGAGGTCAGACTTGCAATAAGCAAGGAATTCTTCTTTAAAATTAAATAATTTATCTTTCATAGTGTCATACAAAGATTGGAATTCAGTAGCTTCAGAAACGGACATGTCCTCGAAGCCATATAAATCTTTGTGAAATATTTTACCAATATATTTGAATAGCAAATATAATAATGTTTTATTGTTTAAATTCTCTGAATAACAAACATAGTAATGTTTCATGTTTATATTTGCTGAATAACAACAGTAATGTTACATTTATAAAATGGACTTGTTTGCTATGTGTGATTCACATGTTGTGTGAAACTAAAATGGTATATAAATAGTTTATGTACATAAGCCTGCATATGTCTTTATATATCGTACTATGTCTACATCATCCACCACAGGGTGTCAAGATAGAGGTGTATCCCCTTTATATCAACTTAACACTTTATTGGCCAAGACAGACAAAAAGTGGGTTCTGCAATGGTCTTGAACAATTAACAGCCCGAAAAAGACATTTTGAGAATTTACCACTTGAGTTACTGGCTCGATAACCGAGCTTGTGATTGTATTGGTAAATTTTCAAAACATAGTCCTCTCTTGGTCACTTAAATTATGAGTTTAATAGTGCAACAAACCATGACCAACCAGAACAAAAATCAAAATTGACTGTTTCAAAAAGTGTAAATATGCATTAAATAAGATATAATGCACCAATTGATGGTAGGGAATTACCAAATGGGAGAGCATATGTCAAGGCTGGTGGTGATGGTCTTCTGTACCTCAAAGGGAATGTGATCCCTGGAGCATGGTATTCTATGCTGATATGATCAAAAACTGGATTCAATTTAATATCAAATTTTCGGAACTTGTAGGCCTATAATTATTGTCATGTTATGTTTGTAAGTAGAAATGCAAAGACTAGTTTAAGCACACCCCTACTACGTGGCAGCAACACTACACGACACATGTTAGGGTGTGGTCACTACATTCACTTGGCCATCATCATCATCATCATCATCATCATCATCAACATCATCATCATCATCATCATCAACATCATCATCATCATCATCATCATCATCATCATTTAGGTTCAAACTTACGTATACATTTTGAAATCACAAATAATTAATAATAGTTATGAGATTATGTTTTCCTAAATATCTCAACACAAAAATCATCCATATCAACATGCAATATAACTATTTAGATAAATCATGCATATAAATCGTACGTTGGGAGCAAGATAAACGGTAACTAAAGACCTTTAGGCTAAGATAAGTTTAAAATCTCGGGGACGGCATATAAGCATTCCTAAAAACATAAATATATATAAACTTTTTATCTTGAAACACGAATCATCATGTATCGATTGTTATTCAATGGGAATACAAGCATTTTGGCACTGTATTTTACAAGGAAGTATTTAGTTAGGGCGTAATTTACACAATCTACATTGTAAGCTTCCACACTGTCTAATCCATAGCGACTAGGGTAAATGTTACAATGACTTATAAACAATAGTCACATGGATAAATCTTACCGCACCGTGTGAACAATGTATGCACAGCGATCTAAGCCACTAATACAAGTACACAACTGCTGCTATGTTCATACAATTATTATTTTGAATAAATAGCAAAGTTTGTACATTGCATTTATTCTTTTGTAGCTCAGCAGTTTGACTGAAGTAGCTGTACAGGATCACCAATGGAAATCTTACTGCAATGCCGAGAAATGTGACCTATACATGGATAAGCCATTATGCGGACTCTCAGTCTACAGAGTCTACTCCATCCTTGGTCCTGGATAATACACTGCCTAAACCACCATTCAGTTGGGACAATGCACTGCCTACACCATCATTCATCCTTCATCTGGGTTAGTGCACCGCATAGACCATTTTTCATCTGGGCTAGTGCATTGACTACACCACTTCTCATCCCAGATAGTGCACTGCCTGCACCACGGGATCCGAGCTAGTGCACTGCATACACAACTCCTCGCACTAAAACAGCTAACTTCTGTTAAGTAGCCATATATGGTGAGTATCTAAAGCAAACATTGAAAGGTGAATCATGCTAATGCCGAAACCACCAATGTTTGAATAGCATACCCTGATAACGCAGCTTACTTGGCTGATGCTGGGTCGATACCGGGCCAATACTGATTGTAAGACATTGCATATGTCGAGAATAAAATAATGTGTCAATTTTAATTCTGTAAATGACTCCTTATGACAAAACATGGTATGCTATTAGGAGAGGCTAGCTAGTATGATTCGGTGAGAAGTGTAATATATACTCGTAAATCGCGGAAACCGATAGGGTGTATTCTCTATAGCCTTCCTAAAAGGTTGTGGTGACCTTTCCTTATGGAAAATTACTTAAACACAAAATGGGCATCGAAACAATAAAATTTGCATCTATTTCCAGGTTAGAAATGTGGTTTATGTCGATATCAAAAATGCTTTCTTAGGATTGTGTTACTCTAAAACGTTTGAAGGCAGCATCTCTCTCTCTCGCTCTCTCTCTCTCTCTCTCTCTCTCTCTCTCTCTCTCTCTCTCTCTCTCTCTCTCTATCTTTCTCTCTCTCTCTCTCTCTCTCTCTCTCTCTCTCGCACGCACACACACACATACACACATACACTCACTCTCTCACTCTCTCCCTCCCGACCTCTCTCCCTCCCTCCCTCCCTCTATATTACTTCCATACATTTCGAGTGGGACCGACGTTGGGCATGGAAATGCAGATTTCTCTAAAATCAATGGATGGTTTCCTTTAAAATTGATACTAAATCCTGTCTATATAACATATAGAAGTTGATCAAATTTTACGTCCATCGGTCAAAGGAATTTCGGCTGCCATTTTCAAAGAATGTTCTTGTTTTCAATATTTCCAGATAAGGGGGAGTTTATTTCTGCCACAAACGAAAACTCGTTGTGTTGAGCCAAATGGGGTTCCTGTGTACTACTAAGCGGCCATAATATATCTTCAAATATGATTATAGGACATAAATAATTAACGAGAATTCGTTTCTGCCAAAACTGGTAGCTTTGATAGCATTTCAGGGCAGCCGAAACATTCCGGAGTGGCACGGTGTTGCATATGATATGTCCATTGTCCTTATCTGATCAAGGTGAGTAGATTCCAGCCAAAAAAGATGCACCATATATTATATCCCATAATTATGGGATATAATATATGGTGCATCCTTTTTGGGATGGCTTTAGATGTGACGAGCTCTTTTATTAGGCTGGAGGTGTGGGGAAAAGAAAATGGCTGCCGCAAAACAAAATGGCGGACGATTACGCGATACAAATTGCAAACGTTTTTTTAATAAAAAAATTTCTTAGTTTCATAATGACACTTCAGCTGTAAGGTAGTTATATTTTGAAAATATTGCTCTACTGTGGACGGAGTCGTTTTATTTTGGAAACGCAGTTGCCCATAATTTGGGGTATCTTCGCCACGAAAAGAAATCTGGATATATATAGTGATGTGGATATATAAATATATATTTCTTTTCGTGGGGAAGATACTCCAAACTATGTGCAACTTCGCTGCCAAAATAAAAATGACTCCATCCTGTAGCTCGAGGGGGGTGGGGGGTGATGGGGTGTTGGTGTCACCGGTATGATGGTCCATCCTAATTTAGGAATACGGACAAGATGATAATAATTAAGCAGTCACAAATTGATATACTATACAAACAATATCACTCGTTTGACAGTAATGAGCAAATAATACAAAACATAGAGCCAACCGGTGTTGTTTCTACATGGTCTCGCTGAAGGTACCACACAGATCCGTAAATCCACAGAGGTATCCCGCAAGGGAGCATCGCGCCGAGGCTACCTGGTAGTTTAATATAAACTAATTACACCTAAAACACATACACAAAAAATGCTGTTGTTGCGAGAGGAAAGTGCCTCGTGTGGGCCTCCGTCACAGGAAAACGCCTTCAACGCCGAAGCGGAGGAAAAGAGCTGGCAAAAAGGGCCACTCTTTTGTTCAAACAGAAAATGCTGAGTGCTCAAAATCCTAGTGAAGCCATAATTAATGTGATGCACACTGGTTTACGTGAAGACGGGACGAACGATTTTCGAAGAATTCACAGGTCACTGCCTTATGTAGGTCCAACGTTACTCTTTATTTATGCGGGCCTTCTGCTACATTCTAACCTACCATTTAGTTATTAGAAACGAGTAAAAGCTTTGGCCGCAGGTGGCAGGGATTCCTACCTAATCTTAGATACATATATCCAACAGGCGAAGATGCTTAGTTTCTCGTAGGTCGCCCTGCATAGCATCTACCTCCTAAAGATAGCTTGCATACATGTTACGGAGCAATAGCTCCCGAATCAAATCACAATCCAGTCACTACTACTATAACGTCACTAGGACAAATTTACAGTTCACAATAGCAATTTTAGAAAGTGGCATGTCATTTATGGTGGGGATAAAGAAACGGATATCCACCGCTAGCATCCTTCCTGTGAGGGCGTGCTGGGTTCTAAGGCCTCACCCAGACACTAAAACGAATAGGATAGAGATCCACATCTCATCCGTCAACACGTTTTACAGGATTAATATTTACCCGTCATTAGGGTTAAATTCCAGAATGCCCAGAGATGCACTGCAGGCCGGTATTATATAATATTATTTCTTTTTGCAGTGTTTCTTACATTGGCGGTAGTATCTAACTAACTGGTACCCGAAGATACAGGGGGAGATGTATGTAAATCGGCACTTTAGCTATCACCGCTCGGAAACCTCTGATAGTTTCCCAGGGTCAGATCCTGCTGATGCGAGGGACTGAGTGTCAATTATAAAAAACATATATAATAATAAGAAGAAAAATATTTCAAAAATAAAATAATAATAAGTTCCATTTTCCGCACTACTATTCATAAATCCTGCTGCAACCTCGACAATGGTGTCCACAAATATCCGGTGAAAGATTTCCCCAGCGAGTCTGGGTACCCCGACTCATGCGGGACGGACGTGGCGGATGGTCCCCCACTGCCGAAATATCACTATCTATGTTGTCCAGGTCAGTAATAGCGAAACTGGAGGAAGGTGCTGATGTATCCGTAGATGTGCTAGTGCTGGTAGTGATGATGACGGGTGTTGGACTGACTGGAGGCGGTGTAGAGACTGCTGACATCACTGTTGTCGTGGATGTGGTGGTGGTGCAGGCTGCAGGTTGGCTGAATGTTGTGCTGATGTGCGGTGCGGATGATTCTGCTGTGCTTGCGAATCGCTTTCTGATTTGTACAGCCTTCAGTAACATGCTGCCGGTCATCCTAGGAATTGCACAGATTTCCGGCGTGTGAGCTATTCTTCTTTTTCCTGAATATGGACGATCTGGCATAGTTACTTGGCAGATGGCAGGATCTGCTGGAATGCTGACGTTGCGCATGTGTGTTGGAGGGCTGCTCTGCGGTACAGGGCTGATGGTGATTGCTTCCGTGAGGATGATCGCCTCATCTATAATTAAATTGCATGGAGATATAGACCGATCAGAAATGTCCTGTAAACCAGGTTCAGATCCTGTCACTGGTGTGGAAATAACTACGGAAGTAGGTCGGCCAATCACGGATGCTGATGCTGTGGTGATGTGGTGTGCTGTCGGTGGTGATACTGTGGGTGCTGACGGTGCGGAAACAGCAAGTTGTAGTGACGGGGGCTGGTAGGTTGATCCGAGCTGGTTGTGTTGCGGATGCTGCTGGTCTTACAAAATGCGGAAAGTCATGTTGTCACCATTTAGTACTTTTTGTCTTCTCCATTTTTCCCGTTGGGAGCACGGTAACTGGAAGTCTTGTTTCGAAATGGGTAGCGAGGATTTCTACATCCTCACTCTGTTCACCAGGATTTTATGTTACTACTAACACACGATGTTTTTAATTTAACGCGTGTGTTACACTGTACTGCGTAGCTGAATACCGTTTCTTGCAGTCCATACAAAATGCACGTTGTAATAAATGGTCGCCATTGACATGAAGCATCAAGTCCGAGTTTCTGAAGAACGCATGCTTACAAGGCTGACCATTAGGCTGTAACGCTGTACATGGATACTTCATCCCGAGATGAGCTAGTGCTGACTCCTCCAAGCTGTCAGACAGAACGAGATCTTCTGCAAGCGACATCTTATTCCTGCATGATGGTAAATGTGCGGAACCGCTTAACCTATCTTAAATTTCCTACCTCTTCATACCTTTCCTGGCCAAATATAATAGTATTAAAATAATAATAATAAAGAGCAAAATTTAGTTTGCGACACGAAAGTAGAATAATGCTCGATCTTCCCTTGTATCGAGTTTGACAGGAAGATGAAATTTCAGTGTGCGCTTTCCTCCATTTATACTTTTTGGTGACGTCACATGAGGGCGGATGACCACACCCGAAAGTTTTAAGGTGAGTCGGTTACGCCCTATATGGAAAGTTTTAATTTTAATGTTCCTGGAGTCAGATGATATATTCCTTCCGTAGAAAGGAAGTAAATATAAATATAAAAAGGAAAGATAGTTGCTTTCATCCCCACTCGGCGGGAAATCGAGTCTCCAATCAACATTAAAATCCGGAACTACTTATTCCCATGGAAGCTTAACTTTTAATTAGCATGAAGCGGTTTTTCAGATAGGATGCTTATAAACTCGCCTGTTCAGATTTCAAGCTGGAACACCTGATGGGGTGTAGGAGAGCACGGTGACGCCAGCGGCAATAGCCCAGACCCACCATCTCTCGCTTCTTCAATCACTCTGTGGTAGATACGCGTTGGGTAGTTCTTTTGTTTATAGCCTTTGATCCAATTTACTGGAAATTAGAAGTGATGATCACATGGTTCTTGTTTTGAAAGCACGTGGTTGATCGGAAACTTAGGCAATCTATATGTAATGGTGGAGTGTTGATGCTGCTGATTATTCGTAATTGATGTGAAAAATGGAAATATATGTTTTCAGATTCTGTTCCTCAGAACAGCGTCCCTATATATGCGCACGATCTTATACATGCATCGCCTATTGTCTGTAATAGATGTATTCCAGCCCGTGTTGATCTGTGACTGGAATATGTAGGTAAGAGAATATTTGAAATTCTCCATTATGTTATACTGTCGAAGTTTTGGTGCTGCTTTACCAGCCCGCACACTAATGATTTGTATACGCCGTAGAACAGTCGTGTTGTTAATTGAAATTAGGACAGTAAAGCTGACTGTAATTTATTGCCTGGTTTAAACAGCTCCATATCTTGCGGAAAACAACTCTATTGATTCCGCGAAGCTGGACTGTATTTACCAGGTGGGTGGCCTGCCAAGAATCCTCCTCTGTGGGTAGGACTAGTCCCATCCCTCCCTAGACCAAACGTATTACAATACAGCTCAGAAAATGCATGCCTCAGTTTTACAATTACAATACCCTGGTATGGAGATTGTGAATACAGTCATCCTAAGTGTCTGTGTTTATGTCGTGTTGTTGAATTTCATTGATACGGGTGGCTGCTTATCTGTGGATGATTCTTGCGCTGTTGTGAAGTGTGACGTTTTTATTGGAGCGGGGTGGGGGTGTAGCTGCGTGTGGGCGGTGTCAACTTTATCGGACATGATGTATTTCACTCTATAATGGCTGAGCCCAGAGGCGGGTCACGGATGACCAAGAAGGGTGCTGTCACAACCTGAATCAATCCATTATCGAATTCACATTCGGTAGCAAAATCCTACTTGTTATGCATGACAGACTGCGGGCATCTTGCTCTCCTAATAATATTGACTTTATTATGTGCGATTGCTGTGTGATAGTTTTAGCTGTTTCCGTAAGACGTTTCCGGGGCGGGCGGAGGGGGTGGGGGGTGGGGAATCCCCTGCAACACGTACTGTAGATGGTTGCAGTGTTGTTCCTTCTATCCATATGATCAGTTTTCCGCAAACCGGATAAGGTGTTTGATGAAAATGTTGACTTGTGTTGATGATGGTAGTAATCTGTTTCCAAGCTGGAGATGCCAAGTCTGTTGCTGTTGCGGAAAAGTCAGTTGGCGGAAAGTGATGAGCTCCCCGCATCTATGCGGAAGGGAATAGTTGTGGAAAAAGGTGTCTCTAACTTTTTTGATTAAAAACGCTAGGTGAATGGTAACAATGTTGTTGCTGATGTTAATTGACCACGTTATACATCTAAATAGCTGTATATGTGTGTTATGTTCCCATTATCCCATATCCCATTAATTACATCTTTGATAATTATATCGTATCTGTATAACCGGTCCCAATGACTAAAAGGCACCGTAACGGTTTTAGGACCGCTAGTTATAATTTCTGTATCTGTTTATAGTTATTCTTATTTTCTGTAAGGTGTTTTCGCTAACCGCACCGTAGTAGTTTCCTCAACCTGTACTATATATATTATTCTGATCATTTCACATTGTATTGATTGTTCTGGTTAGTTTATATATGGCAAGTGGCCATCAGTTTACATGTTTTGTTTATTTGTAGAAAAATATAGGACTGCAGTGCACGTAGGAAACACTATACAGCAACATTTATATATGCAGCACTTTCTCCCACCACCAACAATTTTTCACTGAGGTCGCTGTCCGGGCTATAACTTTGCTTAGCCTGGCATGCTACCGACTAAAAACCTTTTCTATTCAGCTCGATAGGATGGGTTTAATATGATTAGAGACAATCTCTTCGTTAGGAGACACATAGTATACGTCTCTTTTCCGGTAGTTGCGATAATTTAGCCCCGCACTCCGGCAAGGTTGTGTAAGATTGGCCAACATACCTAAAGGGCCTCATATTTCTAAGTTATTGTCTTTCTTCATGTTCTACTAAGCCTTATGGCTTCTTAATTGATTGGATGTCCCTATACGCACCATGGACTGAACCGACCCTGTGAAACTATTGGGGTTTCCGAGCGGTGATGGCCAGGGTGTGGTGTTACACACATTCCCCGCATATCCTCGGATACTCAGTAGTTGGTTACCTTTGCCAATGTAGGAAAGCACTGCAAAAACATATCTTAATTATTATTTTCTTTAATCTGCAGAACAATCCTCCCTCACCGCAGTGCATAACTTGGCTACTTGTGTTTAAACCTAACGCCGGGTTAAAAAGTTAGTTCCGTAGGACCTGGTGACGGGCGAGATGCGCATCCCCACCGAATTCTGAAAGAATGTCTGGGCATGATATTCAGATCTGCCACGCCCTCACGGGAAGGACATTTATGGTGGGTATTCGTCTCTCTTACTCCCACCATAACGATAGGTCAGTTGCGTAAAAATGTTTTTTGCGAAAAGTAACCAATGTCCTGTGACGTTTTATGTCGTTACAGAGCAAGATGTCCGGATTCTTATCCAGTTCAGAGATCTTGTGAAGTAACATGTATGCAGGCTGTCTTCAGCATTGATGTCTTAGGGCATCCGTTCTCAATGACAGCCATATCTAAAAGCTAGATAGATGCCAGCCATTCCCAGCCCAAAATAATTCTTGTCTCTTAAAACTAAATATTACCAAGAGGGATAGGCTCCTCAAAGTGGTGACATTAACAGGCGGCAGTGGGCCCGTGAGGGCCTGGTGGCACGTAAAATATTAGTTATAGTGCAGAGGAGAAACTGAAGGCATCCGTGCCTAACCAAGGATGAATTAACATCCTACAGTGGTACCGTCCTGTCAGCGTATTGTTCGGGCTACCGAGATCTTTGGTTCATCCTGTCTCAGTAAGTGGACATGCATGGTGAGTGGATGATAGTCCACACCCAGGACATCTCTAGCAGACTAGAAGTTTGATGTGTTTGCTAGAGATGGCCTGCAGGCAGGGCCGGGAAAATGGTCAACGTTCGTATTCTGTTGGCAGATAGGTACGGATCAGACTGTCGGTTGCACCTGAGCGCAAGCTCAGATGGTGATCGCTATCGACTGGGTGGCCGGCCGGTCATCTTGATCATGTCAGTTTATCGACCCATTACTGGTTATGAGTGGTAAGATGGCTCAATGTACAGTCAGGCCATGGTAAGCATTCGTATAGCGAGCCATGCCTCCCATGATCAGACGTCATGAAAAATGATTCTCTGGGAAGCAGGAGGGTATATACGTGAGAGGGGCATCACATGAAAAGATCGTGGACTATGTTCTTTAATCATGTTTCTTGGGCATGATTTCTCGATCTCATGTTAGACTAGTGTCCCATCGGCTATGCCGCAATCATGTTTTTATAAGCATGGGCCGTTGGGACGAACTGCCCTAGGGGCCATGTTCTGATTATATTTCTTATAGGCAGAGTCTTTAATCTCATAGGCATATGCGGGAACGGCACCTAGCCTAGGCTGCGTTCCTGCGTGAGGCACTGCGTGAGACAGACCACACCGGGAAAGGCCAAAGGGTGTATAGCATTAGGAACTATGCCCCTAATGCTATTTAGCGAGGTTAGGCATAGAAGAAGGCCCACATAAATAAAAGGGGCAACTACTAATTCAGCATACTGAGAATTACATAAAACAGTGACATGGGAATCCTTGAGGAATTGCTCGTCCCGTCTTCACATAAAACAGCACGCTACCTTATGGTCACAATCTCACTAGGTATGGTCTTTTCTTTACAACATTTTGGTTAAATATTAGAGTGGGCCCCTTTCGACCACTACTCTTCTCCCGCTTTAGGCAGTGGTGTCATTTTCCTGTGACGGAGGCCCGCGTGAGGCACTTGCCTCTCGCAAGGATTCAGTGGCAATGGTCCATGCGAGGATAATACTACTCACCCAAACTAGCACTAGGAGTAGTGTCCACGTGAGACACATGATTTTCCGACACTACAAAGATAATTTTCTTTCCTTTCAGCTTAAAGGTATAATAGCTTATATTAAGTTAATCAGTTAAATCTCGTGTACGGGAGCTTCCCTTGCGGTGATACCTCTGCGGACCTACGAGTCTGTGTGGTAACTCCGGGAGCCCCACGTTTAAAAGTTCATCAGGCTGTCTCTGTGTCTTGTATTTTCGTATGCTCATCATTTTTATATGGCATACTTGACGGTCTGTTTAGGTAAAACTATTGTATAGACTTATTTTAATTAGGTCACCAATCAAATCTTGTAAGATCACGACATTGCTAATGACAGGCATACTGGTGACACACACTCTTGGGATGAGACTGTTGTGTTTAATGTTCGCGACGATGGTCGCACGGCCCCACCGGAACGATTGAGTTCCACCAGCCTTCGGAGCCAGTCTTTGTTACCCGTAGGGCAGTATCATATAGGATCCGTCACCCCGAGACCGGAAGCTAACCAGCATCATCATTCGTCATGCACTTGTGGCGCGGCAAGTCGACACCAAACACCGGAATGGCCCGACACTACCCCCGCGAGCTACAGGTGGCCCATAAGATTTTCTCCTGTCTCGGCTCAACTGTGTCATACAGTGATGACTCCGGTTCAAGGGGTATCCGTCGGACATGTATGTCTAGTTCCTGTTGTCTGCAATGTATGACAGCTTCGCTGGCACTGAGGAAGTCAGAACCAAGCAGGGCATCATATTGAATAGAGGCGATGACATCTCGCTGAATGAATTACATCTCCTCTATCTGTATTATGAGGCTTACTCTACCAGCCACGGAAACACCACTAAACAGACAGGCACACTTATATATTACTTTACGATGTGCCTGCTGAAGAGTTTCCAATGATATACCACCTACGGGAGTGTTTTTGGTATGGTAGCATCCTGTATGTAGTCAGCTTCTTTCTGGATAGCTTCCATGAGTGCAGTTTGTGGCTGAGTGTGATTGCTTAGGCGAAGACGGAGCTGGGGTTAACAGTGGTGGTGGCGTTGATGCTGTCTTTGTGTATTTTGAGTTGGTGTAAACAGCAGTGCGGATAGGATTGTCATGATTACGGATGAGGGCTACCTGTGTGAGCCACTTTTGACAATGCATCATGGGATGTTTAGTTTGTGCACAGAAGAAACAATGAAGGCGACATATTTTCTGTCCTTTGTGCGGCACTTCTTCTTGTGGATCCATGATGCCGAATGTGTACTTCCTTCCGAATCACTGCTGCTGGTGGTGGATGTAGTCGATGATGCTGTAAGGACTTGTGAATTGCAGACCACCAAGGGACATCAGTTGTTAAGTGCCATGGCGGTGGGTCGTGTTGCTTGTATACACGTTGTTTCAGCAGAGGTGCTACAACCTACCACTGCCGTTTCACATAGAAAAGAAGGTTTAGTAGATGCGGAAATTGCGGGGTCACAATTTCTGGCAGGGGGACAGGTCAGTGCTGCAGATGCGGTGTGCCTTGTTGGCACCAGCATATAAGAACCTGGGTGCGTGTGTATGCATGATGTCGTAGGAGAATGAATAGTAGTGTTGGCCACCTGACGTTGTCGTTCAGAGGCCGCAGTTGAGCTGGGTTGTAAGAATGGGCACTGAGGTGACTCTGTAATCAGTGCGCTTGATGGTGTCTCAGGCTGTGGGGTTCGTCGGTCAGCAGTTGGAGTTGTCGATAGAGGACGACTAGGACATTACTCCCTCCAGTGGCCTGGATGACCACATCCAAAGCATGTGTTTGGTGGCGGTGCAGAAATTATGTTGGTTGCTGCTCGTGTTGTTGATTGTGTCGCGACTGTTGTACTGAGGGTGGTGACTAAGTTGTTGAGTGCCGAGATCTGTTTAGTTATCTCCTCTAACCTAGCATGCATGTTTTGCCTATTGCTGTTGTTGTGCTGGCTTCCGTGTCCTGGGGCATTGTTGTGGCCCCCACGATGGAATTGGTCACGCCCCTTTCTCTAGACACGTGATTCTGACTGGTGGGTTGATCTTGCTGTGTTTGCGGGTCTGATACTGATGTGGGTGCGGATGCAGTGCTGTTGCCGGTGGTTGTGGCGAGGTTGACATCGTTCACTTCGTTTATAGGGTACAGTTGTCAGTGATTGTTCTTTTTCCAAGAGGTTGTCAATACGAACCACGCTTGCTGTCAATTGCTGAAGACTACTGTGCTCCGTAAGGAATAGTTTTTCTTTTAGATCGGGTTCACCACTCAATGCCTAGTGTCTAGATGTAAGTGTGTGACACCCTCGAGGTTTGTTCTGGGATATGCATGGGCAACTAGTTACCGAATACGACGAGCCAACTCCGGTAAGGTCTCTCCCGAACGTCGATGCAAGTTCTTGAGTTGTAGCTGACTTGTTTCTCTGCGGGCTGTGTCGCCGAATCTCTCTGACAAGAGCAGGTTGGTTTGTAATCTGTGCCTAAGTCTGCCAGGACTTGCAGTGCTTTCCTGGACAGCTTTGTGGCCAGATACTCTCCCATTTGACGATTTGTCCACCAGTTCGTGCGTCTTATGGATTTCGAATTGAACTATGTAATTGGCCCAATCATTCTCCCCATTACATTCAAGGGTGGGTGGGGTGGCGAATGATCCGGCCAAGTCCACGCAGCGAAGTGATTTGGCACGAATCCAGGTGGTGGTACTGGGGAGACTGATGAAAACGTGGATGCTGGTCTGCGTGTTGTTGGTGCTGGTGGTGCTATTGGTGTTTCCTGTCGATGTCTCTGATGATGATGATGACGCTATGTCCATGAAGGTGATTTCCGTCGTTGGTGCTCCGCATGATATGTAGGTTCCACTGAATACTGCCCTGATGCGGGTCCATAGACAGGTGTAGGTCTATAGACTGGTAGACGTGTGCTGTGTAGACGACGCGGACATTCTGCTGGTAGTTGTGATGAATGTTCCTCATACGGTGGCAGTGCAGGTAACTGACAAGGATGATACGTGTGATGAAGGAGTCTTCTGATGTATTGCTCAAAGGGTGTTGCCGCATCCTCTGGCTCGTATCGCGGCACTGTTGGATAATATGGTGACGACGTATGAAGTGGCGGAGATGTGGGATAAGGTACATGAGCGTCTGACCACTGATCACCCATTGATGATGTTGGCGAACAAAATGGTCATGGAGGATAGTTTGCCCCCGTATGGGTCTGTGTCATGATCGTCCATGATCCGGCGTAAATGGGGAGTGCCTATTATAGATATCCAATAAGGATATAAATTGAGCTCCCGCCTGCGAGGGATTGCGGAATGTACCCTAGCTGATTAGTGAAAATTCATGTATAGGCAGTCCTGGTTGTCCCGCACTGGGGAAATTAGTTACATAGTCGGTGAGCATGCGAGCAATTCGTTCGTCATATGATGCTACTTCCATGTCTAGGGAGAGCTGACTGTCTGATGAAGGAGACTGAAACTCACGGGTGTTGAGAGTTGGCATGGGTTCGTTTCTTGTTCGAGCCCCACATCTGGTACCACTTGTAGCACACGGGGTACATGCTCCATTGCACCACACATACATGATGCGCAGGAGGGTTTGTAGGCTGCGGTTCTCAGGGTTGTGGATCCAGTATCGCATCTCTCCGGAAAGTAAAAAGACCGTCCTCTAGAGCCGGTGGATCGTTCATGTTCCAGTCAGGCCGTAGGACCATTGCCACCGAGATTAAACCACATGGTCTCATCTCAAATGTTGGTGTCACCAGTATGACAGTCCATCCTAATTTAGGAATATAGATAAGATGATAACAATTAAACAGTCACAAATTGATATACTATACAAACAATATCACTTGTTTGACAGTAATGAGCAAATAATACAAAACATAGAGTCAACTGGTGTTCTTTCGACATGGTCTCGCCGAAGGTAGCACACAGATCCGTAAATCCGCAGAGGTATCCCCGTAAGGGAGCATCACTCCAAGGCTACTTGGTAGTTTATTATAAACTAATTACACCCCTAACACACATACACAAAAAATGCTGTGGTTCCGAGAGGAAAGTGCCTCGCATGGGCCTCCATCACAGGAAAATGCCTTCAACGCCGAAGTGGAGGAAAAGAGCTGGCAAAAGGGGCCACTCTTTTGTTCAAACAGAAAATGCTAAGTGCTGAAAATCCTAGTAAAATCATAATTAATGTGATGCACACTGGTTTACGTGAAGACAGGACGAACGATTTCCGAAGAATTCACAGGTCACTGCCTTATGTAGGGCCAAAGTTACTGCATTGGAAGTTGCCACTTTATTTATGCGGCCCTTCTGCTACATTCTAACCTACCATTTGGTTATTAGAAATGAGTACAAGCTTTGGCTGCCAGTGGCAGGGATCCCTACCTAACTTTAGATACATATATCAAACAGTCGAAGATGCTCAGCTTCCCGTAGGTCGTCATGCATAGCATCTACCTCCGAAAGATAGCGTACATACATGCTACGGAGCAATAGCTCCCGAATCATATAACAATCCGGTCACTACTGTCCTGCAACCACATATAACATCACTAGGACAAATTAACAGTTCACAGAAGCAATTTTAGAAATTTATGCTGGGTATAAAGAGACGTATATCAACTGCTTGCCTCCTTCCCGTGAGGGCGTGGTGGGTTCTAAGACCTCACCCAGACACTACAACGAATTGGATAGAGATCCGCATCTCATCCGTCACGGCGTACTATGGGATTAACATTTACCTGTTATTAGGGTTAAATTCCAGCATGCCCAGAGATGCACTGCAGGCCTGTATTATATATTATTATTTCTTTTCGCAGTGCTTCCTACATTGGCGGGCGTATCTAACTAACTGGTATCCGAAGATACAGGGGGAGATGTATGTAAATCGGCACTTTAGCTATCACCGCTCGGAAACCTCCGATAGTTTCCCATGGTCGGATCCTGCTAATGCATCGATAGGGAATTCAGACAATTAATTAGCCATACGGCTGGTGGAGCAAAGAAAGAGACAATAACTCGATATAAATAACAGGCCCTAAGGTAATTGGCCAATTTTACACAACCTAGCCGGTGCGTGGTTTTACATAGCCACCACAGCCAGAAAAGAGGCATACACTATGTGTCTCTTACGGAGAAATTGTCACCAACTACTTTAAACCTATCCTATTGAGCTAAATAGCCAGGTTTAGTCGGTAAAATGTCAGACGTAAACAATTAGAGCATGATCAGCGACCTTAGTGTAAAATTGATGCTGGGGGAATAGTGGTACGGTTATATAATGTTGCTGTATAGTATTATCTAGCGTGCTGCGTTCTAGAGTTTTTATAAATAAACAAAACATATTAACTAGAATGACTACTTGCCATATACACAACTAACTAATATGGTGAGAACGGTATATCACATGTCATAGGACCTTACGGTGCTGTTAGTTGAGCGCACCAACAGTAAATAAGGAAAATATTCACAGTAAGAAACAGAAAATATAAAAATGCGGTCTTAGAACCGGCAAGGTACCTATTAGTCATCAGTACTGTAGTTCGGATCGACCGGTCGGGTACTGGCCATACCATCTAAGCTGGGTACACGCCGCCCACCATGGATTCGTTCCCTGAACACGTCCCCCCTGGGTAGAGCCATAAGCATATATGGACCTATGAGAGAGATCGCGTTGTAAAAACGACTAAGTTTGTTAAAGCGCATAGTGCGCATGCGCACGCTTAGATGCTATTTTTGATGGAGCAGGTAGTTTACGACAAAGATAGGATGACGCTTTTAGTGTACCGAGATGGTACCCTGTAATCCTTTTTGATTACCTGTTCCCGCCGAATCTGGCGTTAATTAAGACCAGAATTCAACGGGATTTTTAAATCTGTAAACCATTTCACAATCGGTTAAGAAATGGCTGAGTTATCTACGGAAAACATTTCTAGATTATCTTCAAAATATTGCCATGATGTCATAACCACGTGGACGCAGAACTTCTAGAATGTTCTAGAATATTCGACAGCGTTATTATCAGCTACGCGCTGATTGGCTGTTGCTCGAACGATGATTGGTTGGAGCCTGCGCCTGTGACATCACGGGGAGTATAAAAGGAGATGCGATCCAGAGATCGAGAGCATCCTCGGCCAGGGGCCGAACAGGTTGGACCTGTGACAGCTACTATCGAAAGGCAATACGCATATTACTTTCTTTCAGGTTTTTCCCGTAGCTGGCAGTTACCCAACCCACCCCACTAAAACAATTTTGTAACTCCCTACTTGCGGAAGCAATTTGGAACTTTCTAGTATTGCTCACGAATATCAAGAGCTACTTCGGAACACAAACTTGCAGCGAGGCCTTTACGGCCTGAATATGTGATTCTACAGATGTAGAGACAGTGATATTCCTTGATGGATGACTCGCCAGATCTACTGGCCACGCCAAAAAGTGGTATTTCAACCGTCCCTGCACTGATGTCATGCAGGTTTTTCAACTTTCGACCGCAGCAAGTAAACTTTGCCCGGTGCATCTTCAGAGCTGGGTAACGTACCCAGCACTGTTACGCTTTGTTTTGTATCTTCATATGCATCCAACAACCCCTGCTTGTGATCAGGTTGTTGACAACTACCATCCGTGCCATCGGTGTACGGGAACTTTCTTCACAGCAGTAATGCTATTGTATCTCTTCCTGACTACTCAGTAGACATTCCATTGCGCTTACAGTCCTGAGCGATGTGCTCCCGCCATGAGCTTCTTGTGGGAATCCTGTTTGTGGGAACCAACCTGCAGGAACTTTCCAGCTTCAAGAGAATGCATCAACTCACGTCAACTAAAGGACGACGTATCAATTTCAGTAACACGATAGCCTAACTTAAGAATGGCTAAAGAGTATTCAAGTAGCTATACTTAACGTTTTAATTATTCCGCTAAATGTACTCTTTTAATTATATTGTATCCAGATAAATGGTCCCGATGACTAAAAGGTACCGTAATGGTCTTAGGACCGCTAGTTATAATTTCTGTATATGTTTATAGTTATTCTCATTTTCTGTAAGGTGTTTTCACTAACCGCACCGTAGTAGGTTCATTAACCTGTACTAAAATATATAATTCTGATCACTTAATACTGTATTGAGGTTCTGGTTAGTTTATATATATATATATATATATATATATATATATATATATATATATATATATATATATATATATATATATATATATATATATATATATATATATATATATATATATATATATATATATATATATATATATATATATATGGCCAGTAGCCATCAGTTCATATGTTTTGTTTATTTGTGGAAAATATAGGACTGCAGTGCATGTAGGAAACACTATACAGCAACACTTATATATGCCGCACTTTCTCCCACCACCAACAATTTTTCAAGAGGTCGCTGTCGATGCTATATCTCTGTTTAGCCCGGCATGCTACCGACTAACCTTTCTATTTTGCTCCATGGGATAGGTTTAATATGATTAGAGAGACATTTTTCGTTAAGAAATCTGTAGTAATATTCTTCTCTTTCGGTAGTGCGATAATCTAGCCCCGCACTCCGGTAAGACTCATAACTCTAAGGTTTTGTCTCTCTTCATGTTCCACTCAGCCTTGTGGCCTCTTAATTGTTTGGATGTCTCTCTCCACACCATGGGCTGATCCGACCCTGGGAAACTGTTGGGGTTTCTGAGCGGTGATGTCCAGGGTGTGGTGTCACATACATTCCCCTTGTATCTTGGGATACTTAGTAGTTAGCACATTTGCCAATATAGGAAAGCACTGCGAACACATATCTTAATTATTATTTTATTTGCTGAACAATCCTCCCGCACCACAGTGCAAAACTGGGCAACTTGTATATAAACCTAGCGACAGGTTAATTGCGATTATTTCCATAGGACCCGGTGACGGGCGAGATACGTATCCCCACCGAATTCCATAAGAATGTCTGGGCATGACACTCAGATCTGCAACACCCTCATGGGAAGGACATTTACAGTGGGTATTCGTCTCTCTTACCCCTCACCATAACAATAGAACAGTTGCCTAATAATGCTTTTGTGAAAAGTAACCTGTGTCCTGTAACGTTTTATGTGGTTACAGAGTGAGATGTTCAGATTCTTATCCAGTTCGGAGATCTTACTAAGTAACATGTATGAGCGCTATCTTCAGTATTGATGTCTTAGGGCATCGATTCTCAATGACAGCCATGTCTAATAGCTAGGTAGATACCATTCATGTGTGGCCTAAGCCAGTGCCAGAGAGGAATAGGCTCCGCGAATGGATACTAGCAACAGGCGGCAGTGGGCCCGTAAGGGTCCAGGGGCTCGTGAAATCATTAGTATAGTGCTGAGGAGATACTGAAGGCCTCTGTGTCCAACGAAGGATGAATTAATATCCTACAGTGATACTGTCTAGTCGGCGTATTGTTCGGGCTACTGAGATTTTTGGTTCATTCAATCTCAGTAAGTGGACATGCGTGGTACATGGATGACAGACAGTCCACACCCAGGGTGCAACAAGGCTCTGCAAACCCCTTAGGAACATGGTTTGTCAGAGGCCCTGCTGGCAAGGCCGGGGAATGACACCGGCCGGTCGTCTTGATCATGTCAGTTCATCTGTGTGATCAAGATGGCTCAATGTACAGTCAAGCCATGGCAAGCGTTCGTATTGCGAGTCATGCCTCCTGTGATCAGGGAACATGAAAAGTGATTCTTTGGGAAGCAGTAAGGTATGTGTGTGAGACGGTGTAACCTGTCACTTGCCAGAACGGGTGGGACAGTGTGGCGCCCAGGTACCCATGGGGTGGATGATCTGTCTAGCACGATCTGCGCAGGGCCTCTCAGCTAAAATGACGTCAAAGTATGATCTCACGAGGGCCGTAGCTGCAATGCATCTTGCCGACATCCCCTCCGTGGTACAGTCTATGCGGGGCTACGGCCCCTTGCCAAGATGACCGTATTGGCGCCCAGAACTGTGGTCGATCAGCTCGGGAGTCGTCAGTGTGTATCTTGACTCTGTTCCAGATTCTGTTCCCCTGATTTTGCCAGGTCTTTATCTCAGGCATATACGGAGAGGTAGCTAGCGTAGGATGAATTCTGTGTGGGGAACTGGGCGTCCGTCCATCGTGGTGGAGACAGCGAACCACACCGGGAAGGCCAAAGGGTACAAGTGTAAGCCAAGCAGAAGGCCCGCATAAATAAAGCGACGACTACTAATTCAGCATACTAAGAATTACATAAGGCAGTGACGTGGGAATCCTTCGGGAATCGTTCATCCCGTCTTCACGTAAAACAGCACATAGCCCTATAGTCATAATCTCACTAGGTATGGTCTTTTCTTTCCCCAGCATTTTGGTTAAAATATTAGAGTGGTCCCATTTTTGCCTACTACTCTTCTCTCGCCTTAAGCAGTGGCGACACCTTCCTGAGACGGAGGCCCGTGTGAGGCACTTGCCTCTCGCAAGGATTCAGCGACGACGGTCCACGCGAGGATAATACTCCTCAACCAAACCAGCACATGACTTCTTTTTTTCATGACTGAGGCACATGACTTTTCGTCCGAGATAATCTTTTCCTTCCAGCTTAGAGGTATAATAACTTATATTAAGTTAATTAGTTACGTCTGGTGTGTGGGAGCCTCCATTGCGGGGATACCTATGCGGACCTACGAGTCTGTGTCGTACCTCCGGGAGCCCCATGTTTAAAGGTTCATCTGGCTGTCTCTATGTCTTGTATTTTCGTATGCTCCTCATTTTAATCTAGCATACTCGATAGTTTGTTTAGGCAAAATCATTGTATAGACTTATATTGTTAGGTCACCAAATCAAATCTTGTAAGTCAATAGATCACGAAATTGCTATGGACAGGCATACTGGTGACACAAATTCTTGGGATGAGACCACTGTATATAATGTTCGTGACAATGGTCGCATGGCCCCACCAGAACAATTGAGTTCCACCGGCCATAGGAGCCAGTTTTTGTTACCCGTATGGCAGTCTCGTACAGGATCCATCACTCAGAGACCAGATGCTAACCAGCGTCTCCGTCTCTCTATGTTGAACTCCTGCGGCAAAGGATAGAACAAGCCCATGAGTTAGTGAGAGAAACCTTATCCACTGCACACCCGTGGCAAAAGACATGGCATGACCGGAGGGTGTATGGAGATCCGTATGAATCAGGAAGGATGGTTTGGGTACACGATTCACGACGATCTGCAAACATGCCTAGTAAACTGCGTTACCAATGGAAAAGCCCCTGTGTGGTAGTAGGTAAGACGTCAGATGTGACCTACCGTACCTGTGCTTCGGATGGCCTGACCTCAGTCATCCACTTCAATCCGCTTAAACCTTGTGTCAGTGACGACCCAGCACCAGAGCTTGGACTGGGTGTTTCTCATGACACCGGTACCCAGACAGATATTTCTATGGAAATTAGTATTCCCGCAGTTATGGCAGAGCACCACGGTGCCAGTTCAGCCCCACTTCCACCAAGCCAGAACATGGCTGAACAAGTGGCTAATGCTGACGACGATGACGAGATACGTACTCGCCCTCTCCCTCCTCAGCGCGGGTCTACTCGATCTGGGAAGTCGTATCTGAAGAACTTTGTGTTTGTTTTGTCCAAGGGACCGGATGGAAAAGTTGTTGCTCCGATCTCTTCCCATTCCCACTCACTTAATGCTATGCACACCCCCCCCCCCCCTCATAGAGTTACCACAAGCAGAAGCTGAGGCTGACCCACGCCATGCTTCTTGTGGGGTGGAAGATATGGTGAATGGCATGGAAGTGAAGAGGCTGGATGAAGCCTTGGCGTGTCTAGAACCGCAGAACCGTACAACAAGGTGTACCCGACTAATCCTAAAATCGCGAATCACGACCCCCCTCCAAGGGACACCCTCTCCCAGAGTCCCACCCCGCCATCACTCCAATTCGCGTCCCTAGTCTATGCACCAAGTTGGGACATCACTGGCACAATCCACTTCACACTCCACTCATCATCTGTTGATCATCAATCTTCAGATATGAGAGAGATTGCTGCAACAGAGGAGGTGGCATCCCGCACCGCACCAACCAACATTACGCCCTGTGGTGGGCAGGGAAGCAGCCTGTTCAGCAGACTCTCGGCTCGAATTTTCCCGGTGTCTAAAAACTAGGACAGGACACCAACCGTCGTGTAACAGGAGATGACCACATCCCACTCTCCAAAGGCCACCCCCTCCATTTGGCCTACCATGTTCCGCCGTGAACTGTCAGGACATCACCCAACAGACGGAACGTCAACACCTACAGAACACACCTTCCTTCATGGCTGGATACGTCAATTCGTCATTGCGTGTACATCACATACCTACTCGGTTATACTCAGCATAACAGAGGCATTCAACATCGGCAACAACAACATTTGTCCAACATTCCTCTCCCTCCCTTTTCCCTTTTCCCGATGTCGTACGGAAACAACTAAATCTACATATATCATCTACATGTAATAACAGTCGATATTATTAAGAGAGCAAGATGCCTGCAATGTTGTTAGCCACGAGTATGAATTTGCATTTGATCAAAGTTACGACAGCATCCACGCTCATCTGTGCTCTAAAGTAACTCTGTCCCGCCCATGGGCTCGGCCATTACAGAGTGAAATACCCTCAAGGTTCGATAAAGTTGACATTCACGCCGCCTCTCCTTCCCCCCTCCCACACCTGGTAGCCATAAAAACGTCACCGTCACCACAGCGCAAGTATCATCCACAGATAACCAGCCACGTGTATCAGATTCAAATCACCAGCATGTCAGAAACATAGACACACAGGTTGACTGTATTCACAATTTCCGAACGAAGGCATTGTAAATTGTAATAACTGTGGCACACACTTCCGAGTTGTACTGTAATTCAACCATTATTAAATGGTATTAATGTGTCTGATCTAGGCTGGGACGGAGCTAGTTCTACCCATTGAGGAGAATGTTTGGCAAGCCCTCCCGCTCGGAGAACACAGCTATCTTGTCGGGATCAGTAACGTTGATCTACTGCCTGAATAGATCTGTTTAAACCACACATCAAATTACTTACAACTTTACTGTTAGATCTTTGATTAAGAACACAACTGCTCTACCATGCTGCAACTCATTAGCGCACGGGCCGGTAAAGTGGCATCAAAAATCTAACAGTATAATTACAAAGAGAATTTCAAAAATTCTCTTCCGTGCGTTCCAGTCCATAATCAACACAGGATGAGAACTACCTATAACGGACATTACCAAGACGCATGTTGAAGAACTCGCGCAAATAGGGGACATTATATTATAAAGATTCTTGATGTACCATATATATTTCTATCTCTCGCATCTACACAGACTACACCTCGGCAACAGTATTTTGGTCGTCGCCATAAACAGCATATATATTTCTGATCGACCACATGCTTTTTAGAGCCACATGACATTTACTGCTATTTCCAGTAAATTGGATCAAACGCTTTAAACACAAGAGCCGCCCAAAGACGCGACTACCACAGCGTGATGGAGGAGTGGCGATGGTGAGTTGGGGGGGGGGGGGGGTAATAACCACTGATGTCACCAGGCTCCCACACACCCCATCGAGTGCTCCAGTCTAAACTTAAAACAGGCAAGTTTATAGGCATCCAATCTGGAGAACCGCCTCATGCTAATTAAAAGGTGAGGCCCCGCAAAGAAAAAGTAGTACCACATTTTTATGTTGATCGGAGACTGTTAAAAGCGCGAAATTAGGACAAAGTTAATGAGCTATTCTTCCTATAATTAAAAGTACTCCCTTTATACAGGAAGAATTAATCCCTAGACGTCTAGAGCGGAAAGAGAGGCAACTTTCCATATAGGGCTGACCGAATCACCTGTTAAAACTTCAAGTTGTGGTCATCCGCCGCCTATGACGTCACCAATTAGTATAGAAGGAGGAAGCGCACTCTGAAACTTTGTCTTCCCATCAAACCTCGACACCAGGGAAGAACATATAGCAATAGGCTTCTTTCGTGTCGAAAACCAAATTCTGCTGTTTTATTATTTCATTATTAGACTTGGCCTGGAAAGTTAAAAATAATGAAGAGATAGGGCATTAGGTTTTGAATAAGCTTCCCGCTGCCAACTACCATACGGGAACGAGATGTCACT
This sequence comes from Chaetoderma sp. LZ-2023a, assembly GCA_034401795.1. Classification (NCBI taxonomy): domain Eukaryota; kingdom Metazoa; phylum Mollusca; class Caudofoveata; order Chaetodermatida; family Chaetodermatidae; genus Chaetoderma; species Chaetoderma sp. LZ-2023a. The sequence goes on from CM067369.1 coordinate 198,551,008, forward strand.
CCTTAAAGATTTAGCGTTGTTGGATTCGTCTGAGGAAGAATCGGTACCAGTTCCAAAATGGTTCCCGTGCAGCTCGTTATTAGCTAGCGGAGAGCCCTGTACCAGAACTTTTACAAGAAAATCCGACCGCACACTTCATGTTAATAAGGATCATCTTCCCAAGTCAGCCTTCTGCGTGACATGCCAGTATCTCTACACTGCTACGCGCTATGGAGTGACCCACGCACTCCATCATCATCACCGTGTGTTTGAAGTGGCATTACTTCCCGGGGAAGAGAACGAGGATCATGCCGTTTTAGCTGCACGTTTCGTATCTCGGATTCTGATCAAAGTTCTCATGACCGAGAAAATATCCCGCACAAAGAACACTACTCGTAGATATCACGTTAGTCCTCGTCCTCCCGTGGCTACGGTAAGCAATGTGAAATCCTGCCCACAACCATGTCGCGGAGTGTTACGCCGCTACCAGTCACTGCATCTACACCTGAAGTGGAGCAAGAAGCGAAAATATCCTGCAGAATCTAGTCTGGCAGCAACCACATCAGTAATTAGCCATCCAACTACAGTCACTACACCCGCACCTGTAGAGTCTAAAGCAGTTTTGGCCAGTCAGCCGATTTCGGTAGTCATCACGACACCTGCGGGAATAGACATTCCAAGTTACCTGCAGTCACCATCTCCGCCAGACCTGACCATAGACGAGGGACCAGGACCGTCACAGCCTGCGTCAATCAGCATAACTCCGATCCGTGTTATCCACCATCTGCCTCCTAGCCTTTCTGACCCCGCCATCAGAAAGGGAACCACACCGGAACGACCATACGTGGGAAAGAAACGAATCGGCCACACGCAGGACATTCAGCCCGTATCTAATGTCACCGCAAATCATCTGTTAAAATATGCTAAGTCTCGGAAGACGTCATCTCCTGCCGTATCCGCTCCCGCTCATTGACTTAGCCTACGATACAGCTCACTGCCATCACCACGACAGCTACTGCAGCCACCACGACGACTACCACCACTACATTCCCCTTGTATCTTCGGATACTTAGTAGTTAGCACTTTTGCCATTATAGGAAAGCAATGCGAACACATATCTTAATCATTATTTTATTTGCTGAACAATCCTCCCGCACTGCAGTGCAAAACTGGGCAACTTGTATATACACCTAATGACAGGTTAATTACGATTAGTTCCATAGGACCAAGTGACAGGCGAGATACGTATCCCCACCGAATTCCATAAGAATGTCTGGGCATGATACTCAGATCTGCCAGGCCCTCACGGGAAGGACATTTACGGTGGGTATTCATCTCTCTTACCCCCACCATAACGATAGAACAGTTGCCTAATAATGCTTATGTGAAAAGTAACCTGTGTCCTGTAACATTTTATGTGGTTACGGAGTGAGATGTTCAGATTCTTATCCAGTTCAGAGATCTTACTAAGTAACATGTATGAGCACTGTCTTCAGTATTGATGTCTTAGGGCATCGGTTCTCAATGACAGCCGTGTCTAATAGCTAGGTAGATACCAGCCATTTGCGGCCTAAATTAGTTCTTGTTCCTAAAACCTGAAAGCTAGTACCAGAGAGGGATAGGCTCCTCGAATGAATGCTAGCAACAGGCGGCAGTGGGCCCGCAAGGGTCCGGGGGCATATGAAATCATTAGTATAGTGCAGAGGAGATACTGAAGGCATCCGTGTCCAACGAAGGATGAATTAAGATCCTACTGTGATACTGTCTATTCAGCATATTTTTCGGGCTACTGAAATTTTTGGTTCATCCAATCTCAGTAAGTGGACATGCGTGGTACGTGGATGAGAGTCCACACCCAGGGCGCTACAAGGCTCTGCAAATCCCTTAGGAAAACGGTTTGTCAGAGGCCCTGCAGGCAAGGCTGGGGAAAACGGTCAAAGTTCGTATTCTGTTGGCAGATAGGTACGGATCAGACCGTCGGTTGCCCCTGAGTGATCGCTATCGACTGCGTCGCTGGCCGGTCGTCTTGATCATGTCAGTTCATCTGTGTGATCAAGATGGCTCAATGTACAGTCAATCCACGGCAAGCGTTCGTCTTGCGAGTCATGCCGCCTGTGATCAGGGAACATGAAAAGTGATTCTTTGCGAACCAGGATGGCATGTGTGTGAGACAGTGTAACCTGTCACTTGCTGGACGGGTGGGGCAGTCTGGCGCCCAGGTACCCGTGGGCTGGATGATCTGTCTAGCATGATCTGCGCAGGGCCTCTCAGCGAAAATGATGTCAAAGTACGATCTACGCAAAGGCCTTATCTGCGATGCATCTGGCGCACATTTCCTCCATGGTATGGTCTATGTGGGGCTACGGCCCCTTACCAAGATGACCCTATTGGCGCCGAGTACTGTGTTCGCTCGGCTCGGGAGTCGTCATTGTGCATCTTGACTCTGTTCCAGATTATCTTACCCTGATGTGAACAGGTCTTTATCTCAGGCATATACAGAGAGGTACTTAGCCTAGGCTGCATCCTGTGTAGGTAAATGGGCATCCGTCCATCGTGGTGGGGACAGCGAACCACACAGGGAAGGGCAAAGTGTACAAGTGTAAGCAAAGCAGAAGGCCCACATAAATAAAGCGGCGACTACTAATTTAGCATACTAAGATTTACATAAGGCGGTGACGTGGGAATCCTTCGGGAATCGTTCATCCCGTCTTCACGTAAAACAGCATGCAACCCTATAGTCATAATCTCACTAGGTATGGTCTTTTCTTTTCCCAGCGTTTTGGTTGAAATATTAGAGTGGGCCCATTTTTGCCTACTACTCTTCTCCCGCTTTAAGCAGTGTCGACACCTTCCCGAGACAGAGGCCTGCGCGAGGCACTTGCCTCTCACAAGGAATCAGTGACGACGGTCCATGCGAGGATAATACTCCTCACCCAAACTGGCACTAGGAATAGTGCCCGTGTGAGGCACATGACTTTTCGTCTGAGATAATCTTCTTCCTTCCAGCTTAGAGGTATAATAACTTATATTAAGTTAATTAGTTAAGTCTCATGTACGGGAGCCTCCCTTGTGGGGATACTTCTGCGGACCTACGAGTCTGTGTGGTACCGCCGGGAGCCCCATGTTTAAAGGTTCATCTGGTTGTCTCTATGTCTTGTATTTTCGTATGCTCCTCATTTTTATCTAGCATACGATAGGTAAAATTATTGTATAGACTTATATTTTTAGGTGACCAAATCAAATCTTGTAAGTCCATAGATCACGAAATTGCTATGGACAGGCATACTGGTGACACAAATTCTTGGGATGAGACAGTTGAATTTGATGTTCACGACAATGGTCACACGGCCCCACTAGAACGATTGCGTTCCACTGGCCTTAGGAGCCGATTTTTGTTACCTGTAGGGCAGTCTCGTACAGGATCCGTCACCCCGAGACCAGATGCTAACCAGTGTCATCATTCGTCGTGCACTTGCGGCGCGGCGAGTCAACATGATACACCGGAACGACCCGACACTACCCCGCGAGCTAGAGTACCATATGCAGAAATAATTGAATGTTCAATAGTATAGTTACTTGAGTACATATTGGTCATCGGTACGGTAAAAGCTCATAAGTCAGTGAAATTGATACGTTAATATGAAAATAGTGCGAGATGGCACGATCTTTAATGCAGGGAAGATTTCCACATGCAGTTTTCTGCAAGCAGGCTTCCGCAGGCCAGTCTCTCCAAGCAGGCTTCCGCAGGCAGGCCTCTGCAAGCAGGTTTCCGCAGGCAGGTTATCGACATGGCACACTCTCATGACGGTGAAGAAGAATGGATAATAAGATGTCCATTAGATAGTCATTTAACCGATACATGATTTAAACTGGCGACGGCGGTGTGAAAGTTGAAAGTTGCCCACTAACAGAGAGGTCTACTGTTATGATTAATTTTGCATGTACAATAACTGGGTACACTGTGCAGGATACGTCACATAGCTCTTGCGCCGCACCAAGCAAAGTCACACAGACTGTAGTCTAAATGTTAATTATCACATGCGACATGCAGCGCAGAAGTTTGAATCCACTTTTCAGCATGGTCGGAAGATCCGGCGAGTTATCCACCAAGAATCACCATCAGCTCCACATCCCGTAGAATCACATCAGGCCCGCAAGGCCCATCCGCAGGAACGCTCCCTTAGGAAAGTCCAGATGCGGGAGTTATTACTTTAATTTATTATTGTCCCTGGATGGCCGTCCGGGAGCATCCAAAACTCAGGGAAAGTCGAAGACTGCGTACCGGCACAGGAGAACTCAATTCTGAAGGGCACCGTGATGATGATCAATGGAATCACCGTTGGTTAGCTGTTGTCCCACGTCTTGCCCGCGCTGGTCCAGAAGTCTTCCTGACTTCGGGTCGGCTTCCACGCCAATGATGCTCTCGAAATTCGATTTTTCGTCCCTTTTATACTACTCGTGACGTCAGAGGCAGGCGCTTCAACCAATCAGTGGGCAAACTGTAGCCAACCAGCGTGCAGCGAGAAGTGGTGACGTGGCTATCACGTATACAGCACATTCCCCATTCACTAAATGCATTCACGCGATTACGACATTAAAAGGAATATTTTGTAAATAATTTAATGGGAGTTTTGTTGCTAACTCGGCGATTTCTGGTCCGATTTTAAAATGGTAAAAGGTTCTATGATTCTCGTTTCATTCTGGTCCTGATCGCTACAAAGAACGAGGAGAATAGAATGCTTTAAGGAAATCACTAGTACCAACTCAGTACACTATTGGCATACACTCTCTCACAATTCCGAAACGTGTTGTCAGGGAAGCTCTGACGCGCGCGCATGCGCACCACACGTTCTAACGGACCTCGCCCCATAGGGCTTATATACGTGTACTATTCCACTCCGTAGGGGTGGGGGGGGCATGCTTGGAGCGAATCCGGAACTGTCGTCCCGCACCCAGCTTGGCTGGGACGGTCTGTACCCGTCCGGTCGATCCGTGCTACATCCCACAATAGAGCATTATTTTCCAAATATAACTACCTTACAGCTGAGGTGTCATGAAACTAAAATATTTTTAATTAAAAAAACCTTTGCAATTTGTATCGAGTCCGCCATTTTGTTTTGCGGCAGCCATTTCTTTTCCCCACACCCTCAACCTAATAAAAAAGCTCGTCAAATCTAAAGCCATCCCATTCACGTTTTGATGGCTCATGTGTAACACATCTAGCGAGCGCCCCAATATCAAAGTGTCGTCAAATAAAATACGGAGAAATCACGAACTGAGGACGCAAAAATGAAATGAATATGTTTATAATTACGTTCTATCCATCCAAGGTTGAATTCGGATATGTTGTCGCAGTACTCCGACCGGAAGGATCACGTGGCTGCTTTGCCTATCTACGTACGCGCACGCTTGAGGCAGGAGTAATCAAGTAGAATGTGATAACATTGCCCGCTTATACTCTCAGTCGTTAGGATATGTTGTCGAGGTACCGCTTACCCCCACAACATATCAACATAAACATATCGGAACTTAAAAATTGGATGTAAATGTGTAGTTATTCTCTCTCAGACCAACTATTCCACCTTGCACGGACTCCAGGACATTTTGAAAATGCTAACAACTCGGACCTCATCGATATGTGAGTAGATCAATTCATAATTAGTTTATTTGCATATCTAAGATACGCGTGCTAGCCAAATTGTACGGTCTAGTGTGCTGAGCGCTTTTGAAACCTTCACCGAGATTATATAAAAGTCCTATGGACTGGAATTTCTAATAAAATAGAGGAGCGTAGGACAATATAGGCCCTTACAACACGTTATTTTTGAAAAATAAACAAGTTTATTGTGATTTGGTAAGAGGGGACTAATAAGCAACCTCTATGTCCTCATCCATCGTCACACATGCATGCACGCACGCGCGCACACGGACGCATGCACGCACGCCCATACACATCATTGCTGCTGCCGTGGCCAACACCGCCACCATCGCTGCTGACCACTAAGCCACCACCAACAACCGCATAACCACCAACAGTAACAGTGACGACCAGTTGTGGCGCTGCAGCTGTTGTAAATGAGACTCGCAACCACCATTATCACAATAACAATTTCAACCAGCACCAGAGCCAAAAGAACACCTACAATAGCAAACACCGCCACTACTACAAGAATCACTATCAGCAGAAACACCGCCACAACAATAACCACCACCACCTCCACCATCACCACCACCAGCCCCTGCAACAACAAGAAAATCTAAATTGTGCCATCGGAAATCCCCACTATGTTTGCAGCTTTTGACGGACCCATGCAGTTTCTCACCCAGCCCCTTACCTCTGAGATAATGAAATGGATAACTCGTATAACAAATTCGGTTGAACTTCACCGAATGATTTTGGACGAGATATAGCAAATAACGAGAAGTTTATAAGTAAACTGTTGACCACGCTCCTTGCCTTATGAGCCAGAGACGAAGATAAATGTGCTCATGTAATCTGCAATAATATGGTTAACTCACCTAGCAAATTTGGTTGCATTCCATCAAACGGTTCTGATAGACGGACAAACGGACGGGCAGGTGGGCGGGCGAGAGGGAGGGCGGCCCGGTGGGCGGGCGGGTGGGCGGGCGGGCAGGCTGGTGGGTGGGCGAGCGGGTGAGCGTGCGGGCGGGTGGACAGGCGGGCGAGCAGGTGGGCAGGGAGTCTATCTTATAGGTGCTTAGCTGCGGAACGGAGCTCAATAACCCACCAGTTAGCTTAGTCAGATAGTCAATCACAAAAGCATATTCAGCCAAAATCTACTCGATTTGGCTAAAATGTGATCACACAGAATAGAAGGAAGTTGCCTTGCATGAGGATTTGCAGTCTCTTGCCATATTCCATGTAAAAGAATCCTGATCCGGATCGAATGATATACTGGATCTGGGGATATCTCGGAATCCGATTTGAATCAAATTTTAAAACAGAAAAGGTGTGACCATAGACTAAGATGAGTGGGCTTTGGGAGTGACAAAAACAGTAAAATCTGGAAAATAAGCAAAATTTGGAACCCGCGGCTACTGAGATTATATCGAACGTGTTTCAACATGTGTTGGGATAACTATTAACCATGACCAACCTCAAAACAATACGGCCACGATCAGAACGCAGAGGTGACGAGGAAGAATACTAAAAAATTTTAAAATGCACTAACAAGAACAGATGTCGGTGGCGGCGGCTGCTGCTGCGGCTGTGGCGGATGCTGTTGCTGCTGCGCCTGCTACGTGATCGTGATGGTGGCGGTGGTAGTGGGGATGACGATGATGACGACAACATGATGACGATGATGATGATGATGATGATGATGATGATGATGATGATGAAAGGAAAACAAGGAGGGATTTCAATCCCCTAATTATGACTTCCAAACGCCTGGACATGCCTCTTTCATTATTGTCGTCATCATCATCGTCACCGTCGTGGTTGTGGACATGGTCGCTGTCGTGGTACCGATTGGGTAGTAGTAGTAGTAGTAGTAGTAGTAGTAGTAGTAGTAGTAGTGGTAGTGGTAGTGGTAGTGGTAGTGGTGGTGGTGGTGGTGGTGGTGGTGGTGGTGGTGGTGGTGGTAACTTAGTAAATTCTCAGTACATTGTGTATAAAGTTTTATTTATTGGCGATTTTGCCTTGAAATTTATATCTATAATACCTTAATAAAAAGTATATAATCAAGTTAACTGTTGCTTATTTGTGTCAGTTGTTTGTCAAAGGAAAATTACCCATTTCCGTACCTGGGCAGTAAGAGTAGGCAGGCCGGATAGTCAATATAAATATACGCTTCAGAGTTATCGCTCGAAGAAGGCGAGTCGATTATCATCTTCGTTCACCACTTGAGGCAAGCGTAGTCGCAACTACACAGCCAGTTTACCTCCAGTAGCGACCGATGCATCTTAGAATCAAATAGGAATTGATACACTCAGTCATAATCCATTATCCTTTCTTGTGACCCGATATTGTGAAGACGGACCGACGTCAGACGGTCCCGGAATTTTCAACATATACGAATTTGTACCGGTATCACATGATACCGTTATTTCAGGTTGAATTCGGGTTCGTTGTCAAGGTACCCCGCTTACCACGATCATATATCCGACGACCGAGAGCACAATCATACAACGGTATCACATGGTACAAATTCGTATCATGTGGTATAAATTCTACTCGATTACTTCTGCTTCAAGCGAGAGTAAAAATGTGCACATGCGTAGATAGGTAAAGCAACCAAGTGATAGTGATGGGTCTGATCACAGTACTGTGACAACAAACCTGAATTCAATCTGGATTCGTTGGCGAGGTACACCCCCACCCCACCGCCTCCCCCCCCCCACACGCACGCACGCACGCACGCACGCACGCACGCACGCACGCACGCACGCACGCACGCACGCACACACACATCCCCCACCCACCACCACCACCCCGGGCTCACCCGATCACATATCCGAGCTTTAGGATTGTTTAGGGCCCATTCGCTTTGAGGTACAAATAAACTAATTGTATTGAATTGAGTTGCTCTACGCATATATCAGTGACGTCAGAGTTATTGATATTTCCAAAATGTCTTAGTGTTTGTGGAAGGTGGAATAGCTTGTCTGACAGAGAATAACTACAAATTTTTATTTAATTTTGAATGGATATTTATACTGGATGGGATTGAACGTAATTATAAACATATATTCATTTTATTTTTGCGCCCACAGATCGCGATTTTTCTGTGTTTTATGTGCAGGTTGCAAAGGCGCTCAGCTGACTAGAGCATACTATTTGGCTAGCACGCATATCTTTGATAATGCAAATAAACTAATAAAATTGATATACTCACAGGTCGATGACATCCGCGTTGTTGGTGTTTTCAAAATGTCCTGGAGCACGTGCAAGTAGGCATGTTCGGTTAATCGATATTTAATCTATAGTTAATTATTTTTCCTGGAGATTATATAATCAAGTGTAAAATAAAATAATCGAAAAATTAAAAAAAATCGATTTAATCGCGCAAAAATCGATTATTTATTTTAATCAGGCATAATTTAGTGTTTAGTCTTGTAATACAGCTAATGCATCGATGGTTTGATTGTTCTACACATCTATTCCTGGCGTTCAAGCCTGCACCTCGCGAGTCATAATCCATGCGAATGTTTATATTGCTTGATACGTTAACGATAGGAAGCATTTGTTTGCTTCTGTTTAATATCCCCTCTGGTAAAAAAAGCTTTACTGTTTTTCATCGTAAATTCACAAAATATCGATCCAAATTTTCATTAATTCTGCTGATTGTTTTGTAAATAATTTGACTTAAATCTCATGCTGCCGAAGGCAGCAACAACTTGCAGTCAACTGATTTTCAAAATATTCGACTATTCTAATGCTGCGAAATAGGGAAACGTTGTGGATAGGCCATACGGGCGAAATCCATGTCATAGTAAAAATAAAAATAATGCGGTCATTTCGCGAAAAAATGCACAATGGTAACTTCGTAGTAAATTTACAAATTTTCGATCCAAATTTTCATAAATTCTGCCGATTGTTTTGTAAATAATTTGACTCAAAGCTGTTGCTCCACTCACAATCAAATGATTTTCAAAGTATTCAGCTTTTATAATGATGGAAAGTAGGGAAACATTGTAGATATGCGCTACTGGGGAGCTCTATATAATCAAAAGTCAATCTCTGTGATTATTAGCGCCTTTTTACTGGCTTGAAAATCTGAGCATATACACGCAGGTTTCATAAAACCATTATGCAATGGGAATGAGTGAACAATGGATACTAAATTGACTTCATTATACTGGGCTTTTCCTCATGTTCCTCATGTCCAGCCAACCAGAGGAATGGTTTATATAGCTTGTTCTATTGAGCGTTTTGCGGCCTATTCATTGGCCCACTTAGTTGAGGTAATCCAACCCTAACTAGGAACCAATTTACGAAGTTGCGTATTCTGTTATTTTTATAGAAAATCGGGCATATTTATTTATATATATTTATTTATTTATTTATTTATTTATTTATTTATTTATTTATTTATTTATTATATTTGTCTTGGATGGGTAGAACGTAACTGTAAACATATTCATTTCATAGTCCGTGGGCTGAAGGGGCCCACCTGCATACGCCCCCCACCCACACCCACTAATTGACGAAACTATATTTTTCCAACAGGTTTCGATGTCCTCTTTAAGATTATGTATATTAACATGTGATAAAGTGGGACTCAATATGGTTTTTGATGAGTTATATTAAAGTTAATACCCACAGTGGAGCAGACCATATTAAGGGGTAGGGATATTAAAAACTGACTTATCTTTTGAGAGAATCATTGTATATTGGTGATCGGCCACTCAAAATGTTGCTTATAGTACCGTCTACGATTGTATATTGTTTACATGCAAATCAGCGTTATAATGAGGTCGACAGATGTTAAAAGGTCACAAATGTTCGCCACAGCTTAAGATCTAGCAACTTTATGTTGCTATCACTGACCAAGCACTGGTAAAGGAACATTCTAGTTTTAACAGCTTAAGATTGATTAAAAGGCACGATTTGACAAATTGAGAACAGTCAGAACAGAAGAGAGAAGGTGGTAGGTTGTGTGGCCAGGGCATTGCGAGAAGCGGGCAAGTGCTTACTCCTAGCAGCCTTACATACAACAGCAGCAGTGCTTCCCGGATTTGGGTTCTCGTCTCTGGCACATGACTACCGCATCCGCATCACAGTTTTAGTACGTTCCCGGAAAGATATCCCCCGGGAGCAATAACAAACTTTAGGTAAGGCAACCTACACTACCAACAACACAGATGGGCATGTTGGCTCCGATGTGAAGCTCGTCAAAGTTTGTAGGGCGCGTGATGTTCTCGATGGATAACTCGCCAGATCTGCCATACCACGCCGACCAGTGGTAGTTCCAAATCCAAACATGTGTCGTGCCCAGTTTTAGACATTTTGACCGCAGTCAGGGGACATTGCCCGATGCATTGCACGAGCTATGTGGTGAATCTCGTCTTGTGATCTGCCAGAATGCATCTGCATTTACTAACTTTCAACTGTAGCCCTTCATAACTACAGGGCAGCTTGAAACTTCCGTACCAGTACAGTTCTCCTGCAGCTTTTCCTACCAGCTAACTTCGGCATCATGCCCTCTCGCATTCCAAATATGTGACGTTTCAACTACTGTGATTCCAGAACTTTGTCCACACCAATGACTAATAGGTACTCCATTGTTATATTGTTATATTCATGTATTGCTTTTCTGTAACATGTACTAATGACTAACAGGTGCCGCACGGTCATCTGAGACCGCATTTTTATAGTTTATCTTATTTAGTCAGCACAAAAATAAGAATAATATATATATATATATATATATATATATATATATATATATATATATATATATATATATATATATATATATATATATATATATATATATATATATATATATATATATATATATATATATATATATATATATATATATATATATATATATATATATATATATATATATATATATATATATATATATATGACTAACAGGCACTATCAAAGTCGCGTGACCTTCTATTTTACTATACTATGATAGATAGTTATATGGCAGTATCCATTATCATTATAGATGTTTTGCTTATTTTATATAAAAACATTGGAACCGCAGGTCGCTAGGCTATGCAATACAGCAACATCAACCGCACAACCTTGTTCCCCAACAGCATCAATTTTTCGCTGAGGTCACTATTCATGTTCTCACTACGCGAACATGACATGCGGCCGACTAAACCTGGACGATTATAGCTCAATATAGGTCATGGATAGCGCAGGATAGGTTTATAGTAGTAGGGACGATTACTCTGTAGGAGACATTTCGTGTAAGTCTCTTTTCCGGGGGTAGCGGATATGTAACACCGCACACCGGCTAGATTGTATAAATTGGCCACATACCTTAAGGCCTCCTAGTCTTCGAATTTAAGAGTGATTGTCTCTGTCTACGCTCCTCCAGCCTCCGGGCTTATTACTTGTGTGGCCTTCCCTCCGCCACGTTGTTTAGAGCTCACTTTGAAACTATTGTGATTTCAGAGCAGTTAGAAACAAAGTGTCGATGACTGCATATACTTCCCCCATATCCTCGGACACTAGTTAGTTAGAAAACCACGCCAAAGTAGGAAGCACTGCGAAAATATTTTAATTACTGGCCTGCAGTGCATCTCTGGGCGAATTTATATAACCCTAAAGACACGTAAAATGTTAGTTCCCCGGGTGCGAATCTCAGATTATCCTCCCCCGACACATTGGTGACAGGACGCAGCTCTCCATCTAACTCTACACGTGGCTGGGTGCGGTCCACCACGCCCTCAAGGGAAGGTTACTATGGTTGGATAGCTGCCTCTTTGTCACCACCATAAACTTATATGTGCTTTTTAATGCTTTTGTAATGTGACTTGTCCCTATTCTGTTATATGTGGTTGTGATGCGGTAGTGTTAGGATAGTCATATGATTCTGGAGCTGCCACCTCATGACATATCCGCACGCTGTCTAACTGAGGGGGGTGCTCCGTGAGTGTGACCATACAGTCATCGGGCATTCTCCCCGGTCAGGCTTATAAGTTAAAGATAGTTAGATTACACAGCCATTTGCGGCCTAACCTTGATCTGAACCCAAAATCTAAATGTTAGGATAGGATCTAGTAGAAGGACCGCATAAATAAAGCGGCAACAACTAATTCAGTATCTTTGAACATACATAAGATGACGGTGTTAAATTCTGCGGAAATCATCCATCTCATCCTCACGTAATACAGCGTGCATCACAATAACTTATAATTTCACTAGGTTGACTCTTTTACATAACATAGTTTGAACGGGAGAGTGGCCCTTTTCGCCATATCTCTTCCCCCGCTTCGGCATTGTAGGCATTTTCCTGTAATTGAGGCCCGCACGAGGCACTTTCCTTTCGCAACAAATAATGTTTGTGTTAGGGTTTAATTTAGTCCCCCCCCCCCCCCCCCATCTCTCTCTCTCTCTCTCTCTCTCCCCCCCCCACCCCGGAAGCTGCACCACCTCTAGCAGGGCTCCACCCACACTTCGTCGTGTTAGGATCGATCGATCGATCACTGAATACCCTAACTAATTTCCGGAAAACAATACAGGTAAGCTGTTGAAAATTGTGTAACTAATTCGACTGGATGCCTTTGCAGCCTATGGCAGCAACAGCGCCCAATCAAATTAGTTTCAAAATATTCAACAGAATATTTATTAAATAGTAAAGACATACAATTCGTACAACAACGCATAGTCAGTCTTCAATTATGCTTTCGTGACGTACTTATCTACGCCATTCACGACGCCATAATGATGCCATTCATTGTGATGTCATTTTATACGTCACGTAATTGATTATGACGTCATACGAAGGATGGATAAAGTGGGCACGTCTATTACGTTCTAGAGTGAATTACAGGTTGGATTGCGATTCAAACAGTACATCTCATTATAGAAAGAAATTCGATCTGAATTTCGCTTTGGGAAGGATTTTAGTCCAAATTTCGTCCTAATACTAATTTCATTCCAAAATACATTCCAGATTGAAATTGATTGAAATGAATTACGTTCTAGAAATCAATTAAATTATATATATATGCATGCCACCTATAGCTTACTACACCGTGTATACTTTTACCTTATAATGCATGCTGAGCCTCTTTTCTAACTACGAACTGCCAATTTCGGTGCAAATTATAAGAAGTGAAAGAATAGGAGCATGGCTAATTTTTAGAAACAAGACATACTGCAGGATATGGCGTTCAAATCAGAGACTCGACTTCCCTATGCATCATGTATGAAGGCACGATGCCTCCATGACTGATAGCAGACAATGTTCAAAGCACACAATGAAAGTTAAGCGAGATGGCCTTTGGGTATAAGACATTAAACGTATAAAACAAACATTCAATTTCTTCCTTGGAGCTTTGCAATAGTCGCGCGAAAATATACTCCGTTCTCGTTATGCTTCTATGCAATGACTTTCTTATAATAATTGACAATATATGTAGTACATTTTTGGTTTATAGAGCAGTACACCTGACAAACTGGACGGTGGACCTGTATAACTGTGCGCATTACGTACTAATGTTACCTTACATCTATGAAAATGGACTTATGTTGCTATGAATTAATGACATGCTGGTATGTGACACTGAATTAGTATATAGTACATATTTGAAATAACTTAAAGTCTTTCTAAAACAAAATAAAATGTTTTGTTGAATATTTTGAACATCCAATACACTTATCTCTGAAATGGTCAACAAAACAGTTCTTATACCGTGTTCAAAATTATCCTCACTAATATGTTCTTTGTTTTTGGAAACGTGTTAAGTTATTCTGCGCTGTACTGTATACAGAATCACATTACGGGTCGACCCGTTGCACGTTCTCCCATTCTGGTATGTATTATCATATTAGTTAGGATAATTTTGAACACGGTATAAGAACTGTTTTGTTGACCATTTCGGAGATAATTGTATTGGATGTTAAAAAAAAAAAAAAAAAAAAAAAAAAAATATATATATATATATATATATATATATATATATATATATATATATATATATATATATATATATATATATATATATATATATATATATGAGACTAGCGGAGTTGAGTCTTTAAGAGTTCGCATCAAGATAACCATCTGTACTTCAAAAATGCATGCAATCACTCCAGTTTTAACTATGCCCTGCCCATCTCTAGCTAAGCTCAACCCACACCTCGCCCGTGTTGGGATCGATCCCTGAACTCATTGACTACCAATTTTCAGAAAACTATACCGGTAAGCAGTTGAAAATTATGGCAGCAACAGCGCCCAGTCAAATTAGTTTCAAAATATTCACCAGAATGTTTATTTAATAGTAAAGCCATACAATTCGTACAACATGTCGGATTATTAAGCTGTTAAGATGGACTAAATCAAATCATTCATGCTGTAATTGACCATTACGTCATCCTACACGACACGTAGTTGATTATGACGCCTTATGATGGATGGATAAACCGGAAAAGTTCATTAGGTAGGAGCATATATGTCACTCACATATCAGAAGTCATAATCAAATACGTCACTTGTTAAATGACGTCACAGTCAAGTGACGGGGTTTTTACGCGAGAATGGAAAAGATCCGAGGGTTCTGAATGGAGGAATCGAGTTTTAGCTACCACCCCACCCAACCCCACCCCACTATCTTTAGCTAAGCTCCATTCACACTTCCTCCGTGTTCGGATCTATTCCTGAACGCCCTGGCTATTAATTTCCAGACAACTATACAGGTAAGCTGTTGCATATTTTGAATGGTCTAGTATAATTGCTATGGTAGCAACACCGCCCAGTCAACTTAGTTTCAAAATATTCAACAGCATGTTTATTAAATAGTAATTTCGGACAACAACTCATAGTTCGTCATAAATTAAGCATAGATGACGAACCTATCTACGACATTCATGACGTAATTGATTATGACGTCCCCGTATACGTCACATATTTGATTATGACGTCACATGATTTATGGATAAATTTAAATCTTCCATTGTTCGTCTGTGGTGATTTTACATTTTTATAAATATTTCTTAGGTTGCTTCAAGATATTCACCGGCTCACCTTCATAGCTTTCTTGAAATTGATATTCTGGGAACCAATGGTCCAAAGTGTTAACACTTTACCACTCGAATTTGTTCCTGAAAATTCCAATTTTATCATAGAAAATGCCCATTTGCAGACCAAATGAAGACTATTTTTGAAAGTTTAGCACTGGCATGACTGGCTCGGTTAGATTTAAACTTAAGCTGAGAAAGCATAAGTAATAATAATAATAATAATAATAATAATAATAATAATAATAATAATAATAATAATAGTGTGATTATGTTTTCATACATATCGCCTCAAAAACATTATTCAGGTTAACTGTTTCGCCGCTGCAAACCATCGGACAACAATTTCAATGATCAACAAGTATCTTACTGCGTATTTTGAAAACAATTTGACTGAAAGTTGTTGGTGACTACTAAGCCACCAACAACTTTCAGTCAAATTGTTTTCAAAATAGTCAGCAGTTACAGAGATATAACCCCTGAGCATTTCGTCTGCAAAAACTCCGCAATCAGACTGTTAACGCTTATGATCATGTCGATAGTCACTTACAGGACTGGCGGTATGATCAGCGAACGAAACGAAGAAGAAGAAGAAGACTTTTCATGGTACTTTATTAACAATTTATCAGGAAGATATCACATGTTCACATTAAATATACCAAATTTGAAATGTTATAGATTATGCTGTTAAGAAACAAAAATTAAAATACAACGTATCATATTGCTAAAGGAAAATGCACAATATAAATAAAAAATAAAATATCTTCATGACTAGATCTAATGGTTTTTAATAGAAAGACACAATAAAATACATCAGCTTTAACAACTGTCATCATACTCCAAAACAAGGTACAAACAACGAATTAAAACACACGGTCAACCGAGTCCCTTGAGATTTAATTCATCATCTTGTACACTGCATAGAAGTTCATTTATAGAAAAGTTTCTATAGATCCTATGTTTTGCTGATGCTGAAATTCAATATGGATTCGTGATCGTAGCCTTGATATAAAGGCTTTTACTGGGTCTGTTTGTTCTTGGCCATCAAGAAGACGCTGCCGTGTTATATATGTGGCCATTTTTGCATTTGCCATTACCCAATTTGCGAGGCGATGCTTTACTTTTCGTTCATCCCAAGAAGGACAATTTGGACAAGTGAAACATTTTATGTAGTTTTCAGCTTTAAATTCACTAATATCTAACAATTTTAGGACAGTTCTACGAACGAGCAACAACAATGGTTGAAGACGAGGACAAGTTAAAAACATATGCGTAAGGTCCTCCCGCTCTGCACATGACGGACAATCATCGTTAGGACGGTATCCTGCACGGTAAAGAAACACACCAGTATTTAGTGCCCCGAGCAAAATCTTCCATGATATATCACCTTCATAAGGTGTACAGGGGTATTCATAAAAGCAGCGACGGTTTTCCAATGGTGTGACACTTAAAGATAAAATATCAGCCCAAATACTTCGGCCAGAGATCTTAAAAACAGCATCATACGATTTGAAAACTGACAGCTTGTAGAAATCTGATTTACAACCTGTGTGTGTGGATACGCAATATTCGGCGTCATTAAAAGTACAAGATAGTTGAATATCATATGAAGACTGAGGATTATGACTAGATTCCTTTAGTAAACAAATCCATACAGGGTTTATACTATTCCACAAAGTGTTTAATTTGAGCTCTAATAGTCTCTTCGAGTTGAATTTTACTTTCTGTGACATTTGGTCAATAGATATTTTATGTTCACCAGATACTATATTACCAATAGTAGTAATCCCTCCATCTATGAAATCTTGATAAAACAGACTTAAGCCAGTGTTTACATTGCGGATGAAAGGATTCAGGAAGAGTGCTTCATTCCGGACATCCGCTTTACAGACTGGTGTTGATTGCCTTGAAATGTTAAAAGAACCCCATACATTAAACAATGACCTATAAAAAGATGGTAACTGTTCATACATATTAGAAGTGAGATCAATGTAAAATAACTGGTTATCATATTTCATATTATGCACTCGATTCAAGAACCATTTCGTGAAATTGAAACATGGGTGTGAGTAATCAGAGTTCAATAGACATTGTACATACTGGATCCGGAAAGTCTGTATTCTAGCTCTTATATCAACCAGACCTTGGCCACCATTTTCTAAGGGTAAGCACAGATGTTCTTTTGTTATCCAATGTTTTCCCTGGCAAATAAAATTAACCAGTCGCTTCTGAATTGAATTGACCAGAACGTTGGGTGGGTTCAGGGCCGCACATTTATACCAAAGCTGGGAAGCAGCTAATAGGTTAGTTACAATAATTCGGCCTCTCAGTGACAATGCTTTAGATAAGTTAAGCCAATTACCAAGTTTCTTATTCACATTTATTTCTAGTGAATCCTAATTTATATTCGAATAATTTTCCGAATTTCCAATATGAACGCCTAGAAAGACCAGGCCAGTGTTATTCCACACTATCTCCAATGGCTGGTCAGTGCGATTATGCCAAGAACCCGCCCAGAGACCTTGTGTTTTCTCGTAATTAACCTTTGCATTTGAAGCGTCTTCATATAATCTTAACCAATAGCTCAATGATAGAAAATCCGCCTCACATGTAAGAAACGCTGTAATGTCATCTGCATAAGCAGAACAGACAACTCTTTCACCCGTAGCATCAGGCAGTGCTCTCCCCTTTAGTCCCGTTTCAGATCGCAAATTACACAACAAAGGTTCAATACAAATCGCATACAGAGCGCCCGAGAGAGAACAGCCCTGCCTGATCCCACGCTTGAAAGCGAACGGAGCGGAGAGCGAATTGTTTATTTTTAGAATGCTAAAATTACTGCTATAGGGCGTGCGAATACAACGAATGAAGTGATCTCCAAAACCAAATGCACTTAAAGTATCGAACAAATATGTGTGACTGACTCTGTCGAACGCCTTCTGTTGATCCAGAGCCACTACACCAAGAGGCAAATTTAAACAATTTGAATAGTCAATAACATCCGATATTAGTCGAATATTATGATAAATTCTACGACCCGGAATACAGTAGCTCTGATCTATATGTATTATTTCATTTAGGCATGTACTTATACGATTATATTAGGCTTTTGAAATTTTTTTCAAGTCAACACATAGGAGAGAGACAGGTCGCCAATTGGTTATCAAACTAAGATCACCCTTCTTCGGAAGCAAAGTTATGACAGCGCGTCGACAAGATGTAGGTAAAATCATATCTTCAATTGCCTGATTAAAAACGTCTAAAATATCCTGTTTAATAACATCCCAAAATGTTTTATAAAACTCTGACGGCAAGCCATCAATTCCAGGACTCTTATTGTTTTTCATTTTATTAACAGCATTGGTAAAATCCGACAGAATCAGTACTTTGTCTAAATCATTTTTTGATGCTTCGCTCACCTGGGGGAAATTTGCTAAAAGAGCATTCTCTGATTGTTTACATACTGGTGCATTACTATATAATGCGCTATAAAATTCAGTAGCATACTTTATTATTTCGACTTCGTTGTTTACAGCCCTACCATCTGGCAGCGTTAGATGTGACATCGTTCGATTACATGCTTGTTTATGTTCTAAATTAAAGACATATTCAGTAGGTTTGTCAGATTCATTGAGATGTTTAAATTGTGATCTTACCCATGCGCCTCTAGCATGATGTTTGAGTAAATCATCTAATGTATATCGTTTTTGTTCTAACAGACGGCTTATATCATCACTATTCTGTGGCATGGAAGATAATAAATCTATTTCAGATTCCAATTGCAATTTTTTCTCACGTAAGATTTCAGCCCATTCACGGGAATAACGCTGCGATATGGTAGCTATGTGCTTTTTACCCATGTCCCACCAGTCATGTAAACAATCAAAATTCACTTTCTCTTCCCGCCAGCTCTTCCAAAAATCAGTTATCAAATTAAAATACTGTGGCTCTTTTAAGAGAGATGTATTTAAGCACCAATATGAACTCTTTCGTTTACTGTTTTTACAAAGAATGGTGCACATAACAAAATCATGGTCAGAGTCCAAACAAGGTACAACAGAGCATGATTTAACAATCTGCTTGCAATAATTAGAGATATAAAAATGATCAATTCTAGATGCGGTTTCATTTGATCGTTTCCAGGTAAATGTTTTTGCATGGGGATGAAGGTAGGGAAATGTATCTATGAGATCATGGCAACTTACCACTGATTGCAGAGCATCAGCGGCTGACGGGTGAGGTTCGACGGCCGATGTTCTGTCAATCGTGGGGTCCAAAGTACAATTAAAGTCACCACCAATTATTATAGGATACGGGTGAGTTAGTGACGCAATATGAGCTTTCAGAGATTCAATACATCTCAGTTTATCTGCGCATTCTGTAGGATTATACAAATTAATTAAATAAAAATTAAAATCCTTCATTTTAACAGTAACATGCAAAATCCTTCCTTGTACAATAGTTTTCGTCTCAGACAGAGTCACATCTAAATTAGGTCTAAATAAAATTGCCAACCCAGAACTATTTTTGGACAGATGTGAGAAAACTGTTTTACCCCGCCATAATAGATTCCAAACAGATTCATCAGACCTGCTCGTATGAATATCTTGTAAGAATACTACATCTGCTTTGAGTTCCGAACGCAGCTGATGAAACATGCGAAATCTTTTGAAAGAATCGCGACAACCTCTCGTGTTTAAGGATACAAATGAAAGAGATGCCATTATATAAAATATTAAGATAAAATTGAGTACAATAAAATTAGCCATGAGTAATCAGTGTTAAAATGCTTAAACAGTAAAGTACTTCAAAAAACTACAAATACAAAATGGACACCTTTTCATTTTTTCTGGCTACGGTGTAACTTTGTAATTATTTTACAAATACGGGATTTCATGGGCTGATCAGTATTCGATTGCTTTTTTAAGCTGATTAGTTGATGAATTAGGATCTTAAAGTTGGACTGAAAATCCCTACACTTTTTTATAACCTTCTTGCTCTATTTTATGCTCTCGACGAACATTTTTACATCTTCAAGGGACAGAGTTGTCTCCCTTGAATCTTCTAACTCGCCGACATCCGACATCTCCGAAACAATGGACATGGTGTCGCATTCGGAACTGTCCTCTTCAAAAGAATTCATCAATAAAGTCTCTTGGGAGACTGGTAGCATCTCACCCGCATCGGCTAATACCCTCACATCCTCGCAAGGATCGTGTCCTGGTTTTAACACTGGAATTGGGGTGTCACCACGATCACTAGACAAAATTACAGGCCCCTCTGTAAAGACTGACGATGGCGCCTCATTTACTACGGCAGCAGTCATGACGTCATCTTGTGTCATCTCCGCCTCCCGGTGAACGTCTACCTGTATTGCGTTATCACCACACTCGTGTTGATCATCTTGGTTAACATTTTGGGCACTAATAACGTTAATATTATTGTGTCCGTTTTGCGACTGGGTAGCTGGACGGATTTCCTCATCACTGTCATAATTTAAAACTTCGAACGGATTATTCAATTGGATTTTTAGACGCTTTTTGCTAGGTGAATTTTTCGGTGATCTGTTTAATGAACTGTTTGTTGACGATCTATTTAACAGATGTTTGTTAGATTTGTCAGTCAATGATGACGGACCCAGAGCTGCGGGAAAATTGTCATTATTAACGATAAGTTCAGTGTTTAAACTGTCCGGTGTATCATCCACGACCACCTGGGTATTTTCTAAGTTCGAACTGGCAACCTGTTTATTTGGGCAAGATCTCTGAAAATGCCCCTTAAGATGACAAAAGAAATATACAATTTCATCATTCGATATGAAAAGACGATGGGATTTATTGTCACAGACGACATCGAGAAATTCAGGCAGGGTAGCACCCTTTTCAAGGACGATTTGTAGTTGCCGTCTGAAACTTTTCACGTGCTTAAGTTCAGGTGCTTTACAGCCTAATGGTATGGCCCTACAAGTGCCTACGACTTTACCATAAGACTCCAGTGCTTGTGTGATCAGAAGGTTTGGGATAAATGGCTGAGCGTTAGAGATAACGATTCTAGTCGGTTCTTTTTCAAGGGAAAACATGTTATGGAAACGACCAGCTACTTGTATCCCTTCTAGGCATAACTTCGTCACATCACGATCAGTTCTCACAAACATGTTAATACCCCCTTTCACTCTGGAGGCAGCGACGATGTGGCCAGGGGAGACAACCGCGGCTGCACTCTTCACGTACTCCTCGATTGCTACCCCTTCCAGGCAGTCAGTTCTCACTCCATTCTTTCTAACTATGCCTTCAAAAGGCTCATAATCAGCTAACGTACCTGTCACTGCTCCTCGAGATTTTTTCACTCTGTCCGCGAAGGTGCCCATTGTTAGTAAACAAAAGCCTACTCAAGCTCGCCTTACACTGACCAGCGGCTAGGCCGACAGGCGGCTAGCTTAATGGCGCCTATGTATTACTACAAACTGACTAACTTCAAAACTTAAATTATCAAAGTACGTAGTTAAACAACAACAAAATACGAAAATAATGTCACAAACATAAAATAGAAAACGTTAATAAATACACTGTACAAGGTACGATTAAACATCAATACACAAACACGCGAAAACACTGTGAAATTGGAGAGCTCTAATTCATGCGACTTCAACGAGGAAGAAGAAGAAGAAGAAGAAGAAGACTTTTCATGTACTTTATTTTGGATTCATAAAAAACGCTTTAATTTAATACATCACTCATAAATTATTTTTAAAAACACGTCATAGACAATATAAATATATTCCTGAATCAGTCTGAGTATCATTTAAATAAACATCGTATTTATGAAGAATAACAAATATGTCAATATATCACAGATCTACGTCAATTTTGTAAAAAACAACAATCCAATCCGTATAAAAAAATCAATGGGAATCAGTCATCAAAATCATCAGTCATCAGTCATTAAAATGTAAAATGATGAAAGTGGACAAAATAATACTGAAAGGTATAACTAAATACCATTAAATGTTAAAATACCGTCTTCAGTACTACAAACGAAGTGGTCAATTGCTCAAAAATTTGTAAAGTTTTCTAGTGACCCATTTTGCTGGTGGTATTTAAATTCAATAGTCACACGGGCTCGCATTCGAGAAATACATTCTCGAAGGGCGTCCGTCTGACCATTGCCATCCATTAGACGCTGCCGCGTTACATAGGTAGCCATTTTAGCGTTGGCCATGATCCAATTGCATATACGATGTTTAATTTTACGTGCAGATTTAGACGAACAATGGGGGCATGGAAAGCCTTTGACAGAATTCTCAGGCTTAAATTCATCAGCCAGTGTTAAAAATAGAACTGCTCGTCTAACAGCACGCAAAAGTGGTTGGAGACGTGAACATGTTATAAAAAGATGTGCTAAATCTTCACGATCGCCACAGTAAACACATTTATCATTAATACAATATCCGGCCTTATATAGAAAAACACCAGTGTTGAGTGCCCCATGGAAAACCTTCCATGACAAATCTCCTTCGTAGTATGTACACGGATATTCATAAAAACAGAGACAATTATCTGTAAAATCAATATTTAGAGAAAGTAGATCTCTCCATATGTTACTTTTGGTATTATGTGAAATCATTGAGTAACATTTTAATAAAGACATATTGTACAGTTCCTTCTTGCAAAGAGATGGTATCAATACAGTAAAAACCGAGTCATCATTAATATTGCATGATAATTCATAATTGTATACTGACCTGGGAATGTCAATAGGTCGATCTAATAGTTCAAACCATTCATTGGGTATGCTATCCCATAGAGTGTTCAAGTTTATTTGAAGCAATCGTCGAGACCTGTTGCCAATTTTAAGAAGTAAGTCTTCAAGTGCAATTCGTTTATCATTTACCAAAATATCAGCTAGAATGGTAGCATTCGCACTTATAAAATCTTCGTAGTAAAAAGTAAATCCAGTGGAGATATTCTTGATCAAAGGATTTAGAAACAGTGGTTCATTTAAAACATCGATTTTACAGCTTGGATACGATGTTCTCATAACATTGAAGAAAAATCAAGAATTGAGCACACTCTTATAAAAGATAGGTATATTACGAATCATCTGTACATCCAATTGAATAGAGAAAATCTGATAATCGTAATTTAGTTTATGTATCTGTTTGAGAAAGTAGCTGCTAAATCTGAAACACGGATGAAAAGCGAAATAGTTCATAAAGGATTGTGCATACTGAATACAGAATGTCCGTATCCGAGATTCTAAATGCACGAGTCCTTGCCCACCTTTGTCTAAAGGCAGAAACAGTAACCCTTTGGGAAGCCAGTGCTTTCCAGACCAGATGAAGTTAATTAACAGTTTTTGAATAGCATTAAAAATGTTACCAGGGACATCGATAACAGCTAACCTATGCCAAAGCTTAGAAGCAGCAAGCAGATTAGTAATAGTGATCCTACCTCTAAACGATAGAGCTTTTGATAACGGGAGCCAGTTAAGAAGTTTAATGCTGATTTCATTTTCAAGATTTTCCCAATTTTGTTTGCAAAAATCCAAAGAATTGCCAATATAAATAGCGAGAATCTTTAATCCATTGCTATTCCATTTTAACCCCAAAGGCTCGTCAATATGCCCTTTCCAGGAACCAACCCAAAAACCTTCTGACTTTGAGTGGTTAATTTTTGCGTTGGAAGCAGACTCATATACATGGATCAAATCTCGCAATTTAATAAAATCATCATTACACGTACACAAGGCAGTTATGTCATCAGCATACGCTGAGCAAGAAACCCTTTCACCCGAGATATCAGGCAGGGCCACCCCCCTCAGTCCGTTATTTGAGCGTATCTTAACTAACAATGGTTCGATACAGATACTGTACAAAGCGCCTGATAGGGAGCAACCCTGTCTGATACCACGGCTAAAAGAAACAGGCATAGATAACAAATTATTTATTTTCAGTAAACACGAAGTGTCATTGTAAAGAACCTGAATGCATTTAACAAAAAAATCACCAAAGCCAAATGCGCGCAAGGTATTCAATAAACACTGGTGACTTACCCTATCAAACGCCTTCTCCTGATCTAGGGATACAACGCCAAGAGGTAACGACATGAAATTTGAATACTCGACGACGTCTGTTATCAACCTAATGTTATTGGAGATCTTACGTCCTGGTACACAATAGCTTTGGTCTATGTGAATAATTTCTGACAGCATGTCTATTGGTTCAGAACTCTCAGGCACAGTTCACATTTGTTATTCTTTATACAAACGGCCAATCTACTTTTTGGTAACTCGTTTGAAAAGCACAAGACACATGTTTTGTCTAATCTCACGAGAGCAGAGTATGTAGACAAATGGGTCCGTCACACTGTTAAGGTAAGAGAAATAGACGGAGTAGACAAGAAGTCCCAGGTGAAACGTCTGATTGGGTAAACCAAGAATACTGTGATAAATACTGTGAAGGAAGCGAGGGAAAGTAGACAAAATAAACAGTGTTATTATGATTGTCACTACTCTAGAGCTTGTACTACGGCGTTCTTGTTTGGTCAACGCTGGATTCGTGGATAATTTCCATTGCTTAAGCACATGAAGGATAGCGATTGCCATCATCGGGAGCAATAACTTGAATATGGTCACCATAAGTTCTCGCATAGCAATATTTGCAAAGAAATGACACATTCTCGTCATTCTACCTTTATGCACAAAATTATATGTTCCATATAGTACAGCAAGCGGGATCGAGAAACAGGTACTTATGAACCACAAAATAAGACACGCAGATAGCATCCATTGAACAGTTATTCTTACCTGAGCTGCTAGAGGCTTAGTGAGTTGATAAAACCTGATTCCAGATAGAAATACTAAATGCAGCAAACTTGAATTGAATGCCAGCGATGCCGAAAAAGCTGTGATGCGGCAAATAAACTCACCTCCAATCTGTGTACGCAGAGCAACCTCCGGAAAGACCAATGTCCCTATTATGATTGGACAAAAGCCAGTAAAGATGTCGCACACTGCCAAGCTGGCAAATAGCGTGAAAATAGGGACTTTATATTTCCGGGATCTTAGGATGTATATTAACAAAATAACGTTAACAAATACTCCGAGTCCAAACAGCAGAAAGAATGTTGTATTTAGTCCTGATGGGAACTGTGCATATCGCTCTAGGAACCTCACTCTCATCATATCCTGCAGACTAATTCCGTAAGAATCGTTATTGCTGGATGCCATGATTAACGGTTCTGTGATATTATGCATTGTGCCGATGATCATAAGTTCACCTGAGACTCTGTCGTCTTCATCTAGTGTTAGTGACAGACTGGAGTACAGTTCGGCTGCTGTGTGTTTATGTGTTGCCATTTCCAATGTCATGGAAAGCAACATTCACTGCAAACACGTTTACAATATCTGCAGGCAGCACAAAGTACGTCCAGTTAGAATCCGAGCGACCATTTCAGTCATGAAACGTCAGTGTTTTTATATATAACTGACGTCACATATAAATTGTTGAAACTAGGTAACGTCACTTTGCAGACACACTGGTGTCAACATACACGTGACAGATTTTTTCAATGCCAACAGCATATTATTACAGATGAATGGTCGCTATTGTAAAGTTATTTTACACACCCGTTATCTCGTAGGATCCGTGCACTCGGCATTTAGGCTTGTAAGCGAGCTCAAACAACACGCCACTCACAAGTGTTACACAGATTTAGAAATCGGAATGGGAAATTCGGCATGTTTTCTTAGACACACAACAGAAAATTGGCACATTCTACACAGATGATGTACCTTCACATTCCAACACTGGAAAGCCAGTATCTCAATGTTAAGACAACAAAACTATTCTTTCTGTTACAGATGATGGCATCAGAATGCTGTAGTCGCCCAGAATGCAGGTGAACAAGCATACTTGTCTAGAGTAAAAAGAACGCCGATCAGGTATTTTCAATTGTACTACTTAGAAATCTGAAATATATATATATATATATATATATATATATATATATATATATATATATATATATATATATATATATATATATATATATATATATATATATATATATATATATATATATATATATATATATATATAGGAAGGCTAAAATACAGAATTCCCTGTTTTTATCTGGAAGTTTGCAATTTATTTGAAGAAACACATTTGTTTCCGTAAATCATAAGACCAGAATTTTCTATAGAAACAGATATATCTCTTCGACACTTCAGTGAAAATGGAGGAGAGGGGTAATTTCTATAGGATGGTAGATAAAATGATGGCAATTTGTATGTTACTTATTATTTTTTGGGACATATTATGCCTTGATCAGCACCAGCATTTTGAGGGGAAGTTAACGAGGGTGTATGATAAAATAATTTAAATCTTTTCAGAATATCATCACCCCTGCATTCTAACATAGAATTATGTTGTTTAATACATTGTAAACTATTGCTGACACATCTAACATGATACATTTCATTGGAGTTGCATGAGTGCAATTGTTGTCAATAACTGCTGTTCTTTTTCATTTATATATTTCTGAAAGTGACCGTCATTGGCATTTGATCGATGGCAGCCTACCTTCAGCATAACTCTAATGTTACATATGGGTTTCATTTTAAATTCCCTGAAAATTTATAAAAAAGACTGCTTATCCGCACTTATCCGCAAAAGATAATCAGCGACTTTATGTCTGTTTGTTAATTTTGCTATTTTACTCTTTCTCTTAGACAAACATTGCATAAGTTGGCTGCCAATAGGCTAAGGAATGAAACAACAGAAATTATGCATAGTCTTGGTAGATTATTGGAACAAAACAGCATCCTGAGTGAGGTGGAGAGGGCGGGTGGGAGTGGTGGGTGGGTGAGGTACAGCACATCTGCATTTTGGGAACGTTAATTGAAAAAGTTTCAGAAACAGCATTATTTTTAGCCATGCCAAATTTTGCCTTTATTTTTTGTTTACTTAACAATATTAGCCAAATGATCTACCATCATTCTGAGGAGCGCGTGCATTTTCATGTGTCATTTTCATCGTAATACAGAAATAACAAAACCAATGTATTTTCATATCAACTCCCATCTGCAACATAACTTAATAAATAACCTACGCCATAGTACAAAAGATATATTGCTACCATCTATCTTGTGAGATCCTGCTGATTACAAAAAATACACCAGCATTTAAGGGGACACCTACGTTTTTAAGGAATATGCTGTTGAATATTTTGAAATTAAACTGACTGGGACATGTTGCTTGCAGCAAAAGAGCAGAGCTAAGTAACTAAATGAGGTTGATAATTTCAAGATCATATTGGGATGGAGCTTGTGATTTTATTTATATAAGACCCTGATAACGCAGTTTACTGGGCCGGTACTAGAGCAATACGACCCAGTATTGGCCAAATTCTGGCCCAAAAAACCTGTGTTATAAGAGTATATACAGAATTATCGTCATTTTTTAAAGAAAAGGATGACAATTTTGTGAGTAAATAAATATATACTGCTAAGATTCATAAATAAGATTAGCCACAGCATGATAACCCGTAAATACAGTGAAGTTATAATATTAATTAAATTTGCATAATTGATTAAAATCTCTCAGTAGTTCCTATGTATTTATCAAGGTAACTAACGGTCTTGAATGCTTGTAAAATTATATTGAAAATGCGGGAGATGAAAAATATTCGGCGTAGTGATATATTTACCTTGTTGCTCCAAAAACCAATGAACAATTGTCGCTTGCCATATTACACCGCATACAATAAATTTAATGAAAATAACTAATTCCCACTAATATTAGTCCTTTAACAATCACGCTGATCAAGAGATCTTTTGCAGTGGTCTTGAGAAATATCCATTTGCAGACCAAGAGAAGACTAGTTTTAAATTTTACTACTGGAATGGCTGGCTCGATAACCGAGCAATCATTCCAGTGGTAGATTGTCAAGAATAATCTTATTTTGATCTGCACATGGACATTTTCTAACCGAAAATTTAACTATTCTTGAACAAATTTGAATGGTAAACGGCGATCGGGATACTGTGTTTATAGAGAAATCTGAAAACAATTACCACCGCTCAATCAGTACGTGTTTTCATAATAACACCATTAAATCTGTAGATCTAGACCAAGAGAAAGATAAATAAATACATTAACTATTTATCTTTCTCTGGCCATTGTTATTCTAACAGGTTTCTTTGATATCCTTGAGTTTGGGAATACATGTATTGATTGTTTTGTCAAGAGTCCATAGCAGTAGCTAGACAAATGACACATTTACTGCTGTCGTACATTACTATAGCAAGGCTTATAATATATAGTGAAAGGAAATAATTGAGAGGGAGAGAGAGAGAGAGAGAGCGAGAGAGAGAAATTTGTAATGTAAGGACACCATAGACTACTTACAGGTCCATAACCACACCAATATGTTTGAAAATAATTGTATTGAAATTAAATATGTTGAAGCGAAATAAAACTTAGCATATGATGATTTCATTCCGTATAAATTAATTTAATTTTTAAGCTGGAAAGTTGAATTAGAGATAGGCCTACGTGTCTAATTGGCATTCACAAGTTAAAAATGTAATTATTTTATATTGAAATTATCATATGTTAAGATTTATTTCGTTTCATTACATTAATATAAACAAGTAAACCCTCCAAAAGTACACAATTTTAATTTTAATATTTTCAACAATTCTGATGTCAATGTGGGCCTTTGACTCTTAAACCATTGAGAACTCCGCATGAAAGTTGTTTGATAACGACTGGAAATGGTTGCTGTGAAATCGGTCGGTGAGTGCCTGATAGAATCACTGCCAAATCAAATATCTCATTTTATCTTTGGCAGTGACGTCGGTCGGTGAGTACCTGATAGAATTAGCGACAATGCAGCAGTATCTGATTTGTTTGCTTATAGTAGGACTTTCTTTAGGGATGGTGCTATTTGGAATCTGTATATTTAAGGCTAATAAGCATTCCGTTGGAGGGTTCTGACTGTAGGGGATGGGGCGGGCGGCGTTTGTCTGAGGGTTTTGAGTGCGTGAAAAGTTGAGGCATATTTATGTTGGTGGTTGGAGGAACTGTGAATGAGGATTTCGTGTAAGTTATCATGATCTGCATACCAATTTCAGGCAGCACGGTGATATTTTGAACTAAACATACATTGGTTAGGTTCAGGAGTTACATTTACCACCTTCTTTCCCAGCTTAGGCCTATATTATTAATACTCTGCCTTTGACTGCTGACCCATGCATGTGTAGCAGCTGGTCCAGTGGATTCCAAATTAGCCACGCCTTTAACGCTGAGTACAATATGCAGATATGGGTATTAGATGCCGCATCTCATGTCTTCGGCAAGTACTGGGGTTGGGTGGGCGAGGGGCAGATGTATCACGTGCCTCTGAGTCCATTATTAACCTACTCTCGATCACGGCTGTCCCATTGGCCAAGAGTGGATTATTAACCTCACCGGAGTCAGAACCCAGCAACCAGTACCCATCAATGCGCTACCAATGCATTCGTCTAACGTTGACGTCAAAATAGATAACTTGCTGTATCAGGCAATTAAAACAGTGTTTTCTCTTGTTGCGAGTAAAACATTCTCACTATGCATGCAAGTGTCGGGTGTGACACAGTGTCTTTCTTATTTGGACTTGTGATGACTCTGTTCTGTGAGTAGGTGGCAATATTTAACTTGGCATGTAAAGACAATAAGGACATAATGGAGGAATCTAGTTTATCAATCAATCATATGACGTCATAATCAACTACGTGACGTGTATGATGACGTCATAATCCATTACGTCATGAATCACTCGATTTAGTTCGTCTTAAATGCTTAATAGTTCGGTTGTGTGAATTGTATGTCTTTACTATTTAATAAACATGCTGTTGAATATTTTGGCCATAGGCCAGCAATAGCACCCAGGTTTCAATATATTCAACAGCTTACCTGTATAGTTTTTGTGGAAATTGAGATTCAGGGAGTTCATGTTTCGATAGATGCCAATTCGGACAAAGCGTACGCGGCGCTTAGCTAGAGATGGGCGTGGCATAGCCATTCTGAACTGTTAGATTTAACAGACGATAGTGATGATGACGAGTCCATTGATTAGTATTGCATTCATATGAGGAAATCATCTCACAGCTTTTTATTGGCTATGAGTATTTTTATAAAGTTTTAAAACAAATTTCTGACTGAACCTTTTACGCATACTTAATATGGGGTTATATTGGAGTTATGCAAACGACCTTGTCATTCAAACAAATAACCATGACTTCTAATTATTCCCTGCTCTTCCTCATAAACCCCATTCCTAGAGTTTAAGCACCTCCAATATGCTACACGAGAGCAGATATATGACATATTTCCTATACACGGCGGCCATATTGCATCTATGCCAATTAAGCACAGTTCCACAGCAGGTATTTTTTTGGAATTTTGGTATGTTGCTAAAAATATTTTATTATAATTAGATTGATGCTCACCGAAAACTTAGTCAGATTTTCCTGGTCTATTTCAATACTCACGCAAGTAGTTAAAGGGCTTCGCCAGGCCTATATTCTGATTGGATAATACCTGTGACGTCACCAATGACATCTGAACCGGAAACGTGATTTCCTGTAGTAACATGTACCATTGAATTCCTTTGACTGCTTCCTGAGTGGTAAGATCACTTCCCCTGTTTCCTGTGGAAATCCGTTTCCTTAATTACTTCCTTTGAGTGATGACAGACATGATTGGAAACAGGACATCCGAACCGGAAATGGATATCCGAACCGGACACGTGATTTCCTGTAGTAACATGTTCTCTTGAATTCCCTTGACTACTTCCTAAGTGATAAGATCACATCCTAAGCCGAAACAGGACACCCTTGCTGTAAAGATGATACCTATCCTTTCTGTGAAAGGAAGGTATTCCACTTCTGATACTTCTGGATTGTAAACTTTCAGACCGGAAGTGTTATAAGGTATAAAAGGTAAGATAATTTTTGGATTTCTACATCTAATTTTGTCTAGAAAAAGCTACATCAGGATTTCTTTCTGAAATATATAAAAGCCGTCTCATCATTGGTGTAAAATAGATACCTGAAGAATTCTTCATTCAATTTGGCACTATCTAATAGTCATTACCTTAGAATCTTGTTGATAAATGGTGATAAATGTGTTGTCTTTAGGGAATTTCCTCCTGAAGGTTATCTTACGAGACGTGGTGTTTATATTACTGGAAGTCACTTTTACGAGTCTAGCGGTCTTATATGTGATTTGGAGGAACACTGTGGTGGTTTATTTGGAGGCTACAATTGTATATTAGTTGATGGAACTCGTGTATGTGTAAATGACAAAGCTCCAGGTGTAGACATTTGTAGATATTGGCGAAACGAATTGGACTCTGCTTTCTATCCTACCCGAAACGGAATTCATCTGTCTATTTCGGATCTGAGAAGCATAAAGAGTAACGTGACTGATATTTTGATTGTGTCGGGTCTTGGTGCTACATCATTACCTGCGACACCATTAGGTGCTACATCATCTGACTTGTCAACTTTGTTAGAAAAGGATTTGTTGACTGCAGTTGATAGCATTGAGGTTAGCTTCCCTCCTAAGAAGAAAAAGAAGAGTAAGCATGGTTCAAGCAGAACTGGACAGGTTTGACGATCTATTAAGTATAAGCAATGTATATAAGACACTTGATTTTGATGAAACTGCAATTGGTCTAAAAGGTGATAAAGCACGGGAAGAACTAATTGGATTATTTGGAAACTCTCCAGGATCGGGTAGATGTATGTATTTACGCTGATTATTTAAACCTGAGCGATAGTATGCTATTGTAGAGATAATATGTGTTAGATATCAGCAGAATGGACCATATTTTAGAACGATTGATGACTTTCTGAGTATTAGTATAGAAAATGATGACATTATGATTATAAGGCATAGTGGATTATATGATCGTGAAATTAAATATTCGTTTCCTAGGGAGATATTGGAACGTCTGATTGGAATATGTTCCATTGGGTCTCCTCCCCTGGTGACTGTTGCAATGGATTATAAACAGCTTGGTGAGTTACCACATCATGGAACTAAATGTAAAAAGCTTTAATCTTTTCAAACCTAATTTCAGTGACTCTGAATGTGATTATAATGACTTAATGCCGATTGGTCCGGTGGCTAAAGTTCCTAAATGTGGTGTAAATGAGAGAGCTGATAAAACCTTCAAGAACTGTGACATATGTAATCATCTGATGACATTTATAGAGTATTGGTATGGACTAAATCCACACTATTGTCCTAGTTTGAATGTTCAGAAGAGGATAAAGATGTTTTATACTGAAATGCTATCTGATCTAATAGATAAGATAGCCAGGGAAGAATGTAATGGATGCCAGACTGAGAACGGGAGGCAAAGGGAACATTCTTGCCCCAGTATTGACTATTATCTCAACACTGTGGATAATATTTCACTTTTCATGGAAGCTGCCTTTCAGAAAATCGGAATCTTTTGAAATTCTACAATTCCTGAAAGGATCATCAGTTTTAGCTCATCACACTGACGATTTATTATGAATGTGTAAAATGTGTTGGTGTGATGAGATTATACGCCATGTGTATCAGTATTGAGAAAAATTGTAATAGTATTATCATATTTATATGAATATAACAAGTACTCTTCATGAATATAATAAGTAGTCTTAATATAGATAGGTCTTTTTTCATTAAAAATAGCTTTGATCATATCTCATATATTCTACCGTATAAGCACTCTATCTATATTATATCTGTGGTTTATATTCAATAAAACTTATAATATAAAATCCATGACTGTGATATTTTCATCTCTCTATCCAGTGAACTTCCTATATTTGATCTGTCATTCAAGTGTCTGATATCAAAATGAAATTATGTCATGTATTGTCTGACGTCACAATCACGATTACGTAAGGGTTCAATGTCAGAATCTTTCATGAATGTTTTCTTAGTCAAATTAGTCTCAAGACATTCAACATGGATGGGTTAGTGTAAATCTATAATCTGTCAGTTTTCAAAGCCTCTCAAACCGACTTAGATAGGCTTACTGTCAGTTTTACAATAGCTTCTCAAAATCGCCGAAGTCAATTTCCCTCTCTTACCTCTTCCCTACTCAATACACTGCAGAGATCGTTTCACACCTAGCAGGATGTAGCCAGAAGAAATACGTGATCTAAACAGTGACAATGGTTTTGGTTGCCACTTTCTTGACTTGTAAGAAACTAATCTCTCCGTTAATAATTTCAATAGAATAATAACTTTAAATTTGTTGAATATTTTTCGAAAACCTATTTAACTGAAAGTAGTTGTGTACTATTTTTCAGTCAAAATGTTTTCAAAATATTCGTCAAGTTCATAGATATTCTCTCTTGAAATTATTACTCAGGGGAAGTTTTTTGATAGTCATTTAAATAGGAGGTTTGAAATTGTTCAAACATTATTTGCTGGCTTATATTCAGAAGTGTACATAATGAACACAGAAGTAATCTCAAGTACGTCTATATTACTGAAACATCCATTCACTATGCTTGTGGCATGTCTGACACAGAGTGACAAGACTGAGCTTACAAAACGTTTAATATCTGAAGGGGTTGGGATAACCCGACCCCCTGAAAAAATAATATGGTGCTTTGGAGCCTGGCAGCCATCCTACAATTCTTTGAGAGGGCAAGTTGAGTTTATAGAAGGCATTGACTCTATTGAACTAGACAGAAATCGTAGGAACTTATTGATTGTAGATGACCTTATGGACAGATCTGATGATGGTGGTCAAATGTCTGCTTTATTCACACATCGTTCACACCATGAGAACTG
This sequence comes from Chaetoderma sp. LZ-2023a, assembly GCA_034401795.1. Classification (NCBI taxonomy): domain Eukaryota; kingdom Metazoa; phylum Mollusca; class Caudofoveata; order Chaetodermatida; family Chaetodermatidae; genus Chaetoderma; species Chaetoderma sp. LZ-2023a. The sequence goes on from CM067369.1 coordinate 198,585,510, forward strand.
CAGTATTATATTTCATAGTTCAAAATCTATTTCACAAATTGCAATGTCAGAGAGACATTTAAATTAATTCTCATTATATAGTGCTTTTTAAGAATCCTAGGTATGCATCATCCATACATTGCTTATCTCCACAAATGTTTCCTGGGAATGGAAAATATTTAATAAATACATATAAGAATGCGACAGAGATGCCGCACTCATATCTGCTACTAGATCTTAAACAAATAACTCCAGAATATCTCAAGCTACGAACCACCGTTCATCCTACAGAGATTTGTTATGTCTATATTACTAAGAGGTTGTAGAGATCGAATAGTAAAATGTCTCCTCACCGAATATCACAACATTTACCGATGCTAAGATATTTATGTAAAGCATCGCCTAAGACACGTGGTGATGTAATTCATGGATGTTGAAAAGATCTCATTAACTGCTTATGCGAATGATCTTTGAATGTTATATGTGGTAATGTAAAACTGTCAGAGCCGTCGCATAGGAAACTCAAGGAATATAAGACTCATCTTAGAATCCTTTCCAAGACACTCTGACTCTCGAAAGTGAAAAGTGTTGCAAAGTGGAGGGTTCCTCAGCGCCTTATTACCAGCAGTACTCGGGAGCATGGTACCATTGCTGGGGAAGTTGTTTAGCTAAATGGTAAAATGGTTACTTACCACAAAGACATCCAAAAGAATACATTCAAATGCCGTCATTACATCTTGTCTCTAATAAATAACCAGTCATCATAGAGGGTTGTTATAAAAAGACTAGCTAGGACGTGCTCCAGGGAGTGTAGATGTGTGAACCTCATAGGAAAGTTCATGTCTTGAGACAAAAACATGGAACAGGCCAGGAAAATGGCTTTGATCCCACAAGATTTACTTTAAAACATTGAAGAACAGAGTAAGATATCTCTTTTACAGACTGACCCTATGATACGTAAAGCCATAGGGTTAGATTCGGAGATAAATCAGATTTTATTCCGTCAAGACCTGAGTGAATATGAAAAGGCTAATATGTATTCTGAGACTTTGTCAAAATACCATCACTTTTACCGGGGTTCGACATTCAGAGTGCATCGTCTACTGGTCAGATAGCATTGACTGCTAAACCACAGAATGTATCAGGATTGTCTCAGGGGATATTTGATCAGACTATAAGACTTATACCTAAGAGCTATAAAACCAAGGCCCAAGGTCAGTTAGAAATTCTTTGATCTTCATCTCCTGGATTGGTAAGTGTGAATGAACGTGGTGAGGTTAGCATTCAAAGACACCACCCGAACAGCAATATTGTTGATTTGGTTACAAACATCATGCCGCACAGATTAAGAGGAAAAAGTGTTGCTGATGATGACGGTGTGACATGTGATTTTTATCAACTTTTAAGAATGCTTAACATTCCTAAGTGTTTAGTTGGACGAGAGAAGATTGTTAGAAATATATACAGTGAGAAAGAAGCAGAATTGACTTATTTCTCTTCGTTTGGCAGAACCTCTGGTCTCGGTAGGCGTCTCACTGATAAGAAGAAGAAAAAGAAGAATAAAGAACGGAAACGAGAGCCAGCCTCGCCAAGATGGGAAAGTTTATCAGTAGAGAAAAGTTCTAGGAAAAAGAGGAGGGATTATCGATGATGTCACGAAGAAGACATGCGAATAAAAATGACAAATTAGCCAATATATATTTTAATCCCTCTAACCCAGCTTCTTTTTCCAGTCGTGAAAAGCTTTATGACGCATTGAATGGAAAGATATCCCATTCCTATATCAAAGAATGCTTAGGTCATCATGACACGTTCACATTGCACAAACCACGAAGGGTTAAGTTTTGTAGACGTTCAATTAGAGTCTCCTCAATGGATGAGCTTTGGCAAGCATATTTGTGCTCTATGGGAATGCTCGTGAAAGACAATGGCAATGTTAGATATCTACTCTGTGTAATTGATGCCCTCTCAAATTATTATGCATAGAAAATCTACAAAATAAAACGTCGTTATCAGTTCTAGAGGGTTTCAAAAACATTTTCAAATGTACCGACCGTCGCCCATCTGCTATTCAAATGGATAAGGGTGGTGAATTCATAGCTAGTGGTTTTCAAAGGTATCTCAAGAAGAATGGTATTCATTTCTATGCATCTCAAAATGAACCACACGCAGCCATGATAGAAAGGTTTCAGCGAATGTTGAAAGAATGTATATATCGTTACATGACCCACAAGAATACTGAATGTTATGTAGATATTTTGCCTAAGCTATTGCATTCATATACCAGAACATTGCATAGCAGTATGCAAATGAGACCAATCAATGTTGATCGTAGTACAGCATATCTGGCTTGGCGAAACATTTATAAGGGTAGGCCACCTGCATTGTCTGGTGAAAAAATGTCTCGTTTTTTTAAGACTGGGGACCATGTACGTATATCACAACTTAGAATGCCATTCGAGAAGGGGTACCATGGTCACTGGAGTCACGAAATATTTAAGATTTCGAAAATCAAAAGCCAATGCACACCAATATTATATATTCTTAATGCCTATGATGACGAGCGGACAGTGGGTACATTCTATTGGGAAGAATTACAGAGAGTTAGTGGTATCTATTTAAATAAAGAGTACGAAATCTAAGAAATTATTAAAAGCCGTCATAAGGGGAAGGGGAAGGGTGAATGTGAATATTTCGTAAAGTTGCTAGGCTATCCTAGTAAATTCAATTCCTGGATCTCTGAAAAGTGGGTTGTACATCCAACTAAGAAATATGCCTGAAAAAAATGATGAGGGTGAGGACAGACTGAGTGTTATGTGGCGAGGGATGGGGCATTCATTCCAAAAGAGGAGATTGTCTACATTGCACAGATTCTCATTATATGTATAGTCATCATTACCTGTCTGGTTAATCTCAGTCAAAAAGACAGTGAAGATAAGACAGGAATTTGGATTTCTTTGTTATCCAGTTGTCTGGGGTACATTCTACCGAGTCCCTGTTTAAACACACCAGCCTGATGATGTTTGAAGATAAATTTTACGCGACACTCCCTAGTAACAGTTCTACAGCATTCTATCCTGACAACAGAACCAGGCTACCTTCAGCTCTTACATTTCAAGGTGAATTGGAAGTCGATCTGTCTAGTGTGATATACTCTCAGAACATGTTGACATTCTCAGAAAAGGCTTTTATTTCTTTGTGGGTCGAGCGAGAAGACAATTCATTTGGTCACGTGTCAGAGACCCCAAACATGGCATCGTCTTTGATTCTAACTCGTCCGAAACTGGTTTAACCACCTCCTCGAGCGAAACCATCTCCAACATACGTATTTTACATACCAATGGGTTTTACAGTGGTAGGGTAGCTGGGAACCTCATAAAGGCAAAAATTAATAAAAGTGTTTTTTCAAAGATCAGCTGGTTCTCAACTATTTTCCCAATTGGGCGAAAATTATCAGTATTATAATTAAGAAACACCATTCGATTACTGTTCCTAAATCCTTGTCCGAACTCTTAGGGCTGCTGACTGGGAAGGAAACTATAGAAGGCCCCACACCATCAAGTGGATATCAAACATATAATAGAGGTGTCTCTTCAAGCAGTCCTGGCACTATGTATATATACTGTGACATTGTGAGTCACAGCATAGTAGATGACATAGCCGCATCACTGTTAAGAGTTATTCGGATCGGATCCACTGGTGGTACAGATATTTGTCACCCAGTATCGAAGAACTATGTCGAGACTATTTCCATTCTCCTCACACACAGGGTTGGCTATAACATACAATTTGCTGAGGGTTCCTTTCCGGCGGTTGCATGTCTACCTTTTAGATGTCATCAATAGAAAGTTTTCAAATAGAAACTACATTGAAAATATGATGTCTCATTATAACAGTCACTATGGACAGTATGGGGGTCGTATGCCTGTATTCATGGGTAGTTGGTATCAGACAGGTCATGGAATTGGAAATGTATTAGGAGGGCTATTTCGATTGGCGCTACCAATCATGAAAAGCTTTGGTAAATTGCTTGGATGTGAGGATCTGAGTGTGCTGGTGTAGGGTTAGCCAAAGATGTCATGGCTGCAAAGAATGTCAGGTCTGCTCTAAAATCTACGGCTAAAAGCATGGGAAATGTGTAATTCCACATGCTATCGCTGCTCTTAGCAACAGAGGGGTTAATTTGGAAATGCATAAAAAGAAAGGCCGGATGAGAGTTCCTACAAAAAGCATTAAGTCTGGAGAAGTGATAAGATGTTCTAGGAAAAATAAGCGGAAATAGCAAGTCGTAAGTGGACGACATAGACGACGTCGACAACGAGGAATTAATGACATATTTTCCTAGAGAAAAAAAGGCAAGCGCTGATATGGATTTACCACTCGGCTATGAGTGCACTAAAAGCGAATTGGAACCTTTTGAGGGACGTCCTGTGGTAACTAATTTGGACGCTTGAAGATGGGCCCAATTTCAACCCCAGGCCTCCCTGACAGACACCGGGCCTATGGCGTTTTATGTAGCTGGCTCGCCTGACCAATATCCGGATTTGGCACAATCTTATCTATTTTTTAAAGTCAGATTAACGACTATGAACACTCGAACAGGGCTGGTGGCGGGGTGTGGAGAAACCACTCCCACTAGGGCTACATTATTCTCACCTGTTAATAATCGGATGCATTCTCTGATAAGTCAAGTAGATGTATTTCTTAATGGGTACAAAATTTCAGATTCCTCTGAAAATTATTCTTACAGAGCTTATCTGGAAATGGAAACGATGCAGCCAAGTCACATCTTTAACTAGCTATGTGGCATGTGGATGGCGCCGAGGAGTTCGATGAGATAAGCTATAGAAATCTAGGTTTCAAAGCTCACAGAGAAGCTTGTGGACAGGGGTCTAGTGTGGAATTGATTGGTAGAATTTATTCTGACATATTCCTTCAAGGATAATATCTGCTCAGCAGCGTCGACTTGAGAGTGAGAATACAGTGAATGAAGGACGCTTTCTCTAGCATGTGTCTGGACAATATTAATCTTAAAGTGAAAATAGATGACGCTTATCTCTACATAAGCGAGGTTAACCCATCTCCCGATCCATTGTTAAGCCATGCTAAAATCATGTCAGGAACGAATGCTATTTACGCAATCAAACAGGTCATAGTGAAAACTTTTACCGTTGCCTCTGGTGTTCAATCTGTTGACAGAGACAACCTCTTTGTCGGTCAACTCCCGACATGTGTGATTATTGCCATGATTCCAAACGCTGGTTATAACAGAGATACCACTAAAAATCCATGTAATTTTCGTCACAATAATCTGACATTTTGCACTTGCTATATAAATGTGGAGCAAGTCACCAATAGCCCGATTAAACCCAATTTCAGCAAAGGCAAGGTAAATTATTCTGAGGTATATCTAGCCTTATTCTCTGGTACAGGAGGACTTTTTAAGGACAGAAGCTATCCTATATCATTAAATGCCTTCCGTTATGGGTATACCCTCTTCCCGTTCGATTTTTCACCAGACTTGGTCGATTCGATTCACCAGTTCCCTACCAAGACGTGGTCATTACGCATTCAGTTTAACTTCAAGGCAGCTTTGACAGAGACATACAACATCATTTGTTACGCCAAATTTAATAATAATATATTCATAGATGCGAGTAGAAATATTCTAACTGATTGCTGAGAATGTTGAACAGTATTCAATCAGAGCATTTACTCAAGACAGACACCATAACCAGAAGATGTTTCATAAGTGTGTTCCCTGTAGATAGCGTTCCGCCCAGGATCGACAGACGACCATCTTGTTTGATAATCCATACTCAGCCATCTGATAAGCCTTGTAGGCACTGGATATGTATGTATTACACAGACCTTAATAACCAACACGGATGTGAATTCTACGACCCATTAGGCAGACTGCCGACATACAGGAGAATGTTGTCCACTTTCCCTGGTGAAAGTCGGGTCTATCGTTACAACTGGCAACGAGTTCAACCCATGATGTCTACAGCCTGTGGATACTACTGTCCACATGTTCTCTGTCATAGATGCAGAGACAAATCTATGAGCATTACTTAACACGAATTGTCCATTCTGGATGAAAATAAACGGGAATCTCTCGTTCATAAACTTTGTCAGGAAATCTTAGAGGCGAAGCGATCTTTCGCAGAACAGAAGAGACATCAGTGGCGGCACAACCCTCCTCTCACCCTCCCCCTCCCCATCTTTCATGAACAGGAGTGCGGGTAGGCAAGAAGCGATTGGCAAGGAACAAAATGTGAGGTGACTGAATTTTTTTCCAGTCAAATTAATTTCAAAATATTAACCAACTTTTTATCTGTATGTATAGCCTGAAAAAAAAAGAGTAATTCAATTTTTTTAATAATAAAATGCATATTAAATCATACTTTTCATGATTTTTTCATTTAATACTGATGATGTCATCTCCCCTCACATATGGCCTACGTCCTGCACACGTATGCCTTACGTGTGCATGCATGAAGTTGTTTGTATGGCTGTAAGTGGAGTAAGATTTTTTCCCATTCATAAAATTAAAACGGGGAAGTATTATTCATACATTTCATTATTATTCATTCATAAAAAGGCAAGAAATCACCGTCATCAAATCTCAAATAGTCTGACATATTGTATGAATTGTATGTCTTTTGTAATTCTTTGCTATTTAATAAAACGTGCTGTTGAATATTTTGAAAACTAATTTGACTCGGTGCTGTTGCTGCCAACTTTTTTCATTTAAGACTGGTCATCCCTCCCCTCATGTATGCCATGCGTGCATGGGCATACATGTGCGTGAATGTGTTTGTATGGATGTATGTGGAGCCTCATTCATAAAATTAAAATGAGGAAGTATTATTCATACATTCCATTAACATCCATTCATAAAACCGCAGGAAATCAAATATCACATTTTTCCTTCCTTTTCTTTCAAAGGTATTTCATTCATAATATAGTCCATTCATTATTATTTGTAAAAAAAGGATGCTTGAAATGTTGGAGGGAAACAGATAACAGCGAAGAAAGATGTAAAATAAATTTTTTTCAAATTTTTTTAATAAAAATATTTGCAACATCAGATATTTACAGTCAAACAATTAAAATTAAGTTTATATATATATATTTCTGAAAGAAAGTACATATTTTTTTATAAACGACGATAATCCGGTTTAAAAAAACAATTATTTTGCATGGAACCTCAGTGGTGATGGATAAAAAGACAAAATTCCTTTGAAAATTTACTACCGGAATGACTGCCTCAATAACTGAGGCAATTATTCCACCCTTAAATTTAAAAAAAAATAACCAACTTCTAGTGAAATCACCTTTTGTAGATCAAAGATAATGATGATTAATTTTAGATTAGACTTTTTATTAGATATTGTTAGCCACAAACAAAACAATTTCTTATATTCTGCTTAGAATGTCGGAGATTCATGAGTATTCATCTTTCTTGGTGTCGAGATGCCCATATATTGAAAAACCGAACACATCTGCGTGAGAATATGAGAAAAACAAAGTCTTTTTAGCGTATATAAAGACTTTAAAAAAATAAAATCTCTATGAATAGGTAGAATTGTTTTTATAGAAAAGAGATGTAACTCTTTTGTATGACAACAACATGGATGAGAGGTAATTGATTATGACGTCAACAGTAATGGTTGTGAAGTCATCATGTGACATAATTGATGATGGTGACGAATAAGAAAAAAAACCTGATTGTGATAGGATATACATGGAGGAAACATAATTGATTATGACGTCAACATTAATGATTGTGACGTCATCATGTGACATAATTGATGATAGTGACGAATAAGAAAAAACCCGATTGTGATAGGATAATTTGATGATATAAAAAAGTAGCTAAATAAAACAGTTTGTGTGGGACAGATGGTCTCCAGGCTAACATAGTTTGATAGTATGGTAAACGTTTGATTTAAATTTTAATTTAATTAATCTCTATGCATAATGGATGATGGTGCAAAAAAATATTTTGTCTTAAATGCTTAAACTGATTTTTTCCCAACATTTTGGCGTAAGAATATTTTGTGTACGAAATAGGATTTGATGAAACATGAATTAAGTAAATTTACAGGTTTAAACGTTTTCAAGTATCCTGAAAAAATGGGTGATAATACTTATTTATAATAGTAAATTTTCGTAAAAGTTGAAGTCAATTATTTCCCTTACACTGGAGAGGTGGGAGGGGGAGGGAGGGACCTTGTAGGAGAAAGACAAAAAGTGAAGACGGAGAAGAAAGGAGAACTACAGCATCTAGAGCTAAAACTTTTGAAAGAGATCTAGCATATACAGCGCTAGCTGACGAATTGCGGAAGGACTTCAAGGTCATGAAAGATTTTAGTGGGCATCAAATGCTCTAGTTAGCCCCACACCAAGTGTCCCACAATTTGGTTGGGGTTACACCCCTGCGCCAACGATGAGGCTGATCATTATAGCATGGGGGAGAAGCTTGTAGGGGTTACTTATGATGCCATGAAAACTCATGAAAATTCTTATGACCGAATGATGATAAAATTCAAACTTAACATACTATCATTAAATTTTTTGGATGTCTTGATGTCCAAAATGTAATGTGGAAACATCTTCACATATGAATCGCTTAGAATAAGTTCATTTAAATTTCTTGACTAACTGTCTTGAGATGATTTTATGATCATGTGTCCTTATGATATTTTTGGATAATTTGCAAAGGATTCGAGATTTTTTTCTAGAACGGATTTATGTAGTAAATCGTAATTTATGTGCTGGTTTGCAAAGTTCAACTTTAACCCTTTGATTTTACAGACCTTTTTTATATTTATGCCATCTGTCATTTTATGTGCAAAACTCTTAGGCCCGGTCGAAACGTAGTTTGTGATCTTAAAATTTGCTGCTATCTCATCAGTATGTTCACCCAAGATATTATGTTTCACAGGGACTATGGGAGGTATCTGAGCAGACTGTTTATAAATAATCGAGTCTGTATCCATGTACAGTACTGATTTACCTAAGATTTCCAATGTTGAGAATAAGTGTAGGCAGGCATAAGAAGTAACGAAGCTTGCAATCATGACGTTCGTATTGCAAGGCGTTTGGTCAAAATCTTCTGCAGGCGCTACTGACATTAATAAAGGATTATCATTACAACACATTACGCCTTTAATGATTTTTGTCAAATCAGTGAACAGATCACTTGTGACATATTGACTCTTAGAAAAGCTTCGTTTAGATAGAGCCCCCACAGCGAATTCAAAAAAAGTTTCCAGACTGACCGCATTTTCGGATTTTTCGAAATATTATCATATTCTAGGTTAGTCCTTCAGTTTCAAAGTATCGATGGACATAATTTTGCTGATCTTCTAGAGTCTTACATTCAAGGGGAAAACCACTCGCTTTCTGTTTTAATTTTAAGAATTTATCGGTGTAACCGGAGAATATTGAACTACTTTTCTCTCTGTAATTCCAAACTTCAAATATAGTCCGAATTTTATATCTAAGTTAGAGAGCTCTGGAGTTGTCCAGGTGCCTGTTATGCTATGGTCGTCGTCATCATGATCACAAGCTATTTCAGTATTAAGTTTTGCATATGAATAGCATAATGTAAAAACAAGCTTTCTGTCTATCTTGGTGGGTAAGGGATGATGAAAGATGTCTTTAGGTGGTAAAACATTAACTTTTACTAGGCCGAAATATTTGTCAAATTCCTGAAAATTCCAGTCTGATAACTTCAGGGGTCCCTATTGGGAAAACACCACACTTTAAGACAAAAGGATATAAACTGCATATATCAGAATAGTATCACCGTCTTTAATTTTATCAAACAATTTAATGGCATTTGTCCATCCCCCATAAAGGGAATCACATGGTTTAATGGGTTCCTGATATGTAATTTGCTTTACGAAATTGAAAGCTAAAGAGTTAGTTTTAAGCATGCGTTTGAAATCACAAGACCCCATCTCATACACAATAAAACCGTTTTTCTTAAATTCATGCAGACATCTGAAATAGCAATCTGACATTGTCGAAGAAGGGTCAAAGGGACTCCTAATCGAATTCCTATTTTTAGGGAAGCATGTCAAGCAACCGGAAGTTGCACACCCAGAATATTCCCATATGGAATTTGTTGTCTCACAAAATCCATCGACGTAGCGCTTGAGAATTTTATGTTCACCTGAGTTTAAAGCATGTTCGATTTTAATCCCCAGTCTGTGAGCTTCAAAATCAATCCATTTACAAGCTTCTACTAAATATCTTCTAGGGGAATGATAACCATTCATTGGTAGCTCCGGAAGTTGTGATTCTTCCAGGAAATGTTTCCTGAATATTAAGTTACACAATGAATCGATCGTCAGACATGAGATGAGGGGATCGATTTCCGTCTGTTCAATACACATCTCACGAAATTTAAAACACACTAGTCTAAGCACTTTGAGGTCAGATTTGCAATAAGCAACTGAATTCTTCTTTAAAATTAAATAATTTATCTTTCATAGTGTCATACAAAGATTGGAATTCAGTAGCTTCAGAAACGGACATGTCCTCGAAGCCATATAAATTTTTGTGAAATATTTTACCAATATATTCTTGATTTTTCTCTATGTTGGCAAAAGGGGGGGAAATAGCCTTTCCTGGATTCCAAATCAAACATCCCAGGAAGCTTACACAATGGTACAGGTATAAAGCTAAGGCTGGCTTTAAAGATTATTCCACCAATCTCAAAATACAAAATTTCCTAGCCATTTTTGATAATCCTGGTTGGCTTTAAAGGTGTATTATTGAAAATTTCTCTCAAGACTAAATATAAAAAAATTAAGATATGACGTCATAAACATTAAATTAGAGTGTGATGTTAGCCAAAATCAACCACACCTTTTAGTAGTCTATTTCCACTTTGAACACATAAGTTCTGTTTCTGGTTTGGATGTATTGTTTCCAGTTCGAAAGTATTGTTCCTGATCCGGAAGTACCGGAAGTGGAACCGGTGTCCTGTTTCAGCTTAGGATGTGATCTTATCACTCAGGTAGTATTCGAGGGAATTCAAGGCGACATGTTGCTACATGAAATCATGTTTCTGGTTCGGATGTCCTGTTTCCGGCCATGGGGTGTCATCACACAAAGGAAGTAATTACGAAATGGATTTCCACAGGAAACAGGGGAAGTGACCTTATCATTCAGGAAGTAGTCAAGGGAATTCAAGGGAACATGTTACTACACGAAATCACGTTGTTTTTTGTGTGACATCATTGGTGACGTCAGATGTATTATCCAATCAGAATCTAGGCCCCATCGAAGCCCTCTAACTACTCACGCATATCTATGCTCTGTTCACTGCGTATATGTTTTGCAATAGCGGTCTTGTAGTAGTTGCGCATATATTCAGGACTTTCTATATTCACTGAATTGCGCTACTTTTTAAATTTGCTGAAAAACAAAAACAGTAATGTTGCATTTTTATATATTTGAATAACAAATATAGTAAGGTTTAATTTTTATATATTTGAATAGCAAATATAATAATGTTTTATTGTTTATATTCTCTGAATAACAAACATAGTACTGTTTCATGTTTATATTTGCTGAATAACAACAGTAATGTTACATTTATAAAATGGACTTGTTTGCTATGTGTGAATCACATGTTGTGTGAAACTAAAATGGTATATAAATAGTTTATGTACATAAGCCTGCATATGTCTTTATATATCGTACTATGTCTACATCATCCACCACAGGGTGTCAAGATAGAGGTGTATCCCCTTTATATCAACTTAACACTTTATTGGCCAAGACAGACAAAAAGCGGGTTCTGCAATGGTCTTGAACAATTAACAGCCCGAAAAGGACATTTTGAGAATTTACCACTTGAGTTACTGGCTCGATAACCGAGCTTGTGATTGTATTAGTAAATTTTCAAAACATAGTCCTCTCTTGGTCACTTAAATTATGAGTTTAATATTGCAACAAACCATGACCAACCAGAACAAAAATCAAAATTGGCTGTTTCAAAAAGTGTAAATATGCATTAAATAAGATATAAGGCACCAATTGATGGTAGGGAATTACCAAAATGGGAGAGCATATGTCAAGTTTGGTGGTGGTGGTCTTCTGTACCTCAAAGGGCATGTGATTCATGGAGCATAGTATTCTATGCTGATATGATCATAAACTGGATTCAATTTAATATCAAGCTTTCGAAACTTGTAGGCCTATAATTATTGTCATGTTATGTTTGTAAGTAGAAATGCAAAGACTAGTTTAAGAACACACCTACTACGTGGCAGCGACACTACACGACCCATGCTAGGGTGTGGTCACTACATTCACTTGGCCATCATCATCATCATCATCATCATCATCATCATTATCATCATCATCAACATCATCATCATCATCATCATCATCATCATCATCATCATTATTATCATCATCATCATCATCAACATCATCATCATCATCATCATCATCATTATCATCATCATCATCATCATTTAGGTTCAAACTTACGTATACATTTTGAAATCACAAATAATTAATAATAGTTATGAGATTATGTTTTCCTAAATATCTCAACACAAAAATCATCCATATCAACATGCAATATAACTATTTAGATTCATGCATATAAATCGTACGTTGGGAGCAAGATAAATGGTAACTAAAGACTTTTAGGCTAAGATAAGTTTAAAATCTCGGGGACGGCATATAAGCATTCCTAAAAACATAAATCTATATCAACTTTTTGTCTTGAAACACGAATCATCATGTATTGATTATTATTCAATGGGAATCCAAGCATTTTGGCACTGTATTTTACAAGGAAGTATTTGGTTAGGGCGTAATTTACAAAATCGACATTGTAAGCTCCCACACTGTCTAATCCATAGCGACTAGGGTAAATGTTGCAATGACTTATAAACAATAGTCACATGGATAAATCCTACCGCACCGTGTGAACAATGTATGCACAGCGATCTAAGCCACTAATACAAGTACACAACTGCTGCTATGTTCATACAATTATTATTTTGAATAAATAGCAAAGTGTGTACATTGCATTTATTCTTTTGTAGCTCAGCAGTTTGACTGAAGTAGCTGTACAGGATTACCAATGGAAATCTTACTGCCAAGCCGAGAAATGTGACCTATACATGGATAAGTCATTATGCGGACTCTCAGTCTACAGAGTCTACTCCATCCTTGGTCCGGGATAATACACTGCCTAAACCACCATTCAGTTGGGACAATGCACTGCCTACACCACCATTCATCCTTCATTCGGGCTAGTGGATGGTTTCCTTTAAGATTGATACTAAATCGTGTCTATATAACACATAGAAGTTAATCAAATTTCAAGTCCATCGGTCAAAGGAATTTCGGCTGCCATCTTGAAAGAATTTTCTTATTTTCAATATTTCCAGATAAGGGGGAGTTTAATTCTGCCACAAACGAAAACTCGTGGTGTTGAGGCAAATGGGGTTCCTGTCTACCACTAAGCGGCTATAATATATCTTCAAATATGATTATAGGACATAAATAATTAACGAGAATTCGTTTCTTCCAAAACTGGTAGCTTTGATAGCATTTCATGGCAACCGAAACATTCCGGAGTGGGACGGTGTTGCATCTGATATGCCCATTGTCCTTAACTGATCAAGGTGAGTAGATTCCAGCAAAAAAGGATGCACCATATATTATATCCCATAATTATGGGATATAATATATGGTGCATCCTTTTTGGGATGGCTTTAGGTTTGACGAGCTCTTTTATTAGGCTGGAGGTGTGGGGAAAGGAAAATGGCTGCCGCAAAACAAAATAGCAGACGATTACGCGATACAAATTGCAAACGGTTTTTTAATAAAAAAATTTCTTAGTTTCATGACACTTCAGCTGTAAGGTAGTTATATTTTGAAAATATTGCTCTACTGTGGACGGAGTCATTTTATTTTGGAAACGCAGTTGCCCATAATTTGGAGTATCTTCGCCATGAAAAGAAATCTGGATATATATATATATATATATATATATATATATATATATATATATATATATATATATATATATATATATATATATATATATATATATAGTGATGTGGATATATAAATATATATTTCTTTTCGTGGCGAAGATACTCCAAATTATGTGCAACTCCGCTGCCAAAATAAAAATGACTCCATCCTGTAGCTCGCGGGGGTGGGGGGGGGGGGGGGGGGGGGGTGATGGGGTGTTGGTGTCACCGGTATGACGGTCTATCCTAATTTAGGAATACGGACAAGATGATAATAATTAAGCAGTCACAAATTGATATACTATACAAACAATATCACTCGTTTGACAGTAATGAGGAAATAATACAAAACATAGAGTCAACTGGTGTTGTTTCTACATGGTCTCGCTGAAGGTACCCCACGGATCCGTAAATCCACAGAGGTATCCCCGCAAGGGAGCATCGCGCTGAGACTACTTGGTAGTTTAATATAAACTAATTACACCCCTAACACACATACACAAAAAATGCTGTTGTTGCGAGAGGAAAGTACCTCGTGTGGGCCTCCGTCACAGGAAAATGCCTTCAACGCCGAAGCAGAGGAAACGAGCTGGCAAAAAGGGCCACTCTTTTGTTCAAACAGAAAATGCTGAGTGCTGAAAATCCTAGTGAAGCCATAATTAATGTGATGCACACTGGTTTACGTGAAGACGGGACGGACGATTTCCGAAGAATTCACACGTCACTGCCTTATGTAGGTCCAACGTTACTGCATTGGTAGTTGCTGCTTTATTTATGCGGGCCTTCTGCTACATTCTAACCTACCATTTATTATTAGAAACGAGTACAAGCTTTGGCCGCAAGTGGCAGGGATTCCTACCTAATTTTAGATACATATATCCAACAGGTGAAGATTCTCAGCTTCTCGTAGGTCACCCTGCATAGCATCTACCTCCGAAAGATAGCGTGCATACATGTTATGGATCAATAGCTCCCGAATCAAATAACAATCCAGTCACTACCACTATAACATCACTAGGACAAATTTACAGTTCACAGAAGCAATTTTAGAAAGTGCCATGCCATTTATGGTGGGGATAAAGAAACAGATATCCACCGCTAGCATCCTTCCTGTGAGGGCATGGTGGGTTCTAAGGCCTCGCCCAGACACTAAAACGAATAGGATGGAGATCCGCATCTCATCCGTCACCGTGTTTTACAGGATTAATATTTACCTGTCATTAGGGTTAAATTCCAGAATGCCCAGAGATGCACTGCAGGCCGGTATTATATAATATTATTTCTTTTTGCAGTGTTTCCTACATTGGCGGTAGTATCTAACTAACTGGTACCCGAAGATACAGGGGGAGATGTATGTAAATCGGCACTTTAGCTATCACCGCTCGGAAACCTCTGATAGTTTCCCAGGGTCAGATCCTGCTGACGCGAGGGACTGGGTGTCAATTATAAAAACATATATATAATAATAAGAAGAAAAATATTTCAAAAATAAAATAATAATAAGTTCCATTTTTCCGCACTACTATTCATAAATCCTGCTGCAACCTCGACAATGGTGTTCACAAATATCCGCTGAAAGATTTCCCCAGCGAGTCTGGGTACCCCGAATCATGCGGGACGGACGTGGCGGGTGGTCCTCCACTGCCGAAATATCACTATCTATATTGTCCGGGTCAGTAATACCGAAACTGGAGGAAGGTGCTGATGCATCCGTAGATGTGCTAGTGTTGGTAGTGATGATGACGGGTGTTGGACTGACTGGAGGCGGTGTAGAGACTGCTGACATCACCGTTGTCGTGGAGGTGGTGGTGGTGGTGGTGGTGCGGGCTGCAGGTTGGCTGAATGCTGTGCTGATGTGCGGTGTGGATGATTCTGCTGTGCTTGCGAATAGCTTTCTGATTTGTACAGCCTTCAGTAACTTGCTGCCGGTCATCCTAGTAATTGCACAGATTTCCGGCGTGTGCGCTATTCTTCTTTTTCCTGAATATGGACGATCTGGCATAGTTACTTGGCAGACGGCAGGATCTGCTGGAATGCTGATGTTGCGCATGTGTGTTGGAGGGCTGCTCTGCGGTGCAGTGTTGATGGTGATTGCTTCCGTGAGGATGATCTCCTCATCTATAATTAAATTGCATGGAGATATAGACCGATCAGAAATGTCCTGTAAACCAGGTTCAGATACTGTCACTGGTGTGGAAATAACTACGGAAGTAGGTCGGCCAATCACGGATGCTGATGCTGTGGTGATGTGGTGTGCTGTCGGTGGTGTCACTGCGGGTGCTGCCGGTGCGGAAACTGCAGGTTGTAGTGACGGGTGCTGGTAGGTTGATCCGAGCTGTTTGTGTTGCGGATGCTGCTGATCTTACAAAATGCGGAAAGTCATGTTGTCACCATTTAGTATGTTTTGTCTTCTCCATTTTTCCCGTTGGGAGCACGGTAACTGGAAGTCTTGTTTCGAAATGGGTAGCGAGGATTTCTACATCCTCACTCTGTTCACCAGGATTTAATATTACTACTAACACACGATGTTTTTCATTTAACGCGTGTGTTACACCGTACTGCGTAGCTGAATACGGGTTCTTGCAGTCCATACAAAATGCACGTTGTAATGAATGGTCGCCATTGACATGAAGCATCAAGTCCGGGTTTCTGAAGAACGCATGCTTACAAGGCTGACCATTAGGCTGTAACGCTGTACATGGATACTTCATCCCGAGATGAGCTAGTGCTGACTCCTCCAAGCTGTCAGACAGAACGAGATCTTCTGCAAGCTACATCTTATTCCTGCATGATGGTAAATGTGCGGAACCGCTTAACCTATCTTAAATTTCCTACCTCTTCATACCTTTCCTGGCCAAATATAATAGTATTAAAATAATAATAATAAACAGCAGAATTTGGTTTGCGACACGAAAGTAGAATAATGTTCGATCTTCCCTTGTGTCGAGTTTGACAGGAAGATGAAATTTCAGTGTGCGCTTTCCTCCATTTATACTTTTTGGTGACGTCACAGGAGGGCGGATGACCACACCCGAAAGTTTTAGGGTGAGTCGGTTACGCCCTATATGGAAAGTTTTAATTTTAATGTTCCTGGAGTTAGATGATATATTCCTTCCGTAGAAAGGAAGTAAATATAAATATAAAAAGGAAAGATAGTTGCTTTCATCCCCACTCGGCGGGAAATCGAGTCTCCAATCAACATTAAAATCCGGAACTACTTATTCCCATGGAAGCTCACCTTTTAATTAGCATGAAGCGGTTTTTTCAGATAGGATGCTTATAAACTCGCCTGTTCAGATTTCAAGCTGGAACACCTGATGGGGTGTGGGAGAGCACGGTGACGTCAGCGGCAATAGCCCAGACCCACCATCTCTCGCCTCTTCCATCACGCTGTGGTAGATACACGTTGGGCAGTTCTTTTGTTTATAGCCTTTGATCCAATTTACTGGAAATTAGATGTGATGATCACATGGTTCTTGTTTTGAAAGCACGTGGTTGATCGGAAACTTAGGCAATCTATATGTAATGGTGGAGTGTTGATGCTGCTGCTTATTCGTAATTGATGTGAAAAATGGAAATATATGTTTTCGGATTCTGTTCCTCAGAACAGCGTCCCTATATATGCGCACGATCTTATACATGCATCGCCTATTGTCTGTAATAGATGTATTCCAGCCCGTGTTGATCTGTGACTGGAATATGTAGGTTGGAGAGTATTTGAAACTCTCTATTATGTTATACTGTCGAGGTTTGGATGCTGCTTCACCAGCCCGCACACTAATGATTTGTATACGCCGTAGAACAGTCGTGTTCTTAATCAAAATTAGGACAGTAAAGCTGACTGTAATTTATTGCCTGGTTTAAACAGCTCCATATCTTGCGGAAAACAACTCTACTGATTCCGCGAAGCTGGACTGTATTTAGCAGGTGGGTGGACTGCAAAGAATCCTCCTCTGTGGGTAGGACTAGTCCCATCCCTACCTAGACCAAACGTATTACAATACAGCTCAGAAAATGCATGCCTCAGTTTTACAATTACAATACCCTCGTATCAAGATTGTGAATACAGTCATCCTAAGTGTCTGTGTTTATGTCGTGTTGTTGAATTTCATTGATACGCGTGGCTGCTTATATGTGGATGATTCTTGCGCTATTGTGAAGTGTGACGTTTTTATTGCAGCGGGGTGGGCGTGTAGCTGCGTGTGGGTGGTGTCAACATTATCGGACATGATGTATTTCACTCTATAATGGCTGAGCCCAGAGGCGGGACAGAGTTACTTTAGAGCACGGATGACCAAGAAGGGTGCTGTCACAACCTGAATCAATCCATTATCGAATTCACATTCGGTAGCAAAATCCTACTTGTTATGCATGACAGACTGCGGGCATCTTGCTCTCCTAATAATATTGACTTTATTATGTGCGATTGCCGTGTGATAGTTTTAGCTGTTTCCGTAAGACGTTTCCGGGGCGGGAGGAGGGGGTGGGGGGGGGGAGGGAATCCCCTGCAACACGTACTGTAGATGGTTGCAGTGTTGTTCCTTCTATCCATATGATCAGTTTTCCGCAAACCGGATAAGGTGTTTGCGGAAAATGTTGACTTGTGTTGATGATGGTAGTAATCTGTTTCCAAGCTGGGGAATGCCAAGTCTGTTGCTGTTGCGGAAAAGTCAGTTGGCGGAAAGTGATGAGCTCCCAGCATCTATGCGGAAGGGAATAGTTGTGGAAAAAGGTGTCTCTAACTTTGTTGATTAAAAACGCTAGGTGAATGCTAACAATCTTGTTGCTGATGTTAATTGACCACGTTATACATCTAAATAGCTGTGTATGTGTGTGATATTCGCGCAACGATGAGTTGACGTATGCAGCCTTGCGGGCATGCGTGTTCTGTATGTTTCTGTCATTCTGTGTCTTTGTATGATGTTCTGACTGCACAAGGGGTGTGAGGGGGGGGGGGCGAGTGTGTGCTTGGTAGGGCTGTTTTGGTCAGGGGTGCCCTTTGGATGGAGAGGGTCATTTCCCGTTACACGACA
Source organism: Chaetoderma sp. LZ-2023a (assembly GCA_034401795.1). Taxonomy (NCBI): domain Eukaryota; kingdom Metazoa; phylum Mollusca; class Caudofoveata; order Chaetodermatida; family Chaetodermatidae; genus Chaetoderma; species Chaetoderma sp. LZ-2023a. Next base: position 198,604,549 of record CM067369.1, read on the forward strand.
GTTGGTACTCTGTCATAATTTTTAAATATCGGGAATATTCGAGCCGAGAATCTGCTGAACAGGCTGCTTCCCTGCCCACCACCAGCCTGGGGGTGGGTGTGTGGGTGTGGGGGTGGTGGTGGTTTCTGCGGTGGGGGATGTACCTTCCTCTGTAACAGCGGACTCTCTCATATCTGAAGATGGATAGTCAACAGACGATGAGTGGAGTGTGAAATGGACAGGGCTGATGATGCCCGAACTCAGTGCATAGACGAGAGACGTGCTAATGGATGGGGTGCACCTTGGAGCAGGATTGGTCTCACGAGTTGCGGACTTGCAGGGGTACACCGAGTTGTGCGGTTTTGCTGTTCTTCAAAATTAGCCACGGCCTCAACAAGCCTCTTCACTTCCATGCTATTTATGTTCCACTCCACAAGAAGCATGGCCCTGGGCAGCCTCAGCTTCGGCTTGTGGTAACTCAATAATCGGGGTAATAGCATGATGTGGGTAGGAATGGGAAGAGGTCGGCTGAAGAACTTTTCCGTCATTCCCCATGGACAGTACAAACGAGAAAGTCTTCAAATACGACTTCCCAGATCTTGTAGACATGCACTGAGGAGGGAGAGGGCGAGTACGTATTTCGTCATCGTCCTCATTATTAGTCATAGAGTCACAGGACTCCTGGCTTGGTAGGAGAGGGATTGAACTGGCACTGCATATTTGTTTCCAAAGAGACAGCTGTCTGGGTACTGGTGGCACATGGTATGTCCAGTCCGAGCTCTGGCACTAGGTCATCACTGACACAAGGTTTAAGTCGATCGAAGTGGATGACTGAGGTCAGGCTATCCGAGACGTGGATGTGAACGGGCACATCCGACATATTACCTCCTACTTATTTAAAAACGCCGACCCAGGTATTTACATAGTTACCTATGCATACCTGCCAGTCTGCAAACTTCCGTCAAACCTCCTATGTGTGAGTGAGTGAGTGAGTGAGTGAGTGAGTGAGTGAGTGAGTGAGTGAGTGAGTGAGTGAGTGAGTGAGTGAGTGAGTGAGTGAGTGAGTGAGTGAGTGAGTGAGTGAGTGAGTGAGTGAGTGAGTGAGTGAGTGAGTGAGTGAGTGAGTGAGTGAGTGAGTGAGTGAGTGAGTGAGTGAGTGAGTGAGTGAGTGAGTGAGTGAGTGAGTGAGTGAGTGAGTGAGTGAGTGAGTGAGTGAGTGAGTGAGTGAGTGAGTGAGTGAGTGAGTGAGTGAGTGAGTGAGTGAGTGAGTGAGTGAGTGAGTGAGTGAGTGAGTGAGTGAGTGAGTGAGTGAGTGAGTGAGTGAGTGAGTGAGTGAGTGAGTGAGTGAGTGAGTGAGTGAGTGAGTGAGTGAGTGAGTGAGTGAGTGAGTGAGTGAGTGAGTGAGTGAGTGAGTGAGTGAGTGAGTGAGTGAGTGAGTGAGTGAGTGAGTGAGTGAGTGAGTGAGTGAGTGAGTGAGTGAGTGAGTGAGTGAGTGAGTGAGTGAGTGAGTGAGTGAGTGAGTGAGTGAGTGAGTGAGTGAGTGAGTGAGTGAGTGAGTGAGTGAGTGAGTGAGTGAGTGCGTGCGTGCGTGCGTGCGTGCGTGCGTGCGTGCGTGCGTGCGTGCGTGCGTGCGTGCGTGCGTGCGTGCGTGCGTGCGTGCGTGCGTGCGTGCGTGCGTGCGTGCGTGCGTGCGTGCGTGCGTGCGTGCGTGCGTGCGTGCGTGCGTGCGTGCGTGCGTGCGTGCGTGCGTGCGTGCGTGCGTGCGTGCGTGCGTGCGTGCGTGCGTGCGTGCGTGCGTGCGTGCGTGCGTGCGTGCGTGCGTGCGTGCGTGCGTGCGTGCGTGCGTGCGTGCGTGCGTGCGTGCGTGCGTGCGTGCGTGCGTGCGTGCGTGCGTGCGTGCGTGCGTGCGTGCGTGCGTGCGTGCGTGCGTGCGTGCGTGCGTGCGTGCGTGCGTGCGTGCGTGCGTGCGTGCGTGCGTGCGTGCGTGCGTGCGTGCGTGCGTGCGTGCGTGCGTGCGTGCGTGCGTGCGTGCGTGCGTGCGTGCGTGCGTGCGTGCGTGCGTGCGTGCGTGCGTGCGTGCGTGCGTGCGTGCGTGCGTGCGTGCGTGCGTGCGTGCGTGCGTGCGTGCGTGCGTGCGTGCGTGCGTGCGTGCGTGCGTGCGTGCGTGCGTGCGTGCGTGCGTGCGTGCGTGCGTGCGTGCGTGCGTGCGTGCGTGCGTGCGTGCGTGCGTGAGGGAGGGAGTGAGGGAGGGAGGGAGGGCGGGCGGGCGGGCGGGCGGGCGGGCGGGCGGGCGGGCGGGCGGGTGAGTGAGTGAGTGTGTTATGCTTTTTTGTTTATTCCGAACGGGTGAATCGTTTTGAGTTCTTTGATCCAGTAGTGTTCTCTGTTTAATCTTAGTTTTTTGTTATCTGTAAAAATTCTTTCAATTGGTCTTATCGTGATGTCTTTCATAGAATGTCTTGGTTGGTTGAAATGCCATGAGATTCTCGTGTCTGTTTGGTGTCGGATTGCATGGATATGTTGTGTGAGTCGTTTGCTGAGTGTTTGACTTGTTTCTCCTATGTATTGAGAGCTGCATTGTTTGCATTCTATGAGGTAAATAATGTTGGTGGTATTGCAGCTCATTTGTGTGTTGATTTTGTAGTCTTTACCAGTGACGTAACTAGTGAATTTGTCAGCAGTGTTCATGTATTTTTTGCATGTGATGCAATTGCTGTTGTTGCATTGTTGGAGTGTCCCTACTATGTCGTGAGTGTCATCCGTGTCGGTACGATCTTATTGTTAGCATCTGGATTTTTTATTTTAATTAGGCTAGAGTGGACTAGGTGGTCCCTAATGCTTTTATTTTTCTTGAATGCTACTACTGGGTAGTTGGGAAAAATTGGTGCTAAGATTGGTGAAGACAAGATGTACTTTTCCCAGTAGGTCCGAATGGATTTGCCTATGTGTTGTAATGATGGGTGGTATTGTAGTATGCAAGCTGGCCTAGGCTGTTTTTGTGTGGGTTGTTTGTAAAGAATGTCTTCTCTCTGTGTGTTCTCGGTTTTTTCTATGATGGCTTTAATTTCTGTCTCTTTGTATCCCCGGTGGATGAATGCATCTGTGAGTTCCTGTGTGCGTTGTTTTAATCTAGTGGGATCTGTGATGATGCGTTTGTATCTTAATGCTTGGCTGTAGATTATGGAATGTTTTGTGTTTTTAGGGTGGCTTGATTGTTTGTGAAGATATTGTTGTTTGTCTGTAGGTTTTCTGTATAGGTCCAATTTAAGCTTGTTATCTTCTTTGTATACCATTGTGTCCAAAAATGGGATTTTTTCTGTTGAATATTCCAAGTCAAATTTTATTGTGGGATGCTCTTTATTCATGTGTGCGTGAAATTCAAGTAGTTCGTTCTCACTGGTGTTCCAAATGAAAAATATGCCATCTATGTATCTAACTAAGTGAGATGGAGTGCTTCCCATCCATGTTGATAACATTCTGCTTACTATGGTGTACACGTAAATGTTAGCATATTTGACAGCAAACTTGGCTCCCATGGCTGTTCCATGTGTTTGTATGTAGTAGTCTTCATTGAATTGGAAGCTGTTTTTTGTAAGAATGTATCTCATTATTTGGGCCAATTCGTCTGGGTAGATGTGTGCAGGTGTGTGGTTATTGTTGTTTGTGTTTGTTTTTTCAAGTGTATGTCTGTAATGTTCTGTGACAATCTGTATGCCTTCTTCGTGTGGGATGTTTGTGTATAGTGATCTGACATCCATTGTGCATAGGATTGAGCCAGCATCCACTGTAGTGTTTTCTATATGTTGGATGAATGCAGTGGTGTCTTGTAGTAGATTTGGGATATCATTTTCCGTGTCTTTTAGTAGGTGGTCTGTGAATTCATTAATGCGTGACGTGGGGCCATCGCAGTTGGATACAATCGGGCGTCCGGGTGGTGGTATTTTGCCTTTGTGTATCTTAGGGTTAATGTAGATGCGTGGAGTTCTGACTTTGAATTCGGTGATATATCTGTGTGTCTGTCCTGTGATGGCTCCGGTGATTAGAAGTTCGTTAATGTATGCATCTATGGTGTCTTTATATTCTAAAGTGGGATTTTCACTGAGTTTGGTGTAGTATGCGACATCTGTAAGTTGTCTGTGTACTTCTGCAATGTAGTCTGTTTTGTTGAGAATGACTATTGCGGAGCCTTTGTCTGCTGGTCTGATGACTATGTTTGTGTTATTAGCTAATGTTTTGAGGGCTGTTTTCTCATGGTGTGTGATGTTGGATCGTGGTGACTTGTCGGGTGGTTTGGTGATAAGCTTGGTGAGTGATGACCGGACTTTGTTGATGGCATTGGGTGTTGTGCTTGGTCTCCATTCTGAGGGCAGTTTGAATTTGGATGGTGCTGTGGGTTTTTCAAGGTTGTTGCTGTAAAAGTAGTATTTGCATTCTAACTTCCTGATGAATTGATCTATGCAATGTATTTGTGTGTCTGGTGATATGTGGTGTGGTGTGGGTACAAATGAAAGGCCTTTGTTTAGAATGGAATTTTCTGTTTTGGTAAGTTTATGGTTGGACAGGTTAACGACAATATCTGGTGTTGTTTTTTGTTTGTTGATGATGCGTTGTTTTCTGCGTTTTTGTAGTTGTGTACCTGATGTTAAACGTCTAATTGGCCGATTATTTCTAAGAGTAGTTTTTTCACATTTTCATTTTTGGATTGTTTTATGGCTTCGGCATATGATTTGGTTTGTGGTGTGCTTGTACTTGTCTGTGATGTTGTTTGGATGGGTTGGGTTCTGGGTTGGTGTGTTGAGTGTGTGATAGGTTGTGTTCTGGGAAGGTACATCTGCTCTCTTGGTGGTGATGGATGTGCGTGGTGGATGGGAGGTGGTTGTCTTGAGTAGGGTATTATAAAGTGTCGGTTGTTTGTGTAGTGGCGGTTGGTTTGTGATGTTTGTTTTGGTCCAACTTGCCCTGGTTTGAAGGTGGTATGTGGTTTGTTCTGTATGTGTGGTGCTCCCCCGTTTTTTGGCAGGGGAAGTGGGTTACTCCTCGGTTGTCTCTCTGTGTTGAACTGTGGTTGCTGTTTGAGCTGTGTAGGTCTAAACCATTGAGTTGTGGTTTGGTTGTTCTGTGGTGTTTGTGGTCTTGTGTATGTATGTGGGTTTTGCTTTGTGTGTTGTCTTTGTGCTGGTTGAGGTGTTTGCAACAGCGGTGGTCTGTGGCGTCTCTCTATTGGTGCGTGTTGTGCTGGGCGTGCTTGCTTCTGCGTGTGGTTTATTTGATGTTGTAGATCCATCAAAGGCGGGATGTTTGCCTTTCGCATGACTGGGTTTTGTGTGCTTTGTTTGTGTGTGTCATTGTGTGTCCTGTTTGTGTTTGTTTTGTGTGTCTTTATGCTGGTTGTGGCGAACTTAGCAGCTATCCTGTGTGCCTTAGCAACAGCTCTGTCCGCTTCGTATGTGTGTGAGTCTAACAGATTCCCTTCAATTATGTGTGCTTGCTGTTTGTGGTAGTGTAGTTTTTTGTAGTAATGTTCTAGGATTGCGTGTTGGATGCTGTTAACCGCGGCTTTTAAGATCGAGTCGATCTATGCAGTGGTTTCTGTGTTGGGGTCTACGATGGCTAGTGCTATGTCTGGCTTAACGATATGTGTGTTGTTCTTGATGGCATGTTCTATTTTCTGTATGTGGTGCTGCAGTTGTTCTGTTTTGTATAGGGATTTGTATAGTTGCTGAAATATGTTTTCGTGCTGTTGGTTGACAGGGTGCTCTAAATCGGCTTTGCTGAAGATTGGTGGTAGGCGTGTCTGTGTTTCTGCATCCGTGTGTGCTTTTGTTGTTAATGTGGTGGTGTTAGTAGTGGCTGCAGAGGTGGCCGATTGTTGTGGTGGTGGTGGTGACGGCGGGGTGGTTGCTGTTGGGTTGTGCGTTGTAGTTGTGTGTTCTTCTGTAGGGTTGACTGATTGTGTGGTTTGTATTGGTGTGGGTGTGGACTTTGGGTGTAACTCTGTCTGGCTCCTGGTCTGTGGCCTGTTATCCTCTGGATTCATAGTGGACAGGTGCGTGCGCGCGCGTGTGTGTGTGCGCGTGTGTGTGTGTGTGTGTGTGTGTGTGTGTGTGTGTGTGTGTGTGTGTGTGGGTGTGTGTGTGTGTGTGTGTGTGTGTGTGTGTGTGTGTGTGTGTGTGTGTGCGTGTGTGCGCTTGTGCGTGTGTGTGGTTAAAAAACAAGATTGGAAGATATGGTGTCTGTTTACGAAGATATATTATATTGAAAGCAAAACAAAAACATTATTACAGTATATATATATTACAATAAAAACTTACGTTTGTTGATTTCTGTTGGAGGCCATATTTCCTAGATTATTTGCACTAAACCACTAAAGTGGCTAAGCTATTATGTAACACTAATCTGGCAAAACTGTTATAAAACACTAATCTGGCTTAAACTTTTGTCAAAACTTATAATAAGGTGGTCCTAAAGTGGCTAAGCTATTATAAAACACTAATCTGGCAAAACTATTATAAAAACACTAATCTGGCTAACCTATTATCAAAACTTATAATAAGGGTCTGGCACTAGGTCATCACTGACACAAGGTTTAAGTCGATCGAAGTGGATGACTGAGGTCAGGCTATCCGAGACGTGGATGTGAACGGGCACATCAGACATATTACCTCCTACCACATAGGTGCCTTTCCACTGGTAACTCACTTTACTCAGCACGTTTGCAGAACATCGCGAATCGCGAACCCAAACCATTTTTCCAGCCTCATACAGATCTCAATGCACTCACCAGTTGTGTCATGTTTTCTGGCGACGATGTGCAGTGGATAAAGTTACTCTTAGTAGCTCATGAGTCTGTTCTATCCGCTGCCGCATGAGCTCTACATAGAAAGATGGTGAATATTTCTCTCCTGGAATCCTGGGCATGGCCAGATCCATGGGTAAGGCTAATTCATGGCCTAACATTAAACGCACAGGGGTATAACCAGTGCTGGAATGTATTGAAGTGCGGTATGCCATGAGCACATATGGGAGTCGTAGATCCCAATCTCGACAATCAAGGTGAGTTTCTTTAGTAAGCATCCCCACGAGAGTTTGGTTGAACCTCTCCACCATTCCGTCACTATGGGGCTAATAAGGAGTCGTCCTTGTTTTGACGATATGAAACAATTTGCAGAGCTCGGAGATCAGCTGGCTCTCAAAATTACTTCCTTGGTCAGAGTGCAGTTCATAAGGCATACCAAACTGGCAGAACACATTGCTTGTCAAGACCTCCAATACTGTCTTTGACGCTAAGATCATTAAGGCAGCGGTAGCCTATACAAAACTGCAAAGATCCGTCCATTTTGCATGCTAGTAAAGTGGGACTGGCCCAGAGGGATGCTGGTGGCTGTATTATGTCTGTCTGCAACATGTCGTTTACCTGTTGTGTGCCTTCGCTTCTTTGTGAATGGGAAGACGTTAAATGGGCTGTCAAATGGGTCGGTTATTTCCAGTGTCGAAGGAGTGTCGCACGAGATGAGTTTCCCGAGAAACTATCGCGATACTTGAATAGTAATTTCTGTATGTCTTTCTTGTGGGATTGCATCAATCCAACTGTGGCATACAAATATCCCAGATAACGCAGCTTACTGGGCTGATGCTGGGCCGATACCGTGCCGATACCTTCAGTATCGGCCCGGTATCAGCCCAGCATTGACCCAGTAAGCTGCGTTATCAGGGATAGGTAATGTAAATGTTCTGTCAAATCATCAGAAGTTGTTGCTGGTGTAAGTTCTGTAGGGGGTGTCTCCAGTGATATCGTGGTCTATCAGATGGCCACAACGGTCTCCCGGTTCAAGAGTTATTGGGTCCGCTGTGCCATTGAATACTCTGTACGGTATGTGATCCGTGTTGGTGGTGTCCACAATCATTCAGGGACTGGCGCATTGTGATGCGATTATATGTTCAGTGTTGGGTTCCAGCATACCTACGTGGGTGTTGTTCCCTAACTGTGGTGAGGTGTGTAGTTTGGATCGACCGGTCAGGTACCGGCCGCACCAGCTAAGCTGGGTATGCGCCGCCCGTCCTGGATTTGTTCCCTGAACACGCCCCCCCCCCCCCCTGGGTAGAGCTATAAACGTATATGAAGTGTTATAAAAACGACTAAGTTCGTTAAAGCGCCTAGTGTGCATGCGCACGCTTAATACTATTTTTGACAGAGCGCGTAATTTACGACCAAGATAGGATGATGCTTTTAGTGTACTGAGACGGTACAATGTAATCCTTTTTAATAACTTGTTCCCGACGAATCTGGCAATAATCAAGACTAGAATTCGACGGGCTTTCCAAATCTGTAAACCATTTCAAAATCGGTTAAGGAATGGCTGAGTTATCCACGGAAACCCCCTTTTGATTATCTTCAAGGTATTGCCGTGATATCATAACCACGTGCACGCAGAACTTCTAGAATGTTCTAGAACATTCGACTGCGTTATTATTAGCTACGCGCTGACTGGTTGTTGCTCGAATGATGATTGGTTGGAGCCTGCACCTGTAACATCACAGGGAGTATAAAAGGAGACGCGATCCAGCGATCGAGAGTATCCTCGGCCAGAGGCCGAACAGGTTGGACCTGTGACAGCTACCATCGAAAGGCAATAAGCATATTACTTCACTTTCTGTCGGTTCTTTTCCCATAGCTGGCAGTTACCCAACCCACCGCACTAAAACAATTTTGTAACTCCCTACTTGCGGGAGCAATTTGAAACTTTCTAGTATTGTTCACGAATATCAAGAGCTACTTCGGAACACAAACTTGTGGTGAGGCCTTTACAGCCTGAATATGTGATTCTACAGATGTAGAGACAGTGATGTTCTTTGATGGATGACTCGCTGGATCTGCCGAACACGCCAAAAAGTGGTATTTCAACCATCCCTGCACTAACTTTCGACCACAGCAAGTAAATTTGCCCGGTGCATCTTCAGAGCTGGCTGACGTACCCAGCACTATTACACTTTGTTTTGTATCTTCATCTGCATCCAACAACTCCTGCATGTGATCGGGTTGTTGACAACTTCCATCCATGCCATCGGTGTGCGGGAACTTTCTTCACAGCAGTAATGCTATTGTATCTCTTCCTGACTACTCATTAGAGATTCCATTGCGCTTACAGTCTTGAGCGATGTGCTCCCGCCATGAGCTTCTTGTGGGAATCCTGTTTGTGGGAACCAACCTGCGGGAACTTTCCAGCTTCAAGAGAATGCATCAACTCACGTCAACTAAAGGATGACGTATCAATTTCAGTAACACGATATCCTAACTTAAGAATGGCTACCGAGTATTCAAGTAACTATACTTAACATTTTAATTGTTTCGCTAAATGTTCTCTTTAATTATATTGTATCCGTATAACGGTCCTAATGACTAGAAGGTACCGTGATGGTCTTAGAACCGCTAGTTATAATTTCTGTAAATGTTTATAGTTAGTCTCATTTTCTGTAAGGTCTTTTCACTAACTGCACCGTAGTAGGTTCGTTAACCTGTACTAAGATATCTAATTCTGATCATTTAATACTGTATTGAGGTTCTGGTTAGGTTATATTTATATATATATATATATATATATATATATATATATATATATATATATATATATATATATATATATATATAAATAAATATATATATGTATATATATGGCCAGTAGCCATCAGTTCATATGTTTTGTTTATTTGTAGAAAATATAGGACTGCGGTGCACGTAGGAAACACTATACAGCAACACTCATGTATGCAGCACGTTCTCCGCCCACCAACAATTGTTCACTGAGGTTGCTGTCCGTGCTATAACTCTGTTTAGCCCGGCATGCTACCAACTAACCTTTTCTATTCAGCTCGATAGGATAGGTTCAATATGATTAGAGACACTTTCTTCATTAAGAAATCTGTAGTATACTCTTCTCTTCCGGTAGTGCGATAATGTAGCCCCGCACTCTGGTAAGACTCATAACTCTAAGATTTTGTCTCTCTTCATGTTCCACTCAGCCTTGTGGCTTCTTAATTGTTTGGATGTCCCTATCCGCACCATAGGCTGATCTAACTCTGGGAAACTGTTGGAGTTTCCGAGCGGTGATGGCCAGGGTGTGGTGTCACATACATTCCCCTTGTATCTTCGGATACTTAGTAGTTGGCACTTTTGCCATTATAGGAAAGCACTGCGAACACATATCTTAATCATTATTTTATTTGTGAACAATCCTCCCGCACTGCAGTGCAAAACTGGGCAACTTGCATATAAACCTAACGACAGGTTCATTACGATTAGTTCCATAGGACCCAGTGACGGGCGAGATACGTATCCCCACCGAATTCCATAAGAATGTCTGGGCATGATACTCAGATCTGCCACGCCCTCACGGGAAGGACATTTACGGTGAGTATTCATCTCTCTTACCCCCCCCCCATAACGATAGAACAGTTGCCTAATAATGCTTATGTGAAAAGTAACCTGTGTCCTGTAACATTTTATGTGGTTACGGAGTGAGATGTTCTGATTCTTATCCAGTTCAGAGATCTTACTAAGTAACATGTATGAGCACTGTCTTCAGTATTGATGTCTTAGGGCATCGGTTCTCAATGACAGCCGTGTCTAATAGCTAGGTAGATACCAGCCATTTGCGGCCTAAATTAGTTCTTGTTCCTAAAACCTGAAAGCTAGTACCAGAGAGGGATAGGCTCCTCGAATGGATGCTAGCAACAGGCGGCAGTGGGCCCGCAAGGGTCCGGGGGCATATGAAATCATTAGTATAGTGCAGATGAGATACTGAAGGCCTCCGTGTCCAACGAAGGATGAATTAAGATCCTACTGTGATACTGTCTAGTCAGCATATTTTTCGGGCTACTGAGATTTTTGGTTCATCCAATCTCAGTAAGTGGACATGCATGGTACGTGGATGAGAGTCCACACCCAGGGTGCTACAAGGCTCTGCAAACGGTTTGTCAGAGGCCCTGCAGGCAAGGCTGGGGAAAACGGTCAAAGTTCGTATTCTGTTGGCAAATAGGTACGGATCAGACAGTCGGTTGCCCCTGAGTGTGAGCCACTAAGTTTGCAGCTTTTGACGGACCCATGCAGTTTCTCAGCCAGCCCCTCACCTCTGAGATAATGAAATGGATAACTCGTATAACAAATTCGGTTGAACTTCACTGAATGATTTTGGACGATATATAGCAAATAACGAGATGTTTATAAGTAAACTGTTGAGAACGCTCCTTGCCTTATTAGCCAGAGACGAAGATAAATGTGCTCATGTAATCTGCAATAATATGGTTAACTCACCTAGCAAATTTGGTTGCATTCCATCAAACGGTTCTGATAGACGGACACACGGACGGGCAGGTGGGCGGGCAAGAGGGAGGGAGGGCGGGTGGGCGGGCGGGTGGGCGGGAAGGCGGGCGGGTGGGCGAGCGGGGTGAGCGGGCGGGCGGGTGGACAGGCGGGCGAACAGGTGGGCAGGGAGTCTATCTTATAGGTGCTTAGCTGCGGAACGGAGCTCAATAACCCACCAGTTAGCTTAGTCAGATAGTCAATCACAAAAGCATATTCAGCTAAAATCTACTCGATTTGGCTAAAATGTGATCACACAGAATAGAAGGAAGTTGCCTTGCATGAGGATTTGCAGTCTCTTGCCATATTCCATGTAAAACAATCCTGATCCGGATCGAATAATATACTGGATCTTGGGATATCTCGGAATCCGATTTGAATCAAATTTTAACACAGAAAAGGTGTGACCATAAACTAAGATGAGTGGGCTTTGGGAGTGACAAAATCAGTAAAATCTGGAAAATAAGCAAAATTTGGAACCCGCGGCTACTGAGATTATATCGAACGTGTTTCAACATGTGTTGGGATAACTATTAACCATGACCAACCTCAACACAATACGGCCACGATCAGAACGCAGAGGTGACTAGGAAGAATACTAAAAAAATTAAAAATGCACTAACAAGAACAGATGGCGGTGGCGGCGGCTGCTGCTGCGGCTGTGGCGGATGCTGTTGCTGCTGCGCCTGCTACGTGATCGTGATGGTGGCGGTGGTAGTGGGGATGACGATGATGACGACAACATGATGATGATGAGGATGATGATGATGATGATGATGATGATGATGATGATGATGAAAGGAAAACAAGGAGGGATTTCAATCCCCTAATTATGACTGCCAAACGCCTGGACATGCCTCTGTCGTCATCATCATCGTCATCGTCGTGGTTGTGGACATGATCGCTGTCGTGGTACCGATTGGGTAGTAGTAGTAGTAGGAGTAGTAGTAGTAGTAGTAGTAGTAGTAGTAGTAGTAGTAGTAGTAGTAGTAGTAGTAGTAGTAGTAGTAGTAGTAGTAGTAGTAGTAGTAGTAGTAGTAGGAGTTGGAGTAGGAGTAGTAGTAGTAGTAGTAGTAGTAGTAGTAGTAGTAGTAGTAGTAGTAGTAGTAGTAGTAGTAGTAGTAGTAGTAGTAGTGGTGGTGGTGGTGGTGGTGGTGGTGGTGGTGGTGGTGGTGGTGGTGCTGGTAACTTAGTAAATTCTCAGTACATTGTGTTTAAAGTTTTATTTATTGGCGATTTTGCCTTGAAATTTATATCTATAATACCTTAATAAAAAGTATATAATCAAGTTAACTGTTGCTTATTTGTGTCAGTTGTTTGTCAAAGGGAAATTACCAATTCCGTACCTGGGCAGTGAGAGTAGGCAGGCCGGATAGTCAATATAAATATACGCTTCAGAGTTATCGCTCGAAGAAGGCGAGTCGATTATCATCTTCGTTCACCACTAGAGGCAAGCGTAGTCGCAACTACACAGCCAGTTTACCTCCAGTAGCGACCGATGCATTTTAGCATCAAATAGGAATTGATACACTCAGTCATAATCCATTATCTTTTCTTGTGACCCGATATTGTGAAGACCCACCGACGTCAGACGGTCCCGGAATTTTCAACATATACGAATTTGTACCGGTATCACATGATACCGTTATTTCAGGTTGAATTCGGGTTCGTTGTCCCCGCTTACCACGATCACATATCCGACGACCGAGAGCACAATCATACAACGGTATCATATGGTACAAATTCGTATCATGTGGTATAAATTCTACTCGATTACTTCTGCTTCAAGCGAGAGTAAAAATGTGCACATGCGTAGATAGGTAAAGCAACCAAGTGCTAGTGATGGGTCTGATCACAGTACTGTGACAACAAACCTGAATTCAATCTGGTTTCGTTGGCGAGGTACACCCCACACCACCGCCCCCGCCCCCCCCCCCCCACACACACGCACGCACGCACGCACGCACGCACGCACGCACGCACACACACACATCCCCCACCCACCACCACCACCCCGGGCTCACCCGATCACATATCCGAGCTTTAGGATTGTTTAGGGCCCATTCGCTTTGAGGTGCAAATAAACTAATTGGATTGAATTGAGTTGCTCTACGCATATATCAGTGACGTCAGAGTTATTGATATTTCCAAAATGTCTTAGTGTTTGTGCAAGGTGGAATAGCTTGTCTGACAGAGAATAACTACAAATTTATATTTAATTTTGAATGGATATTTATACTGGATGGGATAGAACGTAATTATAAACATATATTCATTTCATTTTTGCGCCCACAGATCGCGATTTTTCTGTATTTTATGTGCAGGTTGCAAAGGCGCTCAGCTGACTAGAGCATACTATTTGGTTAGCACGCATATCTTTGATAATGCAAATAAACTAATAGAATTGATATACTCACAGGTCGATGACATCCGCGTTGTTGGTGATTTCAAAATGTCCTGCAGCACGTGCAAGTAGGCATGTTCGGTTAATCGATATTAATCGATAGTTAATTATTTTTCCTGGAGATTATATAATCAAGTGTAAAATAAAATAATCGAAAAATCAAAAAAAAAATCGATTTAATCGCGCAAAAATCGATTATTTATTTTAATCAGGCATAATTTAGTGTTTAGTCTTGTAATACAGCTAATGCATCGATGGTTTGATTGTTCTACACATCTATTCCTGGCGTTCAAGCCTGCACCTCGCGAGTCATAATCCATGCGAATGTTTATATTGCTTGATACGTCAATGATAGGAAGCATTTGTTTGCTACTGTTTAATATCCCCTCTGGTAAAAAAAGCTTTACTGTTTCTCATCGTAAATTCACAAAATATCGATCCAAATTTTCATTAATTCTGCTGATTGTTTTGTAAATAATTTGACTTAAATCTCATGCTGCCGAAGGCAGCAACAACTTGCAGTCAACTGATTTTCAAAATATTCGACTATTCTAATGCTGCGAAATAGGGAAACGTTGTAGATAGGCCATACGGGCGAAATCTATGTCATAGTAAAAATAAAAATAATGCGGTCATTTCGCGAAAAAATGCACAATGGTAAATTCGTAGTAAATTTACAAATTTTCGATCCAAATTTTCATAAATTCTGCCGATTGTTTTGTAAATAATTTGACTCAAAGCTGTTGCTCCACTCACAATCAAATGATTTTCAAAGTATTCAGCTTTTATAATGCTGGAAAGTAGGGAAACATTGTAGATATGCGCTACGGGCGAGCTCTATATAATCAAAAGTCAATCTCTGTGATTATTAGCGCCTTTTTACTGGCTTGAAAATCTGAGCATATACACGCAGGTTTCATAAAACCATTATGCAATGGGAATGAGTGAACAATGGATACTAAATTGACTTCATTATACTGGGCTTTTCCTCATGTTCCTCATGTCCAGCCAACCAGAGGAATGGTTTATATAGCTTGTTCTATTGAGCGTTTTGCGGCCTATTCATTGGCCCACTTAGTTGAGGTAATCCAACCCTAACTAGGAACCAATTTACGAAGTTGCGTATTCTGTTATTTTTATAGAAAATCGGGCATATTTATTTATTTATTTATTTATTTATTTATTTATTTATTTATTTATTTATTTATTATATTTGTCTTGGATGGGTAGAACGTAACTGTAAACATATTCATTTCATAGTCCGTGGGCTGAAGGGGCCCACCTGCATACGCCCCCCCCCAACACCCACTAATTGACAAAACTATATTTTTCCAACAGCTTTCGATGTCCTCTTTAAGATTATGTATATTAACATGTGATAAACTGGGACTCAATATGATTTTTGATGAGTTATATTAGAGTTAATACCCACAGTGAAGCAGACCATATTAAGGGGTAGGGATATTAAAAACTGACTTATCTTTTGAGAGAATCATTGTAGATTGGTGATCGGCCACTCAAAATGTTGCTTATAGTACCGTCTACGATTGTATATTGTTTACATGCAAATCAGTGTTATAATGAGGTCGACAGATGTTAAAAGGTCACAAATCTTCGCCACAGCTTAAGATCTAGCAACTTGATGTTGCTATCACTGACCAAGCACTGGTAAAGGAACATTCTGGTTTTAACAGCTTAAGATTGATTAAAAGGCACGATTTGACAAATTGAGAACAGTCAGAACAGAAGAGAGAAGGTGGTAGGTTGTGTGGCCAGGGCATTGCGAGAAGCGGGCAAGTGCTTACTCCTAGCAGCCTTACATACAACAGCAGCAGTGCTTCCCGGATTTGGGTTCTCGTCTCTGGCACATGACTACCGCATCCGCATCACAGTTTTAGTACGTTCCAGGAAAGATATCCCCCGGGAGCAATAACAAACTTTAGGTAAGGCAACCCACACTACCAACAACACAGATGGGCATGTTGGCTCCGATGTGAAGCTCGTCAAAGTATGTAGGGCGCGTGATGTTCTCGATGGATAACTCGCCAGATCTGCCATACCACGCCGACCAGTGGTAGTTCCAAATCCAAACATGTGTCGTGCCCAGTTTTAGACATTTTGACCGCAGTCAGGGGACATTGCCCGATGCATTGCACGAGCTATGTGGTGAATCTCGTCTTGTGATCTGCCAGAATGCATCTGCATTTACTAACTTTCAACTGTAGCCCTTTATAACTACAGGGCAGCTTGAAACTTCCGTACCAGTACAGAACTTTCTAAACACCGCTTAAATTGTTTACACTGTGTATAGACGTGACCAACTACTAGCCATCCACACCCGTAACAGTTCTTCTTCCCCGTTCCTGAGAGTGAGCTGCATCAGACAGTTCTCCTGCAGCTTTTCCTTCCAGCTAACTTCGGCATCATGCCCTCTCGCATTCCAAATATGTGACGTTTCAACTACTGTGATTCCAGAACTTTGTCCACACCAATGACTAATAGGTACTCCATTGTTATATTGTTATATTCATGTATTGGTTTTCTGTAACATGTACTAATGACTAACCGGTACCGCACGGTCATCTGAGACCGCATTGTTATAGTTTATCTTATTTAGTCAGCACAAAAATAAGAATAATATATATATATGACTAACAGGCACTATCAAAGTCGTGTGACCTTCTATTTTACTATACTGTGATAGATAGTTATATGGCAGTATCCATTATCATTATAGATGTTTTGCTTATTTTATATAAAAACATTGGAACCGCAGGTCGCTAGGCTATGCAATACAGCAACATCAACCGCACCACCTTGTTCCCCAACAGCATCAATTTTTCGCTGAGGTCACTATTCATGTTCTCACTACGCGAACATGACATGCGGCCGACTAAACCTGGACGATTATAGCTCAAAATAGGTCATGGATAGCGCAGGATAGTTTTATAGTAGCTGGGACAATTACTCTGTAGGAGACATTTCGTGTAAGTCTCTTTTCCGGGTGTAGTGGATATTTAACACCGCACACCGGCTAGATTGTATAAATTGGGCAAATACCTTAAGGCCGCCTATTCTTCAAATATAAGGGTGATTGTCTCTGTCTACGCTCCTCCAGCCTCCGGGCTTATTACTTGTGTGGCCTTCCCTCCGCCACGTTGTTTAGAGCTCACTTTGAAACTATTGTGGTTTCAGAGCAGTTAGAAACAAAGTATCGATGACTGCATATACTTCCCCCATATCCTCGGACACTAGTTAGTTAGAACACCACGCCAAAGTAGGAAGCACTGCGAAAATATTTTAATTACTGGCCTGCAGTGCATCTCTGGGCGAATTTATATAACCCTAAAGACACGTAAAATGTTAGTTCCCCGGGTGCGAATCTGACATGATCCTCCCCCGACACATTGGTGACAGGACGCAGCTCTCCATCTAACTCTACAAGTGACTGGGTGCGGTCCACCACGCCCTCACGGGAAGGTTACTATGGTTGGATAGCTGCCTCTTTGTCACCACCATAAACTTATATGTGCCTTTTAATGCTTTTGTAATGTGACTTGTCCCTATTCTGTTATATGTGGTTGTGATGCTGTAGTGTCAGGATAGTCATATGATTCTGGAGCTGCCACCTCATGACATATCCGCACGCTGTCTAACTGAGGGGGATGCTCCGTGAGTGTGACCATACAGTCATCGGGCATTCTCCCCCGGTCAGGCTTATAAGTTAAAGATAGTTAGATTACACAGCCATTTGCGGCCTAACCTTGATCTGGACCCAAAATCTAAATGTTAGGATATGATCTAGTAGAAGGACCGCATAAATAAAGCGGCAACAACTAATTCAGTATCTTTGAACATACATAAGATGACGGTGTTAAATTCTGCGGAAATCATCCATCTCATCTTCACGTAATACAGCGTGCATCACAATAACTTATAATTTCACTAGGTTGACTCTTTTACATAACATAGTTTGAACGGGAGAGTGGCCCTTTTTGCCATATCTCTTCCCCCGCTTCGGCATTGTAGGCACTTTCCTGTAATTGAGGCCCGCACGAGGCACTTTCCTTTCGCAACAAATAATGTTTGTGTTAGGGTTTAATTTAGTTTTTTCTCTCCCTCCCTCCCTCCCACCGCCCGTCCCTCCCTCCCTCCCTCCCTCCCTCCCTCTCTCTCTCTCTCTCTCTCTCTCTTTCTCTCTCTCTCGCCCTCTCGCTCTCTCTCTCTCTCTCTCTCTCTCTCTCTCTCTCTCTCTCTCTCTCCCCACCCCGGAAGTTGCACCACCTCTAGCAGGGCTCCACCCACACTTCGTCGTGTTAGGATCGATCGATCGATCCCTGAATGCCATAACTAGGTATTTCCGGAAAACAATACAGGTAAGCTGTTGAAAATTGTGTAACTAATTTGACTGGATGCCTTTGCAGCCTAGGGCAGCAACAGCGCCCAATCAAATTAGTTTCAAAATATTCAACAGAATATTTATTAAATAGTAAAGACATACAATTCGTACAACAACGCATAGTCAGTCTTCAATTATGCTTTCGTGACGTACTTGTCTACGCCATTCACGACGCCATAATGATGCCATTCATTGTGATGTCATTTTATACGTCACGTAATTGATTATGACGTCATACGAAGGATGGATAAAGTGGGCACGTCTATTACGTTCTAGAGTGAATTGCAGTTTGGATTGCGATTCAAACAGTATATCTCATTATAGAAAGAAATTCGACCTGAATTTCGCTTTGGGAAGGATTTTAGTCCAAATTTCGTCCTAATACTAATTTCATTCCAAAATACAATCCAGATTGAAATTGATTGAAATGAATTACGTTCTAGAAATCAATTAAATTATATATATGCATGCCACCTATAGCTTACTACACCGTGTATACTTTAACCTTATAATGCATGCTGAGCCTCTTTTCTAACTCCGAACTGCCAATTTCGGTGCAAATTATAAGAAGTGAAAGAATAGGAGCATGACTAATTTCTAGAAACAAGACATACTGCAGGATATGGCGTTCAAATCAGAGACTCGACTTCCCTATGCATCATGTATGAAGGCACGATGCCTCCACGACTGATAGCAGACAATGTTCAAAACACCCAATGAAAGTTAAGCGAGATGGCCTTTGGGTATAAGACATTAAACGTATAAAACAAACATTCAATTTCTTCCTTGGAGCTTTGCAATAGTCGCGCGAAAATATACTACGTTCTCGTTATGCTTCTATGCAATGACTTTCTTATAATAATTGACAATATATGTAGTACATTTTTGGTTTATAGAGCAGTACACCTGACAAACTGGACGGTGGACCTGTATAACTGTGCGCATTACGTACTAATGTTACCTGACATCTATGAAAATGGACTTAATGAATTAATGACATTCTGGTATGTGACACTGAATTAGTATATAGTACATATTAGAAATAACTTAAAGTCTTTCTAAAACAAAATAAAATGTTTTGTTGAATATTTTGAACATCCAATACACTTATCTCTGAAATGGTCAACAAAACAGTTCTTATACCGTGTTCAAAATTATCCTCACTAATATGTTCTTTGTTTTTGGAAACGTGTTAAGTTATTCTGCGCTGTACTGTATGCAGAATCACATTACGCGTCGACCAGTTGCACGTTCTCCCATTCTGGTATGTATTATCATATTAGTTAGGATAATTTTGAACACGGTATAAGAACTGTTTTGTTGACCATTTCGGAGATAATTGTCTCATATATATATATATATATATATATATATATATATATATATATATATATATATATATATATATATATATATATATATATATATATATATATATATATATATATATATATATATATATATATATATATATATATATATATATATATATTATATATATATATATATATATATATATATATATATATATATATATATATATTATATATATATATATATATATATATATATATATATATATATATATATATATATATATATATATATATATATATATATATATATATATATATATATATATATATATATATATATATACATACATACATATATGAGACTAGCGGAGTTGAGTCTTTAAGAGTTCGCATCAAGATAACCATCTGTACTTCAAAAATGCACGCAATCACTCCAGTTTTAACTATGCCCTGCCCATCTCTAGCTAAGCTCAACCCACACCTCGCCCGTGTTGGGATCGATCCCTGAACTCATTGACTATCAATTTTCAGAAAACTATACCGGTAAGCTGTTGAAAATTATGGCAGCAACAGCGCCCAGTCAAATTAGTTTCAAAATATTCACCAGAATGTTTATTAAAAAGTAAAGCCATACAATTCGTACAACATGTCGGATTATTAAGCTCTTAAGATGGACTAAATCAAATCATTCATGCTGTAATTGATCATTACGTCATCCTACACGACACGTAGTTGATTATGACGCCTTATGATGGATGGATAAACCGGAAAAGTTCATTAGGCAGGAGCATATATGTCACTCACATATCAGAAGTCATAATCAAATACGTCACTTGTTAAATGACGTCACAGTCAAGTGACGGGGGTTTTACGCGAGAATGGAAAAGATCCGAGAGTTCTGAATGGAGGAATCGAGTTTTAGCTACCAGCCCACCCAACCCCACCCCACTATCTTTAGCTAAGCTCCATTCACACTTCCTCCGTGTTCGGATCTATTCCTGAACTCCCTGGCTATTAATTTCCAGACAACTATACAAGTAAGCTGTTGCATATTTTGAATGGTCTAGTATAATTGCTATGGTAGCAACAGCGCCCAGTCAACTTAGTTTCAAAATATTCAACAGCATGTTTATTAAATTACAACAACTCATAGTTCGTCATAAATTAAGCATAGTGACGAACCTATCTACGTCATTCATGACGTAATTGATTATGACGGCACCGTATACGTCACATATTTGATTATGACGTCACATGATTTATGGATAAATTTAAATCTTCCATTGTTCGTCTGTGGTGATTTTACATTTTTATAAATATTTCTTAGGTTGCTTCAAGATATTCACCGGCTTCATAGCTTTCTTGAAATTGATATTCTGGGAACTAATGGTCCAAAGTGTTAACACTTTACCACTCGAATTTGTTCCTGAAAATTCCAATTTTATCATAGAAAATGCCCATTTGCAGACCAAATGAAGACTATTTTTGAAAGTTTAGCACTGGCATGACTGGCTCGGTTAGATTTAAACTTAAGCTGAGAAAGCATAAATAATAATAATAATAATAATAATAATAATAATAATAATAGTGTGATTATGTTTTCATACATATCGCCTCAAAAACAGTATTCAGGTTAACTGTTTCGCTGCTGCAAACCATCGGACAACTATTTCAATGAGCAACAAGTATCTTACTGCGTATTTCGAAAACAATTTGACTTTCAGTCAAATTGTTTTCAAAATAGTCAGCAGTTACAGAGATATAACCCCTGAGCATTTCGTCTGCAAAAACTCCGCAATCAGACAGTTAACGCTTAGGATCATGTCGATAGTCACTTACAGGACTGGCGGTATGATCAGCGAACGAAACGAAGAAGAAGAAGAAGAAGAAGAAGAAGAAGAAGAAGAAGAAGAAGAAGAAGACAGTTAACACGTAATATCAACATTTGCATAGATATAGTGATGGATGTTATATATCTGTAGGATGAGCCGGGCTCGATACATTCTGATAACGCAGGCCTCTGGGCTGGTTATTACGAAGTACCTGCCTAGTAACCTGCGTTATCAAGACATACTCAAGCATAGGTTCACATCCACCATTTGTTATTCAGAGTCCTAACGTGAGTATGCTTGAAAACAATGTTACATCCTATGATCACGAAGCTTCAATTATTGATCACTGTTCATTGGCAATATAAACATTTGGCACGTGGAACAATTTCATATTACGAGTATATTGCAAGAATTCATGCAAGTAATTTACAAATTAAGCCTTATATAAACACAGTCTAAGTCATTGCGACGAGGACACATGTCTCAATGATGCCTAGTATACGTAATATACACATAGTCTAAAACACAGGCACAAGCAGAAATGTCACCATGATTTTAAATTAATGTATGTATAGTCTAAGCCACTGACAGCAGAATAGATTTGACCATGCTTTAGAATCATATATGCCAGTCTAAGCCATACCAGTAGCACAAATATTGCTATGATCTGTAGGCCTGAATAATATAGGCACAGGCTAAGCCATTACCAGTAGGGAAATGTGTGTGCTATGGTCTATTATTTCTATATGCAATGCACACGTAGGCTAAGCCATCAGCACAAGGACAATTGGTGCAATGATCTAGGTTGTATGCTCTGAAATCGCTATTGATATATTAGCTGACACTTTTAATCTATGCACAAAATATATGAAACTATGTTCATACAATTATTCTTTAAAATAATAATAATGATGATGATACCTGCACATTATGTTTGTTTCTTATGTAGCTCAGCAGTTTAACCGAGGCAGCTGCAATTGTATCATAACGTCAGACCATCTTACTAAATTGATAACCTGCCCACAATAACTTCAACCCTTTGAATCCAGCCGGGATGGAATCTCAATTTTGAAAATATTGGTCAGGTAAGCTGTGTAATAGTTGATGCTAATTTGATGGAAAGGTGTTGCAGCAAAGCTCTTAGTCAAACTAGTTTCAGAATACTCAGCAGACTATTATCACGTGCAGAAGGGATTCTGATTGTCTGTTCACGACAACACCTACCGATCAAGGCAAGACGATAAGGAGGCGCTGTCATCCACTGGCAACATCATGGAGCGACCGACTGGACCGTTTCTTTAGTGGTTTAAACGTGACAGCAAGAAAGCTAACAGTATTGTATTAGGCTAAAACGTGCCAACCATTGATGAATGAAGTTAAGTTCCGGTCAAGTGGCAATATACCAGAAGCCAGTATTGGGGGCTTACGCGCAATGTCGATTTCATCAACTGACTGGTGTACACTGGACTAGATGTGCCAGTGTGCATCCAAGTGGAGGACATGGCGAAGCCATCAGACTTCTGAGTACCGATTTTGATGGAGCAAGTAGGGAAATATACCGGTCCTCATTACACTACAGCTAACTTAAAATGTTTCCTAAACAAAATACAGTGACTTCATAATCAACGTACTGTTAAATATTTTGAACATATCATGTTTCTGTTTTTGTTTTGTAAACATTTTAGTTTATTTAAGAGCTGTACTGAACACAATTTTGTGGATTATGAAATTGTAGGTAACGTCTTCATCGAGTAGCGAACACGTGCGAGTCAATGGAAATAGTGGGAATGTTCAGTGAATGATGCCGGTAGCACCGGTGACAACATATCGCGTATTAGAGAACACAACAAAGCTGATCGAGATTGGTCAAAATCTCAGTTTATATGATAAATAGAATTTCAAACTCAGTCAATAATAGCGATATTAAATGGGACCTCATTTCAGATCCTCTCTGAATACAATGCCATGCGATGTTTTCATTATAGTTACTCAGGCATAAGGGATAGTTCCCCGTCGACAGGACGCTTCGTGGGAGCTAGACTACATGCCAAAACCATTGCGATGTGAGATAATTGCAATAGAACCTCCTTTTGTTTGGAGAGCGTGAATGCATCTCGATGAATAAAGACACTGAGTTTATCATCGGAGATAGCCGCATGTTCACGGAAACTGTCTAGAAAATGGTCATTGATTGCCCTGTCATCAGTTTGAAAATATGCTCGCGTCTAAAGCTAATCTGGTTCACATTTGTTATTCTTTATACAAACGGCTAATCTACTTTTTGGTAACTCGTTTGAAAAGCACAAGACACATGTTTTGTCTAATCTCACGAGAGCAGAGTATGTAGACAAATGGGTCCGTCACACTGTTAAGGTAAGAGAAATAGACGGAGTAGACAAGAAGTCCCATGTGAAATGTCTGATTGGGGAAACCAAGAATACTGTGATAAATACTGTGAAGGAAGCGAGGGAAAGTAGACAAAATAAGCAGTGTTATTATGATTGTCACTACTCTAGAGCTTGTACTACGGCGTTCTTGTTTGGTCAACTCTGGATTCGTGGATAATTTCCATTGCTTAAGCACATGAAGAATAGCGATTGCCAGCATCGGGAGCAATAACTTGAATATGGTAAACATAAGTTCTCGCATAGCAATATTTGCAAAGAAATGACACATTCTCGTCATTCTACCTTTATGCACAAAATTATATATTCCATATAGTACAGCAAGCGGGATCGCGAAACAGGTACTTATGAACCACAATATAAGACACGCAGATAGCATCCATTGAACAGTTATTCTTACCTGAGCTGCTAGAGGCTTAGTGAGTTGATAAAACCTGATTCCAGATAGAAATACTAAATGCAGCAAACTTGAATTGAACGCCAGCGATGCCGAAAAAGCTGTGATGCGGCAAATAAACTCAGCTCCAATCTGGGTACGCAGAGCAATCTCCGGAAAGACCAATGTCCCTACTATGATTGGACAAAAGGCAGTAAATATGTCGCACACTGCCAAGCTGGCAAATAGCGTGAAAATAGGGACTTTATATTTCCTGGATCTTAGGATGTATATTAACAAAATAACGTTAGCAAATATTCCGAGTCCAAACAGCAGAAAGAATGTTGTATTTAGTCCTGATGGGAACTGTGCATATCGCTCTAGGAACCTCACTCTCATCATATCCTGCAGACTAATTCCGTAAGAATCGTTATTGCTGTATGCCATGATTAACGATTCTGTGTTATTATGCATTGTGCCGATGATCATAAGTTCACCTGAGACTCTGTCGTCTTCATCTAGTGTTAGTGACAGACTTGGGTACAGTACGGCTGTTGCGTGTTTATGTGTTGCCATTTCCAATGTCATGGAAAGCAGCATTCACTGCAAACACGTTTACAATATCTACAGGCAGCACAAAGTACGTCCAGTTAGAATCCGAGTGACCATTTCAGTCATGAAACGTCAGTGTCTTTATATATAACTGACCTCACATATAAATTGTTGAAACTAGGTAACGTCACTTTGCAGACACACTGGTGTCAACATACACGTGACAGATTTTTTCAATGCCAACAGCATATTATTACAGATGAATGGTCGCTATTGTAAAGTTATTTTATACACCCGTTATCTCGTAGGATCCGTGCACTCGGCAATTAGGCTTGTAAGCGAGCTCAAACAACACGCTACTCACAAGTGTTACACAGATTTAGAAATCGGAATGGGAAATTCGGCATGTTTTCTTAGACACACAACTGAAAATTGGCACATTCTACACAGATGATGTACCTTCACATTCCAACACTGGAAAGCCAGTATATCAATGTTAAGACAACAAAACTGTTCTTTCTGTTACAGGTGATGGCATCAGAATGCTGTAGTCGCCCAGAATGCAGGTGAACAAGCATAATTGTCTAGAGTAAAAAGAACGCCGATCAGGCATTTTCAATTGTACTACTTAGAAATCCGAAATATATATAGGCAGGCTAAAATACAGAATTCCCTATTTTTATCTGGAAGTTTTCAATTTATTTGAAGAAACGCATTTGTTTCCGTGAACTATAAGTCCAGAATTTTCTATAGAAACAGATGTATCTCTTCACACTTCAGTGAAAATGGAGGTTATTTCTATCGGAAATTTACATAGCTATAGGATGGTAGATAAAATGATGGCAGTTTGTATGTTACTTATTATTTTTTGGACATATTATGCCTTGATCAGCACCAGCATTTTGAGGGGAAGTTAACGAGGGTGTATGATAAAATAATTTTTTCAGAATATCATCACACCTGCATTCTAACATAGAATTATGTTATTTAACACATTGCAAACTATTG
This sequence comes from Chaetoderma sp. LZ-2023a, assembly GCA_034401795.1. Classification (NCBI taxonomy): domain Eukaryota; kingdom Metazoa; phylum Mollusca; class Caudofoveata; order Chaetodermatida; family Chaetodermatidae; genus Chaetoderma; species Chaetoderma sp. LZ-2023a. The sequence goes on from CM067369.1 coordinate 198,630,176, forward strand.
CTGACACATCTAACATGATACATTTCATTGGAGTTGCAGGAGTGAAATTGTTGTCAATAACTGCTGTTCTTTTTCATTTATATATTTCTGAAAGTGACAGTCATTGGCATTTGATCGATGGCAGCCTACCCTCAGCATAACTCTAATGTTAAATATGGGTTTCATTTTAAATTCCCTGAAAATTTATAAAAAAAAGACTGCTTATCCGCACTTATCCGCAAAAGATAATCAGCGATTTTATGTCTGTTTGTTAATTTTGCTATTTTACTCTTTCTCTTAGACAAACTTTGCATAAGTTGGATGCCAATAGGCTAAGGAATGAAACAACCGAAATTATGCAGTCTTGATAGATTATTGGAACAAAACAGCATCGTGAGTGAGGTGGAGAGGGCGGGTGGGAGTGGTGGGTGGGTGAGGTACAGCACATCTGCATTTTGGGAACGTTAATGGAAAAAGTTACAGAAACAGCATTATTTTTAGCCATGCCAAATTTTGCGTTAATTTTTTGTTTCCTGAACAACATTAGCCAAATGATCTACCAGCATTCTGAGGAGCACATGAATTTTCATGTGTCATTTTCATGTGTCATTTTCATGTGTAATTTTCATCATAAAACAGAAATAACAAAACCAATGTATTTTCATATCAACTCCCATCTGCAACATAAGTTAATAAATAACCTACGCCATAGTTCATCTATACGGTGAAGTCCAGTTGATTAAAAATATATATACCAGCATTTTATATTCCTGTATAAGGAATATTCTGTTGAATAGTTTGAAATTAAACGAACTGGGACCTGTTGTTTGCAGCAACAGATTCCAGTCAAATTAGTTTCAAATCATTCCAATGATTTATAGTTATCTTTGTACAGAGCTAATTAACTAAATGAGGTTGATAATTTCAAGATCATATTGGGATGGAGCTTGGGGTTTTATTTATATAAGACCCTGATAACGCGGGTTACTGGGCCGGTACTGGAGCAATACGACCCGGTATTGGCCAACTTCTGGCCCAAAAACCTGCGTTATAAGAGTATATACAGAATTCCGTTCAGTTTCCTAGAAAGGGATGACAGTTTTATGAATAAATAAATCTAGGCTGCTAAGATTCATCAATAAGCTTAGCCACAGCATGGCAATCAGTAATTGCAGTGCAGTTATAATATTAATTAAATTTGATATAAAGTTCCCACTAGTTCCTATTTATTTATCACGGTAGCTAACGGTGTTATGAATGTGAAATTATATTTAGAATGCGGGAGATGAAAAATAGTTCGGTGTAGTGATATATTTACCTCGTTGTTCCAAAAACCAATGAAAAATTTGTCGCGTTTCATCGTACACAGCATACACTAAATTTAATGAAAATAACTAATTTCTATTAATATTAGCACTTTAACAATCACGCTGATCAAGACATCTTTTGCAGTGGTCTTGAGAAATATCAATTTGCAGACCAAGAGAAGATTAATTTTAAAATTTACTACTGGAATGACTGGCTCGATAACCGAACCAGTCATTCCAGTGGTAGATTTTCAAGAATAATCTTATTTTGATCTGCACATGGACATTTTCTATTAGAAAATTGAAATATTCATGAACAAATTTGAAGAGTAAAGGATTAAACGTGAAAAGGCGATCGTGTGCACATTCAATAGCTCGGGATACTGTATTTATAGAGAAATTTGAAAACAATTACCACCATTCAATCAGTACGTGTTTTCATAATAACATCATTAAATCTGTAGATCTAGACCAAGAGAAAGATAAATAAATACATTAACTATTTATCTTTCTCTGGCCATTGTTATCCTACCAGGTTTCTTTGATATCCTTGAGTTTGGGAATAAATATATCGCTTGTTTCGTTGAGTCCATAATAGTAGCTAGACATAGGACACATTTACTGCTGTCGTACAGTACTATAGCAAGGCTTATAATATATAATGAAAGGAAGTAGTTGAGAGAGAGAGAGAGAGAGAGAGAGAGAGAGAGAGAGAGAGAGGTCGGCAGGTGGGGTGGAGAAGAGAGAGAAAGAGAGAGGGAGAGAGAGAGAGAGAGGGGGGTGGGTGGTGGGGCGGAAAGTTTCAAGAATATCTTAATTGTGAGTAATCATGGTATGCTACTAAAACAGGGCATCTGTACCCAAGGTTCATGGTCAATGCTATGTCGTACCAAAACAAATTTGGTGAGCATTTAAGAACAGACCCTTTCAGTTACAACTTATCTTGGCAAGAGGAGTTCATGTTTGTTGAAATTGGTACCGTAATTCTGACCAATAGGCATCATAAAGTAAGTATCTTCTAAAATGTTCATTGGATGTGGTATTAATGGGAGCTAAAGTCTGTTAAAATCGAAAACTGGTACGTTTAATGACGCGAGGGGTGACGTTACCACGAAGGGGTGAAATTGACAGTACGGAGTGACATGGAGTATCTTCTAATATGGGATAATGACGAAGTACTGAAGAACCTTTGAGTATTTTGAAACTAATTTGACCGGTGAAAGACATATAATTCGTACACTGGTAACGAACCTTTGGATTTTCACGAGAGCTATACGTCATTATGATTGTGGCGTCAGCTAACTAGTGACGCAATTGATTATGACACCAGCTACTTGAGTAGCAGATCGGACGCCTCCACTGACGCCAGTGGCAAGGTCTGAAGGAGACAAGATGGCGGCATCCATGGGCGGATTCGGGAATGTTTTAGGGCAGGAGTGCATGAAGAAAGGCCACCCCTCAAACAGTCGAACCAGCGGTAGCCAATTAGACGGGAATTCCTGGATTCTCCCTTGGGAAATTTCGAAATCGATACCCATTTAATTATAATCTAAATTTTGGGTGGGTGAGGGTGATGCTTTACTTATTGTGCATGCCATCATGGTCGTAACTGTTCTATTTAATCATAGCATTTCAAAGTTTGAGAACAAATAATTTCAAACACTCACATATTATTATTTAGCCTAACTGGGCTCAAGTTGTTACTGCGTTATGTTAGAGACTATTGCCACATAATTTCAAACTATTGATTCCCTAGGCAGTTACATGCATGGCTTACAATATAAGGCAGCAACTACTTTCAGTCCAGTTAGTCCAAAAATATGGGTAACAGATTTCAGTCAAAGTAGTCACAAAATATATATGAGTTATGAATGAGATAGATCCTGGCTGGACATATAACAATAAAGTACTCCTGATGGGTGCATTATTATTTAAATTAATCTTTAAACGAGGGGTACAGGTACATAAACTACCTATAGAAAAACTAGAGACTAACTATGCACGCGCGGATCGGATGTATTAGAAAGTGTAGTGACTGCTGTGTTACTAGTACAACAGTTGAAATGTGTTGGAATGAGAAAGGGGACGCCAGGCGGGGGAAGGGCACCGCATCAGGGCATCTATACGCCATACATAACGCGATCTTCAAAAGCAATTTATGGTGATATAAGTAAAGGATTTTGTCAGGGAAAATAATGCTATGGAATCGCCATGACATACTCTACGATACATTAGACGAGAGAAGAAATCCTGTAAATAATAGTGACCTATAAATAAATTGAACAAGTATTTGGCGAGTAAATGAGTAATTTGGTGAATTTTTAACTGTCGGCGAGTGACCTCTTTTAAAGATGGCGTGATACAAAAAGTGGATCAACATACATATTTGTGACACCCAGCATATAAATACATGGCACGCGGTATCAGCGATAATTTTAGAGTCGACAGGGGAACTCCTAAATTCACCTTACCAGAGTGTCCATCCAACATCTGGCCTCGTATGATGTCATAACCAGCTCAGCGCGTGCATGATGACGGCACAATCAATACGTCACAAAGGGTTCCATATAGACCGTCATCAAATCTCAAAGAGTCCGACGCGTTGTATGAATTGTATGTCTTTGTAATTCCTTGCTATTTAATAAACATGCTATTGAGTATTTTAAAACTAATTTGACTGGGCGATGTTGCTGCCTTAGGCAGCAACAGCACCCAGTCAAATTAGTTTCAAAATATTCAACAGCTTACCTGTGTAGTTTTCTGGAAATTTATAGTCATGGTATTCAGAGATCGATCGATCCCAATACGAGCGAGGTGTGGGTGGAGCTTAGCTAGTGATGGACGGGGCATGGCTAAAAATGGAAATGCCCATTAGCCACCTTTTTGGACCTGTCCACTAGACTAATTGAATAAAATATGTTTTTCGGTAATGGCGACCATAATTTACAAATTATCTAGTAAGATGTAGGCGACATTGCACGTTGTCTTAAAGGTTACCATAATAGGAGTTGAAAACATGAGGATGGATATTTACTATCCTATTATGTATACTTATAGAGATATTTTAAAGATGTTGGTTTTTCATATGCTCCTTTTGGTAATATCTGTTTGGGTTATTCTAATGAACTGGATGGGTCTTCAAATGCTAGGACTATGACACTTGGTACACATTTAAATGCTAGAGCTATGTCCCACATTAGATGTGTAATGTATGGAACCCGTAGACTATTTATAGGTCTATATTCACACCAATATTCTTGAAAATAAATTTATAAAATTTAAATTATTTTAGAGGTTTAATTTGTATACCACACTATAACGAAGCGAAATAAAACTTAACATATGATGATTTCATTCACTATAGATTAATATAATCTTTAATTTGTGAAGTTGAATTTGGGGTAGCCCTACGTGTCTAATTCAATCTCACAAGTTAAACAATTTTATTATTTTATGTTGAATGAAATTATCATATGTTAAGATTTGTATCGTTTCATTACATTAATATAAACAAGTTAAGCCCCGAAAAGTATACAATTTTAATATTTTCAACAATTCTGGTGTGAATGTGGCCCTTTAACTCTTAAACGATTGACAATTTTACAGGAAAGTTGTTTAATATTTTGATACTAATTTGACTGGACGCTGTTGTTGCTATAAGCAGCATAACAGCTCCCAGTCAAATTAGTTTCTAAATGATCAACAGAATGTTCCTTATACCAGAAATAATTTGTCGTTTCTGCCCTGTTGTGGTTAAATGGATAAAGTAAAATTGTCCCCCAACATTCACTGTCCTGCTCTAATTTCACATTCATTTCGTAGGCCCTAGGTCGATATAAGGAAATTTAGAAACGGAACTCGGATTAACAAAAAGATATTTTCAAATTCTTATAAACGTCTGAATTTAATTCCTAACAATACAGCGACTATAAGTGTGCGTTTTGGTGATTGACCAAGTCAGTGAATTAGCTGATTTTCTTCCTGCCTGACACCATGGCGTATATGAGCCAGAGAGAGGGCACGGGTTACCAGAGAGGAGCCAAGATACCTATGCGAACCAGAGACGCCAAAAGCGCACCATAAGTGTCCAAACCACGCGAGATTTTAAAACTTGTTCGATTAAATGTGGTGTCAAAGTACATGAACTCAATATCACCATCTTTGCGCAATGCAACACATCCCCATTCACGCCGATCAACACGGAGGAAAAGCATTCTATAAAGGTATCCATTTCTAGTCACGTTCCGCCCATTTCTAGCTAATCTCTCCCCATTTTTACGAGTGTTTGAATGTATTTAAAGATTGAAACGTGAATTCCCAGAATCTTAAATTCAAGGTAGCTACACATGTTTACAAGCTCTTGAATATGTTGAATCTAATTTCACTGAAGTTCAATGCAGACTACAGCTCCAAGTAAAATAATTTTCGAAATATTTACCATAATGTTTACTAAATTGTAAATTCATAGAATACATACAATTCGTACACATTCATGGCATATTTTACGAAATTTTCGTGATGGAACTATGTGATTTTGATTGTGACGTCGCTTAACAAGCGGCGCATGCCTAATTAATGATGACGTCACTCAGATGCTTGAGTGGCAGATTGGATCTTTTCGCTAAGTAGTCATAATGTTTTGGTACATATGCACGCACACATTCTCAGTGTAATTGCACATCTGCGACTCGCCCGAGGGGTGAGGTTATAGCTTGATATCGTGGATAGTGTTCATGTTCTGGCGGCGAAAGGATAATCTCATCAGATATTAATGGAAAAGCCAGTCAGAAAGATTACAGCCTCGGGCTCTAACGCATAACGCTCTCCTTTTAATTAATGGCCCAGTGTCCTGCACGAGCGTGACATATCCCGAAACACGAGACTTCCTCCTTTTTCCAATGACTCTGTATGCATAGCTGAGCGAGATTCGCGTTCTCGCGAGATTTCCCTAGCTACGAGATCTCTTACACTAACGAGATATCCCACGTGTCTAATGACTAGTCATTGGCGCATTAATTTCCAGAGGAATTTTGTTGTTGGAAGGTAATGTCTCCTAATAACGCATGTTTTTGGACAGGTATTGGCCAAGTACAGGCCCCGTAACCTGCGTTAACAGGATCTTTATAGAAATATAGTATTTGACATAAAGGGTTGATGTAAAGCGGATAGCCTTCAGTATTCAATTCATGTGTGGTAGGTGATAAAATAGTACCCGTTGTCTGATGTTAGATTCAAATGGCTGGGCCCAAAACAACTTGATGGACCTTTCCAGTTTATCCATCCATCAGATGACGTCATAATTAACTACGCTATGTGAATGCTGGCGAAACAATGAATTACGTCATGGATGACATATCTAGGTTCGCCACAAACGCTTAATTCAACTTTGCAGCGTATCCACCCATCATATGACGACATAATTAACTACGCGATGTGTAGAATGACATCATAATGAATGACGTCATGAATGGCGTCGATAAGTACGTCACGAGCGCATATTTGAAGACGGTCTATGCGTTGTTGTACAAATTGTATGTGTTTACTATTTAATAAATATTTTGTAGAATATTTTGAAACTAATTTGACTGGGCGCATAGGCAGCAACAGCATCCAGTCAAATTAGTTACAAAATATTCAACAGCTTCCCTGTATAGTTTTCAGGAAATTGATAGTTGGGGCATTCGGGGATCGATCAATCCCAACACGGCGATGTGTGGGTGGAGCTTAGTTAGAGATGGGCGGGGCATAGCTAAATCGGAAAAGGACAATGATGACGGACTAAGCGCTGTTGCGCGAATTGTATGTCTTTACCATTTAATAAACATGCTGTTGAGCATTTGGAAACTAATTTGAATGGGCGCTGTTGCTGCCATAGGCCATAGGCCATAGGCCATAGGCCATAGGCAGCAGCAGCATCCAGCCAAATTAGTTTCAAAAATATTCATCGGATTACCTGTATAGTTTTCTGGAAATTGAAGGTCAGCGAGTTCAGGGATCAATCGATCCAAACACGGGCGAAGTGTGGGTGGAGCTCAGCTAAAGATGGGCAGGGCATAGCTAAAATTGGATTACTCCATTATCAAACGCGGATGCGTATGCTGATTTCGCGTAAATGCTGATATCTAGGAAAGCACTGGGTTTGTATGGTTGTCTTAAACAAAAAATTTTATTTTCAAATCGGAGCGGGATAAAAAAAAAACCCGTGTCTTATAACCGTGTCTCCTCTAAACATAAAGATACAATACAATAAATACATCAAGGTGGCGGATTGTAAAAATAACAAATATCATTTTAACCATTCAACACTCAAGCCAATCAAAACATTTCTGCAATGGTTTTGAAACCGTCGATTCTCAGATAAAGACACAAATGGGTTTTGAGAAAATTTATACACTCTTAAGCAAATTTGAGTGTTAAAGGTTAAAGATAAACGGAATAACAAATTATAGGAAGTTCCGCCTCATTTTATACTAGCTGTTCATATTTTTTACCACAGTCAACACATAAACTACGAATGACATATTAAACCAATTCTGCTACCTCGTTCTCAGAGTGGCTAGAAATTAACAGACAAAAAGGAATCCAATCTGTCACTCAAACATCGCTTGTTAGCTGAAGTCAAAATCATATAACCTATTGACGTATGTCCGACACAGCAAATACCCGACGATAGGTGTCTGAATTGTGTACCTTTGCTGAATTTCTAATTTTATAAACATACTGTTGAATTATTTTAAAACTAATTTAAAATGAAGATGTTGCTGGTATAAACACAATATCAAACTATTCAACAGCTGCCCTATCTTGTTCCCACGAGATCAAGATTCCGGGAATGTGGTGTTCCCGCAATAGATTCAAACACACGCGCAGAGTGGGTGGAGCATGGCTAGAAATGTGCGTGGTATGCCTAAAGCTAGAAATGGATACCTTCACTGGAGGTTTCGGAAACAAGGTGGCAAATGATCAACATTGTCCAACATTCTGGAAATTTCATTTAGATACTTGTTAAACATTTAGCATATGCGGGGGTGGGGTGGGGTGGGGTGGGGTGGTGGAGTAATGCATCCCACCCCTCCCTCTCTCTTTCCCTCCAGAACAACTGCGACATCAATTTGATAAACCATAAAAGCAATACCGCAATCAACAGCTTACCTGTATAATTTTCTGGAAAATGATAGTCAGGGAGTTCAAGGATCGACCACTCCCAACACGGGCGAAGCGTGGGTGGAGCTTAGCTAAAGATGGGCGGGTCGTAGCAAAAATTTGATTCCTCCATTTTTAAATGCTGACTGAGTATGCGGATGTCACGTAAATGTTGCTATCTAGGGAAGCACAGGGTTGGTATGGTTCATTTTATGTCTGAATTACTCTAGTTTTTCGGAGGATTACAATATTACCAAGCATCAACCAGATTCACTCAGTGGTTACCGATATATCACCATTTATCGGATTACCTATACAATCGTGTCCACGATACTGGTAGGAATATTCGACACCAATACTCCTGCAACCAGAATTGGTGAGTATTGTCCAGTATTGTCTGGACGGAATATAGTAGACTAGTATCATTGATTTTTGAAAAAATACCCTCAAGGATACTAGTGTCTGGTATTGTTAAACTAATATCGTTGATTCTTTAAAAAAAAATATCTGGAACGATCTCATTTTCATACATTTGCATAAATCCAGGATGGGCGCCACCGGAAAATGATGTCTTGTCTGAAACGTACACATCTCTGCATATGCTTGGCCGATTAAGACAAACGTGGGGTCTATCTTGATGGTTCTCTAAATGGCCAATCCAATCGCATTGATATCATGACCTTCAGTAGTCATGTTTATTAGACAGGTCAAGGTCAAACACTAAAATCCTAACTTTTTGTCATCTTTGGCATGTTTTATGCATATCTCTGTTTCTACAAAGCCGATTAAGACAGACGTGGGTTCTATCATGATGATTCATTTAGTGACCGTTTCAATGGAATTATTTTAATGTCCTTCAGAGCTCAAATCCATCAGCAAAGTTCAAGGTCAAACGTTACCACCCATCAACTCAAATGTACATGTATGGATATTCAAGTTTCAGAAAGTTCTTCATTTTCGTTGTCGCATACGCCACTTCATAAAGCATCCTATACTGATTCAACATGGATTGGGAAAATGTGTATTGTGTCAAGACGACAGAGTCGGAGAGGTATTGCGCTGCCCGGCCAATAACACAAAAGTTTTTAAAATAAAAAATGACTATGCGGGTGTTGCTGAAAATCAAAACAATTATCTTGATCTTGCTCCAATGCCATTTCAAATCCTAAATTTAGACGTTCTGGATGAAAGAGATGGTGTGTATTTGACTTTATCGGGAAATGTAGCAAAGTGTCATTTATCATGCAAACCCATGTTAAAGAAATCCAAGATCGAAAGACTACAGCAGGCCCCCAAGAAGCGTCCTGCCTCGGATTCGATAGCCTCTAAATACACACGTAGCAAATGCGAGAAATTTTCCACCGAGTTGTTTTTTTAAAATACACAATCGAGACAAATGCTGAAAATCCGCTCCGACGGGTGGCGGACAAAAGACTTGGATCGTCAACTAAGGGAACATGCTAAAGAACTAGAAGTTGAGCAGCTAATCGCGAGGTTGAGTGGTGGGAATCTGATAGACCAAGACGCGAAGTACCATGGCCTGTGCGAGCTCGCTATGCCCATGAAGTTACTGGTGTCGCCTATCGACTATGACTTGCACCTGAGGATACCCTGCATGATACTGATACCTGGACTGCAAAGATGTCTGCATCGAATCCGTAGTTTCTGTGCACGCACCATGTTCTTCAAATGGAGCTCCTTACTTTGGTGTACACACTTTCACTCAGCGAGGCGAGGGTCGACCGTTACAAATCAAGCCTGATCGCACTTTCGTCCTGGTACATGATGCCCAACCACACCCACTACGCTAGATGGGTGCCATTCCACGCCATCGACACAGGCATACTATCCAAGTTGCATCTTCAGATAGAATCTGAGTTTTAAAATAGGAGCCGTACAGTCAACAAAACTGGGTGGTGATTTTTGAGCGAAGTAGTTGATCAGGATCATAAACAGAATACCATAACAATCAAGGAAGATGATGGTTTATTCGGGCTGACACACGACGCTAATGCCACAGAACAAACAACTCAGAAGCCACATCACGAACAGACAAAGGTGTTCCAAAAACGTTCATTAAAGACGTCAAATCATTGTAGCAAGTCTTCACTCTTGGCAATCCATGTGCAGACAATGGCAAGGCTCTCTTCCGCTCACACGCAAATGGAGGTCCATCCAGCAGCGGTTTTATGTTCATGGATTGGGCAGCAGTTGCCCATTATCTGCCTCCGCATAGGGGCAAAACATTTGGTGACTGCATACATGTCAAATTCCTTCCTCACATTCGCCAGGTGTAATCACCACCTGCCTGTGGATGTATAATCTGCGATGTTCATAAAGTAGACAACTTAAAAGAAGGGGCAAGAAAGGCCTGCGGAAAATGTGTACGCCTCGAGGTATCCCTCTATACACCTTTGCCGAAAAGCTGACCTCTCTTCCTCAATGAAGCAGATAAGAAGTCCGAACCTTTCGTGCTTCGTGCTAAGGAGTCCAAGTCATTGGCTGTTCCTGTTAAGAAGCAGCTGATCTTGAGTTCAGGAGATGGTGCTGAGTGTTTTAAACAGAGTAAGGATACAAGTCTCTGTAGGTTGGAAGAAGTTCATGATTAGAACTGTTGATTCCGATGTAGTGGATGTGGGTGTGGCAGAAGTGTCCAAACAAAATCCGTCTGAATTGTGGGCATCCTATGGCGGGAAAGATCATCGCCACGTCCACTAGATGATATATCGGCCGCCATCGACACACAGACGTCTCTCTCCATGCTATTGTTCCATGAATATATTGGATGTGACACCGTATTAGCGTTTCATTCTATCGAGAAAAAGACGACTTGGGGAACCTAGGACACTTTCGATGAGGTGACAGATGTTTTCTGTTGATTCGTTGATGGACTGTCTGCATTCACAGATGTCATTCAATCCATAGAAAGCTTTACAGTCCGACTGTATGATCCCACAAGTGAATCAAACTGTGTAAAGGAAGTTTGAAAGCATCTCTTTACCGCACAGGGATGGGTACTCCTGAACATACATTATTTTAGAAAATCTGATTTCATTATCGAGCTAGTCATTTCAGTAGTAAAAATTTTAAAAATAGACTTCTTTAGGTTTGCAAATCGATAGTCCTCAAGACCACTACAGAGGCGGACTTAGCAGCAATAGTTGTAATTTAAAAAAAAGATTAATCAGTAATGGTTAAACCGAAAAAGTTAATTAAACTCGGTTTTTCGGTTTGAGCATGATTCCGGCGGTTTGCAAACCGTCACCATATTGAACTGGTTTACGATGTGTGATCGGTATATCGCGCATCTCTAACTGCAACACAGAGCCGCCACGCTAATTGTGGAACAATTACTTATTTTCTCAATAAGTAACCATTTTTACAAATGCGTTTTTGCAAATCTTGACCGAGCACAGTTCCAGAACATGTATGTAGCATAGCCCTAGCCTCTCGGCGATATGTTAGATGGTTACTAATCACAGGCGTGCTTTAATGGTAAGGGGCCTAATTATCAGTTAGCACCTTGTTAATCCCAGTCGTACTCTAAATTGCTTTAACGTTAATTGTCTGTTAACGCCTTGATAATTAGACAGTGATTGCGCATTGAACGTAACGGAATAATATGCTCATTGTTAATTCGTATCGGAGATCGATCTGATCCGTTCTGCAGATTCAGTAACTGGGATTGGCTTCATTTATTTGGAGTTTGTGTAAACTACCGAGTGCGTTATCAAATGTACCTTTACATTTTTAATTATGCCCCGCCCATCTCTAGTTTAGCGCCACCCACCCCTCGCTTGTGTTGGGATGATCGATCTCTGAACTCACTGACTACCAATTTCCAGAAAACTATACAGGTAAGCTGTTGCATATTTTGAAACTAATTTGACTGGGTGCTGTTTCTGCGATAGGCACCAACAGCCCCCGGTCAAATTAGTTAAAAATATTCAACAGCATGTTTATAAAATAGTAGAGACATACAATTCGTCTAACGTGTAGGACTATTAAGAGTTAAAGACGGGCCTAATAGAATCATTTATGACGTAATGATTATGGCGTCATCCTACACCCCCACTTAGCTGAGTATGACGTCATTTGACGTCAGCTCATCGATAGATAGATACTCTGGAAAGATGAATTATCATGTTATACAAAGTCTTCAACGACCAGGTTCAACTAAGCAGAGAACCGACTCCGGCGCATCGCGCAGCTTGGGAACCGTTCGTCACGGGTCGTTTCTACTTCTATTCAGCAAAAACTTTGACTGGAAAGAGTTGTTCTTCCTGCGTACTGTACCACTAGAAACTGGAATGCCTTACCAGCGGCCACGAGTGACGGTACAAGTTGAGAGGCTTGAATCGCATGCCATAAGTTGGCCAGCATTTTTTTAACGCTTCAGTGGCTAAATTTTGTCCAGAATATCAAAATAACTGTTTATTAAATCCCAATTTGCAGGCCAAAGGAAAAGTATTTTTGTTATCGGACTAGCCATCCCAGTGGGAAATTTTCAAAAATAATACTTCTATTGGCCTGCAAATGGACATTCTTCAAGACGACCACAGGGGCCAGGTTTTGGCAGGGTTCGTCATGAAATGGGAAAGAATTTACAAAAGAAAAAACCATTGTTTTTACCGCAGCAATGCGCACTCCACATGTACCATAATAACAGACGAACGACCGACCGACCGACCGACCGACCGACCGACAGACCGACTTATACTGGTTGCGAGTGCATGATAAAGGCTTGATAATGATGGCTGCTGAAGTAAGTCCCTCGCGCACCGCGTTGACTGGTGGAGCGATGGAGTGATGCCATGAACGATGATGCAATGCGATGCATGATGTGATGGGCCGATGTGAATGAGAGATTCTGTGATACAATGGAGCGTGGGGACAATGGAGCCAGACAATGTCACTAACATATTTATTTAGCCTAGCCTTTCAACTCGTGAAATTACAATGTCTTATTATAAGACAGAAATATGTTGAATATTTTGACACTAATTTGAATGCTGAACTCACAGCAAATATTCAACAAAATGTTCATTACATTATAAAGTAGGCCTTTTTGCAGTTTCTGGTCTGTTGAGGTTTAGTAGTTAAACATTTATAAACTGTTTTTAAATAGTGAATGAATTCCACAACAGGCCCATAGACATAAAACACCCGCTGTGTACAGCAATATCATGTTTGTACAGTGCAAAGATAGGGCGATTATAAATGAAGCTATGCACCTGATAACGTTGGCTACTGGGCCGCTACTGCTCCAATACCGAGCCCTGTTGGCCTGCTAATGGTCCAGTACCGGTCCAGTAAGCTACATTATCATATATCAACGCGCCCAAACATGCGCGCGAATTATGATAGGACAAAATATTGCGCCAAAAGAAGACGGCATTTTTCAGGAATAGCTAGTCTACGAAGATAGTTTGTGACGTCGTTTTTTAAATGTAGCTATATTACAGAAGTAAGGTTTATGAATTATCGTGTTTTATTTTATTGTGTCCGTGAATAGTTTTCATTCATTTCACTTCTCTTTGATATTCTCACACCTATGGAGCCGAGACTTGCGTAACAACTGAGTAAGCACCTCTACATTTGGTCTTTGTAAGGCCGGAGCGAATACAACGTGAACTTAACGTTTAATAAGGCTCGGTACAGACAGGAAATCAGTAATGTGTGTAAAATCATACTGTTTCATATCGGCGAAATTAAAGCAATTGATATTGGTCCCCTGCGCCATTGACCAACGGGCGGGCTTTTATCGCATTTGATATTGGCCCCAGCTCCGTTGACCAACGGGCGCGACGTTATCAAATTCGATATTGGTCCCTGCACAAATGCGATATTGGCGCGTTACACCGATATTCCTGTGAAATTTCTTCTCTGTAAATATAACATCACATGTTTGCCAATTAGGACACGGTAATTAGTTTGACTGGCCGTGGCAATTACTTTGCAACGATGCAAGGGGTTGGGGTAGGGGGAATGGGTGTGGGGGTGGGGTGGGTGGGGATGGTGTGATGGGTCTCAATTATGGGGTGAGAGTATGGTAAGAGAGAGAGAAGACAGTGACAGATCGACGCATAGTTAATATGCGTGGCCTTATTGGCTTAATGAGCGTAATTGGCATTAATGTAATCATAACCATATAGGCGATCACCTCTCCACACGCAACTTAGAATCGTTTCTGCTTTATTACCGAGAGCCATTGTCACACGAGTTCATATACGATCAGTAGCCATAGCTATGATAGCCAACTAGAGAAGTTGTATAGGCATAATTATATTTGTTAAAATAATATCAAATACATAGTGCACTTTAATTTAATACGATCAACAGTGAAAAAGCCAGTGTTTCAATCATAATATAACTATACACGAATGCTATTGAAGATCATAAAACTGATGGTTTTAACTGCAAGAAGTTGTTGCAGCAACAACAACGGCTTCCAGTCGAGACAGTATCAACATTTCCACCAGAATATATCTAATATTGCAACACACGCCCGCCCGCCCGCCCGCCCGACCGACCATGAGTACTATATTGGCAGATGGGTGGATTTGCAAGTGGACAGCTGGACAGTTGTCGGCCGGTCGGTCGGGCGGATGGGTGGGTGGGCAGCAACAGCTCACAGTCAAACCTGTTTCAAAATGTCCAACGGAATATTTCTCTTGAATCATAACGAATTCTTCATTTCTGGTCGGTGAGTGCTAAAAGATTGTGAGAACCTGTTGTTTCCAGTATTTAGCGGTGTGCTGTGTTTACAAGTTGGTGATTTTAAAAGATACTACGTGTTTGTGAAAACATACTAATACAGCAAAAGTGATGACACCAAACATTCTACTTTTCGCATTGAGACGGCGCTATTGTCTAGAAGCGGCCATTTTCTGGCTTTTTGTTGATGCCATTCTTCTTCCGGAACACCCGGAAGCTTCTGGGAAATTTGAGGTGCAAATCTTGGAATTTCGTAATCCACGTGGCGTGTTAGCCGCAGTAAACGAAACTTGTTGTTCAGGATTGTGGCGTAATCGGGAAAACCTGTGTTTAAATCTGTGCCGGATGTATTTCTACGTGTGCTTGAGGGAATATCAACCGGAAGATGCCTTGCCAAATAGAAGATGCGCTTTTGGGAATAAAACTAGCGAGCGATTCGGAGGCAATTCAATTCGGGTTACAGAAGATAACTTGAAAACGCATTTTGAATTTCCATTCACCTTTTCTTGGCCGGTAGGTAGAGCTATAGCTTCTAGACCCTAGAGTAAACCCACGCTAAGTACAGCTAGATTCCAGTGTATGGTACTAGACCCTCCCCCACCCCTCCTCACCCCACTACCTGGATGCTAATCCCATCTTGAACGTTATATTGCACAGATAGATTATAGTTTATAGATTACAGATCATTCACATCCTGTCACATTCCCGTATTTGTATCACAATTATCTGCTTTGTAACATCGCTTAAATGGTGAACAGTGATAGTCACCGTTCTGTCGCCCCAGGCGATAGTGTGCGATGCCGTGTAAGTGCCAATGCTTTACATTTTTTAATATGCAATAATCATCTTGTTGAATATTTTGAAATTACTTTGACTGGAAGTTGGTGCTGCCATAGAACTACTTAGCGTGCGCTCACCATCCCTTGAAAATGAATGAGAGACGCCATCTGACAAGTGCTAGCGTTTATTTATGTCATTGAATCTTACTATGACTGCTAAGATAATGCTGGTTTTGGATGTAATTGTAAAATACAGTTGCTTGCACCGGAACATAATGTGAACATGGTATAAAATTGATCAGTCAAAATGTTTGTATTGCCGCCCTCTACATAGCAGACAATAAATCTGCTAGCTATATTCCACCATATCATCACTCAGTTCACCTTTCCAGAGTATCCATCTATCAGCTGACGTCAAGTGACGTCATAATTAGCTAAGCGGCGTGTAGGATGAAGTCACAATCATTACGTCATAAATGATTCTATTTGGCCCGCCTTTAACTCTTAATAACCAGACACGTTGTACGAATTGTATGTCTCTACTATAGGCAGCAACAGTGCCCAGTCAAATTAGTTTCAAAATATTCAATAGCTTACCTGTATAGATCTCTGGAAATTGATAGTCAGGGACTTCGGAGATCGATCGATCCCAACACGAGCGAGGTGTAGGTGGGGCTTAGCTAGAGATGGGCGGGGCTTGGTTAAAAATGGAAAGGTCCATTGGCCAGAGTCACTCTGAGACACAGCCGATGATGATGTCTCACCTACGTTGCCGCTATCATCGTCAGTGCAACTACCATGTCCTGTTCACTTTTTAGAACATCTGCTAGCGTGGAACAGTATCTCATACTTACACTACATGGTTTCAGTCCAAACATTATTCTTATCTGGTTCAAGGATGTCTTGCTTTGATGGATGAGCTCTCTTCCACATACCTACATGATAGTTCAACCTTCGTTGTGTGCTATTAAATGCAAAGTCTAGTTGGAGGCAGTGTTGCTATGTTAATAATTTCTTTTGTTTTAGCTTTCCCCTGATTCGCAACTCTTATCTCCGCCATTTACATACCGAAAATAGAAAATAAGGATCGTAGCAATTATTTTCTGAAAACATTCCAGATCTTTTACTTAGGAGGTAATAAGTATAAAAAAAGTCGAGATAGCGGTGGTTCATAAGGGGGTGCATGGAGGGTTCTCCTGCCGCCTAGGCTATTAACACATGATATATAGTCAGAGAGCTATAATCTAGACTATAGAGCATGATCACATACTAAATAGAGCTATGTTCTAGAGTGAACACCTGCTAAATAGAGCTATGTTCTAGAGTGAACACATGCTAAGCAGAGCTATGTTCTAGAGTTAACACCTGCTAAATAGAGCTATGTTCTAGAGTGAACACCTGCTAAATAAAGCTATGTTCTAGAGTGAACACCTGCTAAATAGAGCTATGTTCTAGAATGAACACCTGCTAAATAGAGCTATGTTCTAGAATGAACACATGCTAAATAGTGCTATGTTCTAGAGTGAACACCTGCTAAATAGAGCTATGTTCTAGAGTGAACACACGCTAAGATGGGTAAGTGATTGTGGAGGACCAGAAACAGCGTCATACGCAGAAAGTGATGTTGATCTGATCTCCATATCGGTTGCTAACTTTGACGACTCTTACCTCAGTGGCGTGTGATGGTTCACTGCATTTGAATACTCTGGGCACAGCCGCGTTTGGAATGGAGTTTATGTTGATGGCTCTTAGATGATCCCCGAGGATGTCCCTATATGGTGTTTGGGTGGTGGTGTCACTGATGAGCTTATTTAGAGCAAAATTGACTTTACCACTTTGGTTGGAAATTTGCTAAGGACAACCTTTGTTGCATTGAAGCATGCTTGCTGGCGGTGGGCTGTGATGCGTGTTCGGCATGGTATTTGAAGACTGTCTTTGTGACGAAGAGGTCATGCACACTTTTGAAGACTAGCAATGCAAATATTCAGCAAATTATTCCCTACATCATAAAGAATTTGTAGTTTCTGGTGAGGATTAAATTGTTAAAAGATTGTAGATTCATTTGCTTTATTTTTCGCAAACAGAGGTGCGGCTGACTTATCTGCTTGTACTTACTTTTCAGAGGTCCTATACACTCGTCATTGAAATACGTCACCAAACGCAAGAGACACAAGATATAGGTATGGATGTAAACAGTGTCATTAATCATTTAAGAAACTTTATTGTCTGTAATTCCTATAGTATGTGTATTGTGGATGGACGGATTAACTTGCAGATAGATGGACGGAGGGACGGATTGATGCTTAGCTGTATGTACGTGTGTGGGCGGCGTATTCCCTTGAGGCTCATGAACAATGATAAATTACATGGGGAGCCGTGTATTACATAACCCCACCCCACACCCTTTCACTGCTGACTAACACTGCTACCGTATTAACGCCACTATTGATTGGTTTTACAGGGTTCAACCCTGGCCGTATTGAGACACAAACTCCTTATGGAAGCATCGGTTCTCAGTCAAAATATCTTCAACATATTCAACAGAATGTGTATTAAGTTGTAAAGTAACCAAAGACATATAATTTGTACACAGTTTCGTGATGGACGTTTGAGTTTGGTAACGGAATTATGTCATTTTGATTCTGACGACAGCTAACAAGTGATATAATTACAATCGCCCGCTAAGGGAAGGTTTGTATTGTAAATCTGGTCTGCATGTGTGCGTGCGTGTGTGCGTGCGTGTGTGTGTGCGTGCGTGTGTGCGTGCGTGTGTGCGTGCGTGTGTATGTGCGTGTGTGTGTCTGTTTGTCGGTATGATCTGGAGCTGTATCTCAACAGCTTCTGATCTGATATTGGGCTCGAATTTTAACACGACGAAAGAGTTTGCTGTGCAATAGGATTTCCAGACTTTGGCCGTGATCCGGATAAGATAGGATCAGATTCTGGATCTGAAAATATATCGCAATCTACTCAAATTTTAACACGGTAAAGGGTGTACACTACGATTCAACAACTTTGGACATGATTAAGAAAAATCTGAAACGGTTAGGTAAATCAGGGAAAAAACGAAAAAAAACATTTTACAGCATGACAAAAACAGGAGGGCGAGGTAATTAATATGAAACATGTAGCCGAGAGAATCAATCATCTGACGTCATAGTCAACTAGAGCTATCAGTGATTGCAGACGCTCGCCACACTGTAAAATGTTTTGATTTTCTAGATTTTCCTAACCTTTTCGGATTTTTCCAGATAAGCCTAATCACTTTATTCCTTTCTTCTATACAGGCAGCGATAGGTCTATCGAAGAGCTGATACGATCTGACATGGGAATTCCACACGATCACTGGGGCACCTACGTTCACAAAGGATTGCATTTACACATGCTACTGTATCGAATACGAATAACGTGTGATCAATATTTTTATGGTGCAGAATGCATTAAAATTTGCCGTCCACGTAATGATCGAATAGGACATTATTCATGCGACAAGCGAGGCGACAAAGTCTGTATATACGGGTGGAATGGAAAGGATTGTCGATCGGGTAAGGCAGTAGGGAAGACGGAATTGTATCTGGGTCTGTCTCTCTCTGTATATTTGTTTATTTGTTTGTTTGTTTGTTTGTTTGTTTGTTTGTTTTGATCTGTTTGTATCCTTTTCGAAGAAACTATTGATCTGATTTTGGCCCAAGCGTCAACACATGTAACCTTGTTCTACTAAGCAGAGATTCTCCGTCTATTTGAAATGATTTTTTTATTGTGACGTCAGCTAATTAGTAGCGCAATTGACGTCAGGTACTTTAGTGACAGACGGGATCCCTCCATTGACACCACGGCGACAGGACAACCCAAATGTCTTACAAGAATAAATTCGTGGAGCAGACAGCAACCATCGACATCAAATCTAATCCAAACGAAGCATCATCGAGAATAATGAAATACACTGAAACAGCAGCCACCAACTCAGATAAAGCAGCTTACTTGGCCTATATCGGGCCGATACGCCATAGACCCAGCATCAGCTCAGTAGCGGCTCAGTAACATCAGTCATTCTGGAATGTAGTAGGAAACAGCAGCCACCAATGGAGCAGGGGTTGGCAAGTATAACAACACATCGAGATGCTACATTGCAGACCCATTGTCAAGCTGTCGGAACAACATAAGGAACTAGGGCTCATCATCTACCAAAGTGGCAAAAGTAAAGATTGCATAAGAGAATGCCGAGAACGTGATGACATATTTCCCAGGGTCAGGGAACTATTGAAAGGCAGATGACATCACAACCACAGATGTGTGGGTGACTCAATCCCAGTGAGTTGTTGGGCACTTTCTGCGCGTAGAACTTGTGGTAACCTCATCGGGACTGACCATGGAAGGGCAACTGAGATCAGAAAAGGCTTTAACAACAAGACATTTATCGATGGATTACAATTAAATTTGGCAGATATGTTCGTTTCTGCAACAACTATTCGAGCTATGGATATTAAGTGGCAACACCCTGAAACAAGGGCCATAATTCTGCTTCACTTAGATATTGTTAGTATTAAACCCTATGGGGAAAATACACGTGCTTCGTCAATTGTTGACAGATTAAAACCACATTTAGCAGATATGCTCTTTCAGTCAAATATCTATTTGAACCACGAATATAAATCGGCCACACATTTAAACAAGGACAATAACTCTGGTTCAGTAAGACACAACTTTTCAACCATATTAATGAATACATTTGGTTCGTCATATGCTGATGGATTAAAACCAAATTTAGCAGATATGTTCCTTCAGGCATATCTTCATTTGCACTATTGATCAATAATGATAAGGACCATTAGCCCCATTGGTCCATGGCAACAATTATGCTTGTCTGATTGGCCGATGGTGCTTGTTGTGCATTACTTAATACAAACATGTTTATAATTCCTCATCAGCTAGGTGAACGCTCTGGCCTCGGACCATTTTCAAAATGTGTTATAGCTACAATGCGTATGTTTGGTCGAGTCTAACCCTGATAATACAGGTTTTTGGGCTGTGGCTGGACCAATACCGCGCTGTATCGGCCCGGTATTGATTCAGTACCGGACTACCGGCCTATTGGCCTGCGTTATCAGTAACAGTGTTTACAAGTTGTTCATTTGCGCATCTTTTCAGCTCGCTGCCGTATTGGATGTCATCCAGTTCACGGATCGTGTCGACGCCCAGACGAGTGCAGGTATAGCATAATTAGAAGCCACGTGACTATAAGTTATTGATATAGTTAATGGGTGTTGTATGATTCGGCATCGTCCTCATGGAGTAATATTGCCGACGCAAAGGTAAAGCTTTACCATCTGGCACCATCTGTCTGTCCGTCCATCTACATGTCTCTCTACCCGATATGAACAATGGTAGCACGTTTTATGATACCTAAACAGATTGAGGACAAGCCTGAATAAAATGTGTATATTCTCATCTAATATCATCGTTTTGAAAATCAAGATGGCTTGCTCTCAAACCCCGGAGTTAGAACTCTGAGAGATTGTCTAGTCATGGAGCTAATGGGCAGGTGGTGTAGGGTGTGGTGTGGAGGGGGTGGGGTGATGACATAGAACTTTTGTGGCACGTTCCATCATCTTTAGATCTATTAATTTTACTTGGTAATTGAGTACATTCTGACAGACATTCTAGCACCCTTATATTAACTAGCCTCCGGATAATAATATAATGGTCAATGTTTGGACACGGTTCTAAAATACTATAGAATATGCCCGCTCAGAACCCATTGAAATTTTCAGTGAACCCATTGAAATTTTCAGTACTAGGTGCCAACAAGTACAAGGAGCGTAGAGAAGGCCATTACACCAACGTGTCAACATCATCGTCACCATACCAGACGAATTCAATCTGCCAGTCAAGAATATGACGCCATAATCAATTGTGTCACATGGTGGCTGATGTCACAATCATCTACTTAATGAATGACGTAGCTAAGTCCGTCAGGATCTTTTAAATCTCAGTCAGTTGTGCGAATTGTATGTCTTTACTATTAAAAATCAGTCTCTTAAATATTTTGAAACTTATATCAAAACGGAGCTGAGAGAGAGAGAGAGAGAGAGAGAGAGAGAGAGAGAGAGAGACAGAGAGAGAGAGAGAGAGAGGGGGAGAGAAGGGGGAGAGGGAGAGGGAGGGAGGGAGGCAGGCAGGCAGGGAGGCAGGGAGGCAGGGAGGGAGATAGTTTGGGTAAAGCTAAATGTGGTTTCATCCATTGGAGTCGAGCCAATGGGGAATTATAATAAGTAGGCAGCAACAGCACCCAGTCAAATTAATTTCAAAATATTTAGCAGCTTCCATGTATAGTTTTCTGGAAATTGATAGTCAGGGAGTTCAGCGATCGATCGATCCCAACACGAACGTGGTATGGATGGAGCTTAGATTGAGATGAGCGGGGCATAGCTAAGCGTGGAAAGGTCCATTCTATGGATACTAATATTTTAAGTACTCTGTAAATAGTGTACATTTATGCTCCCAATATGTCACAATATGACCAGGGTTTGTGACGAAATATAATAGAAATTGACGTCAAAACTAAAAAAGAGGAAAAAAATTTGAGCGATAGAGCCCGAGAGAGATTTATTCGCTCTTCCAGACCTCAGTGTCTTGCTATATCTGTAATATGCCTGTCTGTGTAAGATGACGCAATGACCATTGCTATATACTTTGTGACTGGATTTGCTATAAACGTAGACATTTTGGAATTGATTAGAATAACAGCTATGTTGCCTCTAGGTATTGATGACACGTCAAATCTATTATAAGAAATGTCCCAGTTTCCATACAGGTACAAGTGTAATTCTTCCTTTGTAGATCTCCGAAAATGCATCAGAAATCTTCAAATGAAAGCTAAAAATACAAATTTCTCTGTTTGGGTTTGCGACGCAGCAAACCTAGCAAGTCATTTATTCTTCTAGTTGGTGTATGTGGTGCGACCCACAGCCTAGTTATATTAGCAAATTAGGACTATTCATTCTAAGAAGTATTTAATAAGCAATACCAGTTGAACATCCTGTTATTCGCTTGACTGCATCCAGCACCAGCTTCTAGTCTAATGAGTTACAAGAATATTGAACAGCTTACATTTATGGTGGCTTACAATTCATCATAAGTGTTCGCAGATCATAGAAATGAAGGTAAATCAGATAAATTTTACACTGGACCAAAGAGAGCATCTGATTTCAAAATTCTCAGGCCCCCACCATATGGGTTGGCACAAGCCAAATCCCACACACTTCTGACCTGAGTGGCACTATGGTTGAAATGGCTTCAGCTTTATCGCGATCCTAACCGCAGTCTAAGGGCCCAAGGTAAAAGCTTTGCGCAAGTGCCCCTTGAGTCTTAGGTTCAGCTGTGAATAGGTCGATTGTTAAATTGCTCCAATTGTCAAGCCAATACCAGCATTGAGAAAATTAAGTTTATAACTGTATGTGAATTATATGGGATTTATGCTGTAGAGCAGGTTAACCCTTTCACTCTTTCAATGTATGCTTAGTAAGATTCTGTTGAATATTTTGTAACTAATTTGACTGGGGACTGTTGATACTATGTACACATTACGTTTCCACAGGTGCGCATTCGGCTGGCGCGGAGAACTATGTGACAAATGTATTCCGTATCCCGGATGTTCGCATGGCGACTGCGAACGCACACCCTGGACTTGCACATGCCACAGAAACTGGGGCGGTCTACTTTGCGATAAAGGTATCTTAGCACATTAACGTATTGCCACATGCTGTACGAAAAGTTAAACATCTCTCTCGCCCACGCGCGCGTGCGCGCATGCGTGCATGCAATCACAGACGCACGCACACAAACACCTCTCTCTCTCTCTCTCTCTCTCTCCCTCTCTCTCTCTCTCTCTCTCTCTCTCTCTCTCTCTCTCTCTCAGCCTCCCAAACCCAACCCCTACACCATCTCTCTCTCCGTTTTCGAGCACTATATTATGAGTCCAAGTAGTGTTACTTTTAACAACGCTTGCCTAACCTTCGGTGGCCATTTTGTAACCATCATTTTTGAATGGCTGCAATTCATGAATCCATTTCCTCACTCAATAATGTGACGTTATAATCCACTACGCGACGTCTAGGTTGACGTCATAATCATGACGTAATGAATCATTCGATTAAGCCCGGCCTTAACGCTTAATAGTCAGACACGTAGTGGCAGCGGCAACGCCCGGTCAAATTAGTTCCAAAATATTCAATAGCTTACCCGTATAGTTTTCTGGAAATTGATAGTCAGAGAGTTCAGCGATCGATTGTATGCCCATTGCCGGTATCAATACTTACCTCTTCTAATTAGACTCAACATACCTTAAAACCCTTATATTCCAAATTTCATGCTTTCTGCCAGAACGGAACATATTGCTTCAAGTATGTTACTTCTCCGCCCTACCATATGCATATCTAGGTGCATAGTGTGTATGTGTCATACGCTCGCTCTACACACCTGCTGACTTGCTGATAACTCACTGTATTGAGGTAATCATTTTATAGAGGCTGAGAAATATTGCAGGAGCCTTGTTTATTGAATCAATGCACGTACTCTTAATCAAGTTACAGTTTAGTTTATTTTCGATTAACTTCTTTTGAAGTATACGAAATACAATATACAATACAATATTTCATGAAACAAACAGTAATAATACGATTCAGATCACATATGAGTTTTAGATATATACAGTATCCTACAAATATGATGACAGGTTTAATAGAGGGATCCGTTTCTAGTCATACACCGCCTATTTCGAGCTGGGCCCACACTTCACTCGTGTGGAATCGGATTAAAACCTTGAAACCTTGAATTCCCAGAACCTGACTTCTCTAATTGTACATTTTCAAGGACAAACAATCCATACACTCTACGGACTTATCTATGTTCAAGATGGAACAAATTGACGTCCTATTGATTGTGACATCAGCCTACATTTGACGTAATGTATTTTAGCATCGGATACTTGAGTGACAGATCGGACCCCTCCTTTACTAACCACACACCACACACACCATGATCCCACTACGTAGAATTCAATATAATTCCCTAGGTTGGAAATCGAATCAGAGATACGGGTCCCCAATTCAACTTCACAACGACAAAAAAAGCCAACCGACTTACATGGAATGAGATTCACTTCGCTTCACGGCATCGCACCACACAATTCAAGCCTCCAAAAGCATACAATCTTAGCAATTTTATCCTTAGATACTCCAGTGCAAGCATGCACCTTTAAAGGTACATATTCACACCAGAAACAGGACATTTATTAATAGCACTGTGTTAGTGGTAGGCGTTAAACACTTTTTCCTTTAGCATGACTGATAAGCTTTGATAAATTACAGATTTGAACAAGTGCGAGAAGAAGCCATGCCAGCATGGTGCCCTGTGCTACAACCATGCCCCAGATGAATATACATGCGCATGCCGTCCGGGATATGCTGGGGTGAACTGCCAAATAGGTATGTTTTCAAGTAGGCCCTACAGCACAATAGGGCTGCTATTTTGTACTTTAGTGGATTTTTAGTCAAGTCGTTTTTAAAACGGTAACTAGCGACATTTGCGTTTTCTTTTGCTTATTTCGCTAACAATTTGTAGGAATGCTGCTGCTGTTACAGTCAGTTCTCCTCACATTTGAGGCCAACAGTACATTGACTTTCATTAGCGTTACGGGAACGGCTTTTTACACAGAGCGCAACAGCGAGAACAAAAGAATCACAAATAATTACACCTTTAAACATCAACCTAAAATGGCGGCTTTGAAGAAGACGATCACCATTGAATGTGTCTAATATGTTCCTTAAACTTATTGCTTCACGATAACCCAATCTCTTTTTGGGGCAGGGAGGGGGGGGGGCGGGGTGGGGGACAGTCTCTGTGAAAAAATGCATGCGGTTCTTTTACACTTATTGAAAATACACATGCACACATTAACAAATAAAAATTATTTGGAATTTTGCTATATTGAGGAATATGGACAGATTTTATAGGCAAGTAAAAAAGATTATATAGTATTAAAAAAATCTGAAGAGACTTCAGACATCAGATTCCGGATTGTATATTTACTCGATCAGACTTTAAGCGAGTTCAACCAATCTGGTCACATTAATCTAACCGTATAAATAGAATGTTGGATTAACTGCAATCAGTAAGATTGATGGATGATTTGTCTCTAACATTTGCAGAGCAGACAGCTTGCTTGTCACAGCCATGCAGACAGGGCGCCACTTGTTATCCGAAGACGAACAACGCGTTCACGTGTGAATGTCCAGTAGGGTGGAATGGACAAAAATGCCAAAATAGTAAGCTTATTAACCCAAAGAATAATTTATAGAAAATCGTTTATTTGGTATAGAAAAGAAGAACAAGTTGGGCGATTACACCGCGCACTGATAGGTGTCTAGATTGAAACAAGAGTCCCAAAGGGCGTGGATTACCCACCGGGAACAAACGCTTTTTCAACTAGATAGGTTCTCGCCTATTAGTGGAATCCCAATGTTTGTCAGAATTACAGCAATGATTGTCCCTACAAAATTCGGTTAAAATCGGTCCAGTTGTTCGCGAGAAGAGTCCACGATGGCCGCCAAATTGAGTGGATCAGCTTCGTTTGAACGAACTTGAATCTATGTGCCGTAAGGATAACAAATATAATTGAAATCGACCAAGCAATCCCTTTTTGATTGCTTTAGTATAGGAGCTTTCAGAGGAAAAATATCCGAGATGGCCGCCAAATCGTTTATCCGACAGTTTTAAAAATGGCAAATTTGAAATCGGCATACCATAAACCTATGCAAAACCAATTTCGCCTTCAGAATCCATCAAATAAAAAACCCAATATGGCGGCTAAACAGCTACATTTTGAATGTCCCGCGGCGGCCATGTTTTTGTGTATCAACTTCCCTTGAACAAACTTTAATGGCCCTTAATCTCCATAATCGTATCGCTCATATTTCCGATTGATCAATTCAGCGATTCTGAAGGAAGTGGTTTTCTAAAAAACTAGGTCATCCAAGATGGTCGCAGAACCCATTTTCTTGAACAAACTTGGTTCCGCTGTTGCCCTAAATGATGTTTCATTTATTTTGAATCGACCCCACGCGATTTCTAAAGTATGTAATACTGTTTTTAATAATGGAAAAAAATCCAAGATGGCGGCCGGTCACAGTGGCCGATCGGCTTCCTTTGAACAAACTTGGATCTCTATTGAGCGAATGATGATCCGTGCCAAATATAATTTAAATCATCCGAGAGGAGAATACATTTTAGATTTCCTATTGCTTTAGAATGGGAGCTTTTGGCTAGAAAACTATCCACGATGGCGGCCAAATCGTGTATCCGACATCTTCAAAAGTGGCAAATTTGAAATTAGTATGCACAAAACCAATTTGGGCTTCAAAATCCATCAAATAAAAAAATTAAATATGGCTGCCAAACACGCTACATTTTGACTGGCCCATGGCGGTCATGATATTGGATTATCAACTTCCATTGAACAAACTTTAATTACCCTTAATTAGTCCCTAATATCTCCCACGTGTCGTCCCGAAATTTTTTTCCCACGAAAACTAGGTCATCCAAGATCACCAGCGACGGATTTGGCTAATCAAGTTCCCTTAAACAGATTTCGTTCAACTATTCCCCTAGATGATGTTTCATGAGTTTTGAAACGATCCCTCTAGCGGTTTCAGAGGAAAAGATTTTTATAAACGTTTCTAAAAATTGGCAAAAATCCAAGATGGCTGCCACCCAAATTGGACGATCAGCTTTGTTTGAACAAACTTTTTGTCCGAAGGATGCTCCCTGCGAAATATAATTGAAATTGGCCCAATGGGGTTTGGGAAAAAGTTGTTTAAATAAAAAGCTGATGGATGATTGACAGACGGACGGATGGACAGACGGACAGACAGATGACGAACTAGTTGTTCGGAGTTGTAGCAAGTTGTTCCTGGCTGTTTGGAGTTGTAAGATATGAAGACGCAAGAGGTACGAGTCGCCAACTCAGTCATAGTATGTACGCGAGTTGCAAGGTGGTGGGTTATAAACCAACCAGGAGATCCTTACATCCTAACGGATGTAAGGATCGCAAAAAAACAAATAATTAGTTCATAAATATGTAGACATTTTTTTCCAACGTTTGTCATACAATACCAATTATTTTGCGTGATGAAAATACCACAATCAAACCGGTACATAACGGCCACGCACATTTCTAACACACGCCGGCTGTTTTACGAACACTCGTTTTACGCCTACAAAAACTAAATTTCAATGCAGCAAACTTGCATTATACGACCACATGGAGGTTAGTGACCAGTTCTTGGTGATCGCGAAGAGTAGTAGTATCGGGATTAAAATGATACCACCTCCCTCAGCTGGCCGCCGTTCGGCGATCCGTGACCCCCACCGCCCTCTCAATCCCTGGCCCATAGGTTGGTGAGACATGTGGTTGGTGTATGCCTCTAGATGGAGGCCCAGGGTTGTTTAGACAGGTGGTTGGTATGCCTCTAGATGGAGACCCCAGGGATTGAAATGGCGGTGGGAGCCACGGATCGCCGAACGGCGGCCAGTTGAGGAAGGTTGTATCATTCCGACACTACTACTAGGCAAATGATACCACCGCCCTCTCAATCCCTGGGGCATAGGTTGCGGGGGCCACCACGGATCGCCGAACGGCTGCCAGGGAGGTAGTATCACACTACTACTACCAGGGTCTGAACGCTCATTTAGAGACAAGCCTCCACAGTGATATACACCACTGATCGCCATCAACCACAGGGCCTGCCTCTCTCTCTCTCTCTCTCTCTCTCTCAGGCTCAGACAAACACGTAGTCTCTGCCAGAGTCGCATCGGCATGATGGGACCACCCATAGGGGCTTCGATCTACCTTGACAACGCTCACCTAGGAGGAGGCTAAAGTGATTAGCATGTGAACCACGGCAGACTCTGGCATGTTCACATGTTACGCAGAGAATCTGGTGCTGAGCAGGGGTCTCCAACAGACAACCACGGCCTACCTCTCCACCCATAGCAGTGGAAGACAGACTTGATCTCTTCACGTGGGTGAAAGCGGTCGTAAATGTTTCTCCGCAAGGGGTCGTTCGAAGGACTGTTCTGGGGGTCATCCTGGAAGTGTGCCCACTTGGCATCCAATATCATGGCAGTCCCAGCGCCCAGTGTCACCGCTGTAGACGCCAGCACGAGCAGTATGATGAGAATCATGGCTATATATGAAGAGTTAAACTGAACAGAGTGAACCCCTCAAGAAATATCTGTGCCAGATCGAGACCTGTTCCATCTGGATCGATAGTGATCTTCATCCCCTCAGGGGCAGGGGCTAGCTGCTTCACTCTGTCGCCGGCTAAGAAATGTAGCTCTAGGACTATATGAGTCATTTGCGGGCTAGTGAGTCCGACTCGCTGAAGCAGTTTAACAGCACCCTTGACTTTGGAGACATGTGACACACCATCTACCCGTAGGATGCCCTCCTGGAGGTTAACAGCTTCTTCTGGTCCATCGAATGGACGACGCAGCAGGAGCTTTCCACTGTAACCCCGATCCGGTGACCCACCCTCGTCAGGGAGACACCTTCACCTATGTAGGTGAGGAAGGATGATCCCCGATTGTAGAGCTTTCAAACTGTCCCATCCCTTTTCACAACAGTGGAGAGGGGAGTAACCTCTATGTCAATGACTGCGGGAGGCCTATATAAGGGCAACCATGTTTGCCAGTCACCCCACGTCCAGCGCGGTACCACACTTCATTCTTCTCAAATATAACCTGCAGGTTCTTTTGCAGGGTTTTTTGCCAGGGTTAATAGCAGGCCATCATGGGTCACGGGCGGGGCACATCCCGAATATGGTTTGACCAGATGAAAGCTTAGGTCGTTATTTATGGCGTTGATGTCTGCCACCTCTGTATCTGAGAACTTTAATCAACGGCTCGAGGAAGTACTTCCCCTTTGGGAAATCGTACCGAAACATGATCTTGTGGCCATCTATGTTGCGACCCAGGCGCTCCTTCGACACATCCTTGAGGTCTGGGATAATGCCTTTGAATTTGCTTCGTACTGTAGGGCGAATGCGTTGCCATCGCTCTCGTCTACCTTGGCAGCATCAACTGCGTACACATCTGCCAGGTCAGCAAGACCAGTCGAGTGAGCAAATATGGGTTCCATAGCATGCTATAGGAGGGGTTTAAACAAGACATATAACCATGCCAATTGTCCGACTGCTGCTCTCCGGTGGTGAGAACGTAATCTCACCCTCTCTAGAGGGGAGATGGGTGGTACGCTACCGTGTAGAATGGGTCCTCTTCGAGGTGCCCCAGCAGGGCACAACATACATACACGCCGATGTGCTACATCAACCTCCAGGCAGTGCACAAAACAGCTCACTAGTAGAAGTCGGCCGGGACGTGATAGAGTATCTCCCAGGTGCCAACAGCAACCTATGGAAAGCTATCAGTCCTAGTCTGTTCACACCTGTAAATCACCTGTTTGACAGCCCCTCCATTAACATATATGCCAGCACGGATGGGATATCTGATGCCCATTTAGAGTTTACACTCTTATTACTCATTGACCTGACATGATATCACACCAGGAAAACTGACTTTTGCCGAGATGATGAAGATCCAGCTACAGGGTTGCCCCTTCATGACCCGTGCACAGATAAAGGCCTTAGACGAACAGATGCTCGCACTGCAACAAGAAGGAGAGCGACTACAGCAGGAGAGCTGGTATCAACAAAACGCGAGCATTGCAAGGAGGCGAAGGAACAGTGAAGGTTCCAGATACTGGCAGGCCCTACTGGAGGAGAGTAAGCGGGATGATGAGCCAGATGTAGCGGAGACCGCGGACGATGCAGCAGAGACCGCGGACGAGGATGAGCCAGAGAGTAAGCAGGACGATGTCTTCACATACGACGATGAGCCAGATATAGAGGAGACCGCGGATGATGCAGCGGAGACCGCGGACGAGAATGAGCCAGAGAGTAAGCGGGACGATGTCTTCACATACGATGATGCACCAGATGTAGCGGAGACCACGGATGATGCAGTGGAGACTGCGTATGAGGATGAGCCAGAGAGTAAACGGGACAATGTCTTCACATATGACGATGAGCCAGATGTAGTAGTAACCGCGGACGATGCAGCGGAGACCGCGGACGAGGATGAGCCAGTGAGTCAGGGGGACGATGTCTTCACATCCGATGAGCCAGATGTCTTCACATACGACGATGAGCCAGGTGTCTTGACAGATGAGGATGAGCCGGATGTCATACAGTGGGAAGAGGAGATGGCGCAGTAGTGTAAGACCAAGGAAGCCATCCAGCAGTGGACCTACTATCTTGGTCATAAGGTGAAGTTCCAGATGTCACGTCTCAGAAAGCTACTGGCACCCGGCATAGTGCTGGATGACCTCTGTTGATTGATCGAACGAACGCCCACTTGGTGTTAGGTCGATCGATATTGTCTGTGTCGAGGCGGGCTTGCTCTCTTGATGCCACCCAGTCCTGAGCTGCTCCTATCGTGTTCAGCCACGGGCTCCCAGGAAGAGCATCTTCGATTTGATGGATGCGAAAGGTATGGGTGTAGCGGAGGTAGACGGCGTTCTGGACAGTCTGCTGGATCTTTTTCATGATCCGGCCTGTGAGGTCTCCTTCTAGACCTCTGAAGAATGCCAAGCATACTGACCGGCATCCTCTATCCTCTGTCTCCCTTTCGCCGAGACGCTGGTCAAGAATGTGTTCACCTTCTCGCCTTATGCTCCTGGCTAAGAGTTCAGACCTCGGCCCCCATATGCTCCCGGCTGGGCTCAGACCTCGGCATGGCTTAACTATCCTGCATTTGAGAGTTAAGCACCCCAGTGGATGGGCCTCCATCCGCCTCGCTACAGTCTTGGCTCGCAAGCTAGCAGTCACCTCCTCGGCCAACTGACGACACTCACGTATCCGCTGTGCTTTCTTGTGGGGATTTCAAGGATCCTCTTTGGTAAGCACTGGAAACCTTCCCGTATTCATTACTCGGGAGAGTCGCTTCTCCCACTCCTTGGCATGGACCTGTCCGATCATCTGGAGCAGGTCGGCTTTCTTGGCCTTAGAGTAGACTCTAAGGCCGAATTGATTTGCAATAGCGCGAAGCTGTGCAACAGTACTCATGGTGTGTATCCCTGTGGATGCCTGCATAGGGTGCGGGGGCCCCTGCGTTGGAGAGTTAAGTACTCCAGTGAATGGGCCTCTATCCACCTCGCTACAGCCTTGGCTCGCAAGATAGCAATCACCGCCTCGTCCAACTGACTAGACTCACGTATCCACTGTGCTTTCTTGTGGGGATTCCAAGGATCCTCAGTAAGCACTCGAAACCTTCCCGTATTCATTGCTCGGGAGAGTCGCTTCTGCCACCCCATTCAACACGGACCTGGTCGATCATCCAAAGCAGGTCGGCTTTCTTGGCCTTAGAGTAGCCTCTAAGGCCGAGTTGCTTTGCAATAGCGCGAATCTGTGCAGCAGTACTCATGGTGTAGATCCCTGTGGATGCCTGTCTCTAAATGGGCGTTCAGACCCTATTATGTGTGGCGATCAGTACCTGTGGTTGGTGTATATCCCTGTGGTTGCCTGTCTGGGCACGTGGTGGCCCCCGCACCTGTCCCCCGCAACCTATGCCCCAGGGATTGAGAGGGCGGTGGTATCATTTGCCTAGTAGTAGTGTCGGGATTAAAATGATACAACCTCCCTCAACTGGCAGCCGTTCTGCGATCCGTGGCCCCCACCACCCTATCAATCCCTGGGGCCTCCATCTAGAGGCATACCAACCACCTGTCTCAACAACCCTGGGCCTTCATCTAGAGGTATACACCAACCACATGTCTCACCAACCTATGCCCCAGGGATTGAGAGGGTGGTGGGGGCCACGGATCGCCGAACGGCGGCCAGTTGAGGGAGGTGGTATCATTTTAATCCCGACACTACTACTCGAAGGCGTACCGTTACACAACCATTGTATATAGCTATGGTGAATCGAATCCAATACAAGATGCGCAGTACGTTAACTTGACCAAGATTCCCATTCACGGTGTAAATACAATTTGGTAAGTTCCATCGTTGTAGGAAACCAGAAGCAATGCCATCCAACGAAATCTGAAATTGTGGCCTGTGGAAAAATATGTGATTGTTGATGCAATAGATAAATATATAATTATTAATCATGACCAACAATGACGCCGGAAGTCAAGTACGCATGCGCAGAATTTCTCGCCTATTTTGATAAGAAATTTACTACATAACAAAGAGGAGATGTTCATAGAATCCTTATTTTCCTATTCTATTTATATCTGGTTTGCAAAATAACACATATGCTCGGAAGGGAAATTTTATTAGCTATTAATCGAAGTAGATTATAATAACCAAATATCGGGCAGCTTTTACAGTATGTCGGGAAGCAAAGGGTACCGATGAGAATACGAAGATTCGTGTGTTTGCGTTGTTCACGGTCAAAATGGTCTGCTACGGGGAAAATGGCAGCGCCACTTAGGTTTTTCAGTATAACTCGTATGGCAAATTCTTCCCCCCATTGTTCGGAATGGACATTCATATTGGCGACTCTCTCTCTCTCTCTCTCTCTCTCTCTCTCTCTCTCTCTCGCTCTCTCTATCTCCGTTCGGCGTTCGTCCGACTGTCCGTCCGTCCGTCTAGATGTCCGTCCATCCATCCGTCCGTCGGTCAGTCGATCAGTCGGTCGGTCGGTCGGTCGGTCGGTCGGTCGGTCGGTCGGTCGGTCGGTCGATCAGTCGATCAGTCGTTCGGTCGGTCGGTCGGTGGGTCGGTCGGTCGGTCGGTCGGTCGGTCGGTCGGTCGGTCGGTCGGTCGGTCGGTCGGTCGGTCGGTCGGTCGGTGGGTCGGTCGGTCAATCGATCAATCCATCCATCCATCCATCCATCCATCAGTCCATCCGTCCGTCCCTCCGTCCGTCACTCCCCTCCCTCCCACCCCTTCTTCAATCTCTCACTCTCCTTTCTCCTTCCCTCACCCCTTCCCTCCATCCTTCCCACCCTCCGCGCCCCTCTCTCAATTATCCATACCTTTGTTTTAATTATGAACGAGAAAGTGAAACGTGGTAGACAGATTGTCACTACTTATAACAATTTCCACCAAATAAAACGTCATTTCCCAGGTTTAGCGTAGGTGAATAGTTGAAGACTAGATCGAACGTCGTAATATGTACTAGTTGTTCAAAAGGTTTTAAGGTGTACGCCGAACATTAGACAGGCGCTTTTTGCCTAAGTTCAGTACTATGCATTGCAATGATTCCAGATATTGACGATTGTACCCCGAACCCGTGTCTTCACGACGGGGTATGCGAGGACAGAGTGGCTGGCTACACGTGCCAGTGTTTGGCAGGCTGGTATGGAAGTAGATGCCACAAGGATGCAAATGAGTGTGATGGAAGCACGTGCATACACGCGAGAAGTTGTAACAATTTACCAGGCGGCTACACGTGCGATTGTCTACCTGGTTGGTCCGGGAAAAATTGTGATCGAAGTTAGTATGGAAACTAAAATGTGTACGTGCGTGCATGCGAAGGTGTGAGTGTGCGAACGCGTGCTTGTGCGTGCGTGTGTATATGTATATGTATGCGTGTGTGTCTATGCGTGACGTATGCGAATATGTGTGACATATGTGTACACGTGCATCTATATCACATTATAAAATAAATTAAATGTATCGTTGATTTTAGCCTGCTTGTTTAATGAGGCTAATCTGTTTCTATGAATTTTGAATTTTGTTTGCTTGTATGGTCTAGTTTTAATGAATTTAAGATAAAAGTTTCGTTTCTCAATACAGGTAGTTAGTTATCAGTGCGTTTGCTAACCACGGCTTTGTAGGGCTTGAGCTAAACTGTATTATCTCTTTTAATGGGAATTCATGTAGACAATGGAAGGTGATGTAGGAATCTTTCGTTCTTCACAAGTTCCATAAGCCTATATCTCTTGAGCCATTTAAAAAAATGTGTTCGATATTTTAACGCTAACTTCTCTGTTCTTCGCTTTTTGAATTGCAAATGGTTTCTTTGTTTCTGTTATCTGTATTTGTCAACATAAAAAATACTTATGTGATCAAAGGTATCCGCAATAACAGGCTTATTATTACAACATATTTTATCAATTAGGCTAAATTAGCAGTACATTCAGTAATTCTAGTTGATTTAGTAATGACAGGATAGAAATACTGGACATTTAGAGGATTTGTCAGATTTTGTGTGTAGTAACAATTTCGTTTCATGAAGTCGATATTTAACCCTCGGCCATGACGTAGCATAATTTGGTTTTATTCTGAATTTTTTCAAAGTTGATTAAGTGATTTGATAAATTAGTTATTGTCAGTGTTCGCTGGTTTGTATACTAATGACAGTACACCAATCACTCTAGTTGTACCATTAGTAGGCTTGTGCGATTATTGATTTCCGTAATCACGATCGATTATTTAGGAAGAATCGTGATTAGTCGATTAATCAGCTTGAGTACAAATTATCCAGACACCCCAACAAAAGCATATTAATCACGAACAATTCAATGGTGTTTAGAAATGTCCATTTACAGGTCAAGAGAACACTACTTTTGAAAATGTTTTACTGGAATTCCTGGCTCGAGAATCTAAGAATCTCGGGAATTCTAATGATACATTTTCAAAAA